>OU015490.1:24357774-24740274 GCA_907164885.2 Dolomedes plantarius
TCCTTTTCTCCAGACAGGCACTCCTTTTTTCCCACCACTTACTTCCTGGTTGCGAATTTCTGGACCCTGAAACACATAAATCTTCCGCGAAGTGTCCACCATCACTTACGCAAACGGGACAGTGGATTCAGCACTTCAAACCGTGAAACGTAAACGGATCCATTTTGCTGAATCAGATGAACCAGATGCTGAATCAAACGTTTCACGGTTTGATTCAGAATCAAACCGTGAAACGTAAGCTATAAAGTGAATCTTCGTCTGAGACTGTAATAAGCATACGTCGCTAGTATTCACTTTAGTTTTCTAACAAAATTGCCAGTTAGTGTTAGAACTTTTTGATAGTCGAATTCAAATATGATAAAAACAAGGAAAACTCTTAGTTGTTCTGAAAAAAAGAACTTGTTAATTAGATATGATGCTCTTGCAAAGTGTAGTCAAAGAGAAGCTGCCTCTTGTTGATTTTATAATCATGTGTTCTTACTTATAGGTCTAGAAATTGAGTTATAGTATTTGTTTAGAAATTGAGTATTTTTAAAATTATAAAAAATAATTTTAATAAATGATAAATAACGTAAATTAAAGAGTATTTAATGGTAAATTATGTATATATGTGCCTGTGTGTTTATATATATGTACAAGTATATATTTGTGTATGTGTGCCTGTCCAAAGGGAAGTTTCGGTTATAAGAATCAACCGCTTATAAGAATCAAAAACAGTAATAACAAACGTGATTCTTATAAGCGGAAATCACTGTATATGCCCCAATATTTACTATTTACAGTTTGCTATCTTTTTTAGAAAAATTGATTTATCTCGAGAAGACAATGAGAAGAGACATTGAAGACAATGAGAGAGAAGAAGACAATCGAGAAGAAGAGAACAATCGCCCGCCCTCAGAATCCGATGATTCACTCTCTTCCTTGATCGTTGTTAAGCTTTCTGATACAGATACCCAATACAGCCTTGTCTTGGAAGTGAAGATTTTTAAACCGTGGATCCAATAAAGATGCCATTTCAAAAAAAAAAAATTGACATTTCTCAATGCCACCAAATCTCTTATCTATATATATATATATAAAACGCGTAGGTATGCGGCACAAAAATCGACGATATTTCTTCTCCCCGAATGGCAACGGCTACAACTACCCGATGTAAACATTAACGGCTGGCCGCAATTTTCAAGCGCGTGTCAATATGGATTTGCGCAACGGAATCAGGAATGCTCGAAAGCGAGAAACACGATCAAGTGAAAATTCGGAACAGTCTCAAGAAAGAAAGCGAAAAAGAAATAATTTATAAAGAGAGAGGCGTGATAGAGAGCATAAATGATCGCGAGGTTAGGCTTAACCGTCGCCGGCATAGCAACCGACAGCCAGTAATAGTTTATTTTCTACACTTTTTTCAGTACTTGCTGAATTTTTACTCCATTTCATAAGCGAAGAAATTTTCCCAACAATTTATTATTTGATGCGATTAAGTGTAGATATCTGAATTGTGAACAATAGTTCATAAAGAGAGTGATGTAATCTACGCTATATTTTAGTACTTGCTGAATTTTTACTCCATTTTTTTAAGTGAAACAAAAATTTTCCCAACTATTTCTTATTTGATGTAATGATAAAGTGCATATATCTTAATTTTGAAAAATAATACAAAGAGGGATGTAATTTATAAAAACATTGGTGTTGGGTTTCTCAGTCTTATCTTTAACTATGTTCTAAAGTAATGGAAATTCCCATTTTTTAATCACGGTGTTTTAGAATCGGATTTATAGAAAATACCCCTTAACAACGTATATTTCTGATGAGGAAATTGTAACATTTCTTACATATGTTACTTCAGTTGAGTTGTTTTGCAAAAGAAAATATAAAACTAAATGCGACCATGCTGATCGCGCAGCGGCTAGTTGCATTGAAATAGAAGGCTTTCAATCAGCTTTTTTCTTAGCTCTCAACTGCAAGACACTGCATTTATTTTCTTCCGCATCATTTTTAGTATCGGTATAACACAGCTTGCTGTCACGAACTTTTCTCCAGAGGCTTGTGTTGTTGCGAATTCTACAGAGGCTGTTCACACATTTTTTAGACGATGTATATTGTATTCACAAAACTAAATTACATAAAATTCTTGTGTTTTAAATGTTCTATTTGACATCCCTTATTCTGAACTATCTTTCGACACCGCAATTTCCAGGATAATAATGGCTTTTGAAGTGTCAGAAGAGGTATTCTATCCCATTCCTCCTGAACAGCTTTCCAGAGTCCCGTAAGGGTTTTGGGACGACGTTTGGATAATGCAGATTTTAAAAGTCTGAAAGCACAAAAATCCATAGGTGATACATCGGGAGATTTAGTAGGGACATCAGTGAAGGGTATGGCCTTGATACCATTTTTTTTGTTCCATTTCTTTTAGGAAATTTACAGTGGATTTTGATGTGGGACTGCTAGCTTTGTCCTGATGGAGTCTCACAGATTGATGGCACTGTGGGTAAAGCGATGGTATTTCATTCAGAAAAATTGGCGTTAAAATATGTTCCCGATAGTATTTGGAGTTAATCTTGACATTTTTTTCCACTCTCTTTATTTTTAACTTGCCATTATAAGAAAAACCAGCAACAATCATGAATCCCTTAGAAAAACTTTCTTTCGATTCTTTGAACCATGTACTTAAATTTTTGTCTCCCCTTTTATGATAATAAATGGCTCTTTTTTTGTTGCAATCATTTAAATACACCCATGATTCATCTATTGTGACAATTGTTTTCCATTTTTCTTTGGATAAGTGTTTCTCATATAGAATTCTGCAGCGTGTCCTGCGTTCAGCGATATGATTTGGAAGAAGACGATGCACATTGCGTTTTTTTCGCTTTCTTAAGATTTAAATCAACGTTTATCATTTTGTTTACAGTGGACACCGAGCATTTTAATGATTTTGCAACTGTCCTTTGACTAGGGGGATTTTCTTTTAACATTAAACAACGTACCTTTGCAATAGTCGAAGATGTCCGTTTTTTCCTTGGATACTTGTTTGGAATTTTTGTCCCACTTGAGGCTCCAATTTGACGTTTTTTTCCTTTCTTGTTGACGATATTACCCATCGACGCTTTAGATATCACAAAACCATGACTCTCACATCGTTTTTGGATAACGGAGTATGCGTATTTCTCTTCGGAAAGAGCATAAATATAGCCTTCGAACCACTGCTTTGTTAAAAACGCCATTTTGAATAAAAACAAAACATTCATGCCGTAGACGATAATTTTGACTTTTAAAAACATAGTACAGTTGCAATTATTTCTTTTGCAGCAAACGATTTTTTATTACTGCTTACCAAAATCGTCTAAAAAATGTGCGAACAGCCTTTGTATACTTTGGAAAAATGTACAAAATTCTTGCAAAAACTCCATGTCCGTGGCTGGTAGCATTGGCGGAGCCGATTTATTGAAGTTAACAATACTTGCAACCACCTCCCTCAACTGAAGGAATTTTTTCTAACATGTAAAAAGGGGAATTCCACCTTGTCGATACGCTCTGAATCACCGCAAGTTCTGTTTTTTCCCCCCAAATTCATCACTTCCTACCACGCTATGCTTGAACCATTTCACAATGATTTTCACTCTATCTATAACTGAAACAGCGTCTGGCAGGGATTCATATGATTTTTGTGCCATTAAGGCTGCTATGTACTAACCCCATTGGATTCGCTCACCTCAATGTTAACCTATGGAGAAAATTTGTCCACGGGTTGCCGACTTGGATTCAAAGATATTTTTTTTTAAATTGTACTCCGTCATAGAGAAAGAAATTTTACATTTGTGTACATTTTTCGTTTTTTTTTTAAATGCAATTAATATTTTTAAATTTAAATTATTCGGGGAAAAATCTGGTATAGTGTGTTTAAATCGCTCATAAATTCCTTCGGTGGACGAAATTTATAAAATGAATCCTGTAGCGCTTTGCAGAAAAGTTCAGGCTATCTGACAATACCAATTTTATCTGATTATCAGCATTTATGTACCTGTAAATAGTTGACAAGAATATACAGTTGGCTCTCTGTTTAACGACTTTGAAAGGGACCGTGAAAATCGTCCTTAAGTAGAGATCGTCCTTAAACAGAATTTGTGAAAAAATAACATTTTTTTCACTCTTTACAGGCTTAGGACTGTCAATATATTTCTTAATATACTGGGGTGTTTAAAAATGTTATTTTTATTGTCGTTATTATTTTATTCATAAAAAGTTATTTTAAATTACATTTAAAAAAGAATACAAACAGTACAATAAATTAGATTTTAAAAAAGTCAAAAAGTGTTGATTGCTTCATTTTTCGCCTTGTTTTCGTTATTCTCTTTTCCAGATTTTCTAAAATGTTAAATGTGTCATTTTCCATATTCGATGTAATATAGCGTCGGAGAACATCAAGAGATGTTGCATCTGTGTAAGACGGTGGCATTGTCTCGTTTTCCGTGTCTTCAACTTCACCTTCTTCGATTGACACTGTGTTTTCGTTTACTATATCTTCATAAATTTGTTCTATATTTCTGTAATATGTTGTTAAAACACATTCACCACAATTGTAGAAATCTTGAATTGAAACATCCTCATCTTCAACAAGACTTCTCCATTCTTCAGGGGTAATGTCGTCTTCATTAATGTCTACATCCGTGCTTTGCAGTTTCACTACAAGTACTTTGTGAATTCCAGCAACGCGAAAGCAGTTTTTTATTGTGGATGAAGAAAATTCTTTCCATTCTGATGTTATCATGTGCATTACTTCCAGATCGTAAATTTTCTAATTTTCATACTGTCAGCCCCGTTGTTCATTAATGGATGCTCTTGATTCATGAAACCATTGGAGGACTACCTTATCAAACTCTTCTGATCGGCCACATTGAATTTTCTACCGTTTGGATTTGGATCCCAAACCAAATTTTTGTGCTGCTTCAAGAATTTTCTCTTTGCTTGCTAAAATGCCTTTGAGAGTAGACTCGGGTAGCTGAAATTGTCTTGCGAATTGTACTTTTGTTATTCTAACACTTTCTTCCCAGTCTTCAATATCTCCACCTTTTCGTGTAGCGTAAGATGCTTTCACTTTGATGCCATTTTGCTCTGCTCAACTAGTATTCGTACTGGAATGAGCTCCTACACACAACCACGAATTCTCTATACATGAACACCTTCTTCCCGGAAGGAGTAAGAGAGAGCTGCTATTGGATAGTTCGCAAGTCACATGACAACAGATGGTAGGGACAATAGAGTGATTCAGCTCCCGCACTAAGAGCTACCTTAATGAATATTCGATCTTCCGATTCCCCCCCCCCCCCGTTTTTCCCACTGCAACAAGTCTATGATTGCAACATTGCAAACATCAAGGAAATTTCGGGTATGTTATTGAAACCAAACTTGTTTTCCCCCACAGAAGGTTTCCCTCCTTCAGAAAAAATGTTGAAGAAAAAGTTTATCATGAAAAAAAAATCGTCGTTAAACAGAAACAACGTCGTCTTTAAATAGAATTTTTTTACGTCGGAGGGACCGGGATTGGAGAATATCGTCTTTAAATAGAGATCGTCGTTAAACAGAGAGCCAACTGTATTTTAAATAAACAATTTGGGGGCAGTGCTTAACCCCCCTTTAGAGAGAGCCATTACAATCCCTCAAAATGTCAATCCTAAGGGGGGGGGTGGAATTCTCGAACTGTCAACTGTACTCCTCCCACCACAAGAGTCTGCAAGAAGAGGAAAAGGGAAATGCGATTTTTTTTCTTAGTACACAGCAGCCTTAAGTTTAGAAAGTGGGCAAAACAGTAGCCCCCCCCAACTGCTTTTTCCACCGCACTTCCAATGTTACTTTCCCCAGCTGTAACTTTCTTTAGTGGGAAATCCCCCATTCTGAGCACGTATGTGAGATGACCAGCCATATTTTGTGATGTGTGATTTTCATGTAGCTCACGAACTCGAGTAGCCAATTTTCGATTAAAAAGGGCTGTTACTGACCCGGAGGGAACACTTACGGGAACCGCATCCGTCGTCAGCCAAAAGCGTGTCATCGCAACACACGTCGCGAAAGGGTTAAAATGGCAGCTCTCATGCTTATACTACTCACAAAATAAAACCCCCAATGGAAGGTTCTGGAGTGTCGAGAACATTCCAAACGCTCCGATTGGTTCATTGGTTGTTGATTGCCACTTGTTCCGTTGCTAGGGGATCGTTCCCCCCTTTTGTATTCGTCCTTTTCCTGAATTCAGACTTACATTTACAAAGTGCGAAAATTATGCTAGGTGGGTAATGTTTTTATTATGGTGCTTTTCCATTAAAGAAACATCGAGGCACAAAACATCGATGTTAAAAAATATCGAGTTCAATAAATCAATGTTTAGAACATCGATGTTTTCATCAAAACATCGACGTCGCATCCCTAGTTTAGCACAGCACTGTACTCAATTGCATGCGTGTAAATATCGTGTAAAACAAAGCAAATTATGCGCGAACCCATGATCAAAAGTTATTGTGTAGTTAAGGTGATATATTAACAAGAATAAAGAACGAAAAAAACCACTGAACCACCAGCATGCCCCATACACAGACCAGCTTTAATTATTACTAAGAAAAAACCACTTTTCCAGTGGTTTGATCCCACGGGGTGGAGATTAACACGACTTTACTATTTAGCATTGAAATGTAACACGTAACGCACACTATTTGTCCAAACTTCACACTTTTCCACACAGATACGGGCATAACCCATGTGCAAATTACATTTGCTTTTCGAGGCATTTGATTTGACTCGACTATTACCCAGTTATTTACCTGATCAGGTGCTTTATTTAAGTTTTCTAAAAAGAGCGTGAAAATACGTTTCTAACAGGGTCCCACTCGGTGATTGGGGGAGATGCAGAATACCCGTCTGGTCAAAATCTGTTCTAAAACTTTGAAATCTCAACGTTTTTCCTTACACTCAACCATGCCACCGATGTCAAGGAATTTTAAACAGCGAAATCCTGCCTTAATAGAGTTTTCTAAATATCTGTGTGGTACAGGGGAAAAAAAACCTTTAAACTCCTCACAAATTGAGAGATAGAAGTTCTATTGATTTTTCAACTTTTTCACCTAAATGTCCCATTTCTTCTTTTTTTTCTTTCTTTCTTGACACCGAATATGCACATCATCTTCACATTTTGTATAAGGGTTGTTTCAAAAACATTCATTTAAGTTTTTTTTATAAAATGTTCCATGTATCAAATATTACTTTCGTTATACGTTACAAAATACCCTTTTTATAAAATAATGAAAGCTAAATTAATGTAAAAGAGCAAAAAATTTGAAGAGCGAAAATTAATTCACTCTCCATAGAAAGACAAAATATTTATTTAAAGTTCCTCATTTACAGATCACAGCACACGTAGAAAAAAAAAATAGTTAAATCTTACAATATATAATTTCATATTAATGGAAAAAAAACAAAAACCAGAAGTATTGCACAATTGAGATTTCAAGACACTATTTACTGTAATGTAAACAGGTATAATGAAACGCTCAATATTTCTTTCAAAAACATTAAACAAATGCTAATATATATTTTTTTCTATTCATTCCAGTCACTTTGGTTCATGAAGTATCTCATCGAGTATCGTGATCGTTTTTTAAATGCATGACCAATATCGCGTTCATGTATTTAAAAAAGTTTCGAAACAAGAAATAATGTTATAATTCCAAAACATAATTAAGTGCAATATCTTCTCTCTTAAGACAGAAAGAGAAAAAATCAAGTAGTCACTTCTAACGAAACTACCGCGGGTTATTAACGTAGGATTACTAAGGACCTGTTCACATAGGAGTACGTTGCGTAGCGTTAAGGGAAAGATGACGTTGAGACGAAAATAAACCAATCATAGGCGTTAAAAATTTCATTGCTAATCGTTTGGAGGCATATGATTGGTTTATTTTCGTCTCAACGTCATCTTTTCCTTAACGCAACGCAACGGACTCCTATGTGAACAGGCCCTTACCGTTGCCTACTTTTTTTTTAAGCATTTTGGTACTTATCTGTTTAACTGTTTATTGCTACTGGGTTTGGCACGCTGCCAAAATTATAACTCGAGACGCAGGACAATTTTTTTCTCTCCGAAAGACCGTTATTCAGGAACGTAATCCAAGATTAAAAACACTCATGAAACTGGAGTTTGAGTTACATTTTCAAGGCCATTTTCTCTAGAGTGGGTAAATATATTTCTTTGCACCAAAAAATCCCGTTTCATAAGATACTAGAGAGTTGGGTACATGCCTCAATGAGTAGGGATGACTTTTTCATCTGTTCTCAAGCCATAAACCTATAGTGCAATCGAAAGTTTCTCTTGTGTATGGATACGGAGATGCGTTTCCAAACCACACGGGAAAGAAAATCTTTTCTCACTGACAGTAAGGACGGGAGGTTTCGTTCTTTTGTGCATACAAACAAGTTTTTTGTTTTAAATGATCGAGTTCAGAAAACGTTTTCTCACATATACTGCAGGTCAAAAGTCTCCTCCTCCATAGATAAGGCGATGCGTTTTCAAATTCCCATGTTCAGAAAATGTTTTCTCACATGAATGCGGAAGGTTTCTCTCATCTATGGGTAAGGAGATGTCTTTCAAAACTACCTTGTACAGAAAATCTTTTCTCACATACAGTGCATGCGAAAGGTTTCTCTCCTGTATGGGTGCGGAGATGTTTTATCAAACTACCCTGTTCAGTATATCTTTTCTGACATACAGTGCATGCGAAAGGTTTCTCTCCTGTATGGGTACGCAGATGTCTTTTCAAATTACCCTGATCAGAAAATCTTTTCTCACATACAGTGCATGCGAAAGGTTTTTCTCCTCGGTGGGTGCGGAGATGCTTTCTAAAATTACCCTGTTCAGAAAATCTTTTCTCACACACAGTGCATGCGAAAGGTTTCTCTCCTGTATGGGCGCGGAGATGTTTTATCAAACTACCCTGTTCCGTATATCTTTTCTCACATATAGTGCATGCGAAAGGTTTCTCTCCTCGGTGGGTGCGGAGATGTTTTCTCAAATTACCCTGTTCAGAAAATCTTTTCTCACATACAGTACATGCGAAAGGTTTTTCTCCGGTATGAGTGCGAAGATGTTTTATCAAACTACCCTGTTCAGAAAATCTTTTCGCACATACAGTGCATACGAAAGGTTTTTCTCCGGTATGAGTGCGGAAATGTTTTATCAAACTACCCTGTTCAGAAAATCTTTTCTCACATACACTGCATGCGATAGGTTTATATCCTGCATGGGTGCGAAGATGTGTTTTTACACCACCCTGTTTAGAAAACCTTTTCTTACATAAAGTGCACGCAAAAGGTTTTTCTGTATTGACACAAATATTATTATCAGTAATGTGGTACGAGAGATGCGTATGTAAGGCTGCCAACTGTGAAAATGCTCCTTCACATAAATTACATTTGAAAACGTCTTCTTTGCAAGAGGGAATCGGTGCACTGGACCTTTTTACATTTGGAATAATGCTACTTGTGTGAGATGGAGTGCATTCGTCTTCTGCTTCAGCTAGATTCTTCTCGCAGATATGGCTTTCATTGGAAGGTCCCTTTACACAGGAAATACACGACATTTGCTCTTCTGACATGACGAAGTTTCTTCACACGATGATCAGAAAACCATAACTGCCAACGATCCGCTGAATTTCTAAATTTGTGGACACCACATACAACTTTAGTTTTGCATTTACCAATCTGCACCGAGCACCTGCAAAGAGAGGAGAGAGAAATTGCATGAGATATATCAGCACTATACCATCCCGCTTGCTTTGTAGTTGTCCGTAATTCAAAATAATTTCATCACTATTTATTAAGTTTAATGCTCCGAAAAATTCTAGAGATAAACCACTGATTTAAAAGCTCGGTTACCATCAGATTAAAAAATCCATAAATCTGATAAAATATATAAAATTATTACAGGAAATAAAGAAATATGGCTTATGGATTTGTTTAGGCATAATCTGAAGGTTGTGTTTAATCTGAATGTTGTGCATATAGTACATCAGAATTGACAATAGCAAAAATTCTTCAAATTTCGTTCCGTTCATCTGCTGTACAATAGTGCTTTCGTTCAAATATAATGAATCAAATATTTGAAAGCAGTTATGTGTGGACCTTTTGTAGTCTATGAGATAGACATAAGGATTTTACGGCTGATAAGGTTTTTTTAAACCAACACCTTTTAAATAGTATTGTATTACGAGATTATAAACACATAATAATTCTAAACAAAATAAATCTACACAGTTATCATACAATACTCCTTAAAAATAACTTGCAAAACCAGTTTTAAATTTTCAAGTTCAGAAATATTAATTCAGAACTGCTTAATGGAGTTTTACCCCTGTGATATCTCACGCAATTTATTTTTGTAACTTTTCAAGACTCTCCGGGATGTAAGGTAATGTCACTCAACGTGGGATGTGACTTGAGACTTAAACAGTCACATTCTTATTTGAAACAGCTTGGCATTTACAATAGAGAAATAGAATTTCACAGCCTTTAAGAAAAGAAAAAAAATTTACATATATGCACTTCAGTAGAGAAATAATTACGTGACATGTCTTTCTGATTAAAATTGCGGCTGAAGTACGATACTCATACCGATGCACGAAGTGAGGCAATAAAATTTCCACTGCGATGACCTCTGAATTTAAGGTCACCCTACTCGCTCGTTTCATGGTTTATGAACGGGATTATTTTCGTAATGACATGTTGTTTTTTCCGCTTCGTAGATTGATAAATTGATAACCATTGCTTTAATACTTTAGTTGTACATTTCAAAGATCTTTTCCTACCGTGAATCTTTATTTTTCAGAATAGAAAAAGTGTTGAAATAGGCGTTCTGGGTGATTGCTGCTAATTAATGTTTAATATGATTACAAAAAAAATTATAAAAATTGGTATTTCTTGATATTTTTTCATTAAAAATATTGGTGCATTCTAATTTTCTTATATTTTAATTCAAGTTCGATATGATTACAGAAATTTTTATAAAATATGTTTTTTGTTTTTTTTAGATTTCTTTATTAAGAAAAATTGGGATATCCCAACTATCTGATATTTTTCAATTTTTATTAGCAATTTTTTTTGGAGGGGGTAACGGATTGAACACGGGTGTTTAAATGTAAGTAGGGTTTTAATTCAAATTAATTTTTTCTAGAAATTTTTTTTTAAATTTATGTATTTCTACAAAACTTTGCAAACAATTATATATAAACTGATTTCTGTTGATTCTATTTTCGTTCTTGTAAGACATGGGATGTTGAAGTAAAATTCCAAAGTCAACTAGTTTAAGAAAATTAACTTTGTTCAAAACTTAACATAACTTAAATATAAGAAAAAGGAACGTACATAATACACAACACTACCATCATTAAACGTCACAGAGTTAGGGAATGTGCACACAGGAGTCCCGTAGCGGAAGCGTAAAAGGAAAGATGGCGCTGAGATGGAAATAAACCAATCATAGGCGTTAAAAATTTCGATCCCAATCGTTTGGAGGCTTGCCATTGGTTAAATATATTTCAGTGGTTTAACGCTTCCGCTATCAGACTCCTATGTGAACTGACCCTTATACCACTCTATGGCATTGTAGATAAGAGTGTCGAAGGATAAGAAAAATAATCGGCAGACTACCGCCAAACAGAGTTTATATACCATCAAGTCATTATATTTACCCGTGGTGCGCAAACTTTTTTCGACCGCGACCCATTTTCTTTAAATACAAAATCGCGCGACCCCATTGAAAATTTATTGGTAATAGCAAGTTGAAAAAAAAATTAGGAAAATATTAACAAAAGAGTTGCAAAACGAAAAAAGAGAATTTTGAGAAACTACACTGCTGGCCACTGTAAATGCAACACCCTGAAGGAAACATGCAAATAACGTGAAATTTACGTGATGCATTAGCGGAGGTGAGATATGCAAATGATTAGAATTTCAGCGCAGACGCAAATCACGCGCGCCATTGGCACCACTTCAAAGCGCTATTTAAGGCTTGGAGATTTCGACGATTTCAAGTTCGGCAATTGTGTTTTTCTTGTGGTTTTTTTTCAAAAAAACGATCAATTATGCCTCGTCGAAAACAGCGATCATCTTTTGATCAAGTATCCGAGTTCGACAGAGGAAGGATAGTGGCTTACCGAGATTGTGGATTATCTTTCAGGGAAATCGGTAGTCGTGTTGGACGAAACCAAACAACTGTAATGCGGATATGTGATCGTTGGATGCAGGAGGGTACGACGGACCGGCGTGTTCGATCGCATCCACCTCAGCGCACCACTTCACGTGATGACAGGCAAATTGTGCGCATGGCAGTGACGGATCGCTCAGTCACATCACGAACCATATCACAGCACATGCAGTCTGTAACGCATCATCCAGTGTCTGCGCGTACCATTCGACGCCGTTTACAGCAGAGTGGCCTGTCCGCAAGACGTCCAATGCTTTGTCTACCCTTGACGCTGAACCACAGACGTCTCCGTCGCCAATGGTGCGATGACAGAAGGATGTGGACGGCAGAATGGAATGAAATTGTCTTTACTGACGAGTCACGCTTCTGTCTGCAACACCACGATGGTCGCATTCGAGTCTGGAGACACCGTGAAGAAAGGATGCTGAACAGCTGCGTTATGCACCACCACACTGGTCCTGCACCGAGTATTATGCACCGGGTATGGGGCGGTATTGGATATCACTCTCGCACACCTCTAGTACGCATTGCCGGTACTTTAAACAGCCAGCGCTAGATCTCCGAGGTGTTTGAGCCAGTTGTCCTTCCTTACCTTCAGGGCTTGCCCACAGCCATATTTCAACAGGATAATGCGCGACCACACGTGGCACGCATTGTCCAACGGTTCTTCGTCAATCGCCAGATTGAATTGCTTCCCTGGCCGCCTCGCTCTCCGGATCTTTCGCCGGTAGAAAACATGTGGTCCATGGTTGCTCTACGATTGACCCAGATTCCATCCACAGCTGCCACAGCAGATCAACTTTGGCAACGTGTGGAAGCTGCTTGGTCTGCTGTACCCCAAGAACTCATCCAAAGTCTCTTTGAATCAATGACGAGGCGTGTGGCAGCGGTGATCTCCAACAATGGCGGCTACTCTGGCTACTGATTTTGGCAGGAACCACACTTCACAGAAGTCTATAAATTTAATCATTTGATACTTGGTCAACATGTTATCTACAAAATAAATTTTGTTGTGATATCTCTTGTCTTTCTTGGTGTTGCAATTTGGGTGGCCAGCAGTGGATTTCAAAAATCGATGAACTGCAGATTATGGGTAGATATTTGCTTTGCATAATAGCAATAAAAAAAAAGTCTTCCTTACCATCTACATATGTTTTTCTGCCAAATCTTATGTTTCTATAACTTCATATTTAAGTATTAATATGTACTTGTATTTCATTTAGATAAAAACTAACAAAAATTAAATTAAAAAAGGGCATGATTTTAAAATTATAAGCTTCATATTAAAACACTCTAAATTATACATTTCATTTATCTATATAAAATTAAATTACAAAAACAAATGAATGAGAAGGGTGAAAGTGGACCTCGGATAATACTTATTCAATATTTGGAGAAATATTTGGGACTGCTACTCTCAAATCACCGTTGTCACCGCTTATTATAGCTACTCAGTTTGAAAACCCAGTCTCGCACTTATAGGTAAAAACGAATGGAAGCAATGTAGCCTTGTAAGACTATTTCACATATTCATAAATATCGTAGATTTAGTACATATACAAAATATAAATAAAAATATATAAATATATAAAATAACATCTCTACACCAGGGTTGTGTTCCGTGCACGATGTAAACAAATTACGAAACGCATAGTGAGAAGGAACGCTGCATGATACAAATAGCAGATGAAGCTTCCGACTTCAATTTAGGTGTTGATTAAATTGCTGGAAGGCTAAAAATTAAATGAAAATATGCCGCGTATCTACGTCAATTCAAATATTCAAATTTCGTCATGTATTTCTTATTTCTGATTTCTTTTTAAAATGGTCTCAATTTTGCGGGAATGGACATTCAAGGTTATGTCAGCTTCTAAATTATAGTTTATTCCTAAAAATGCTCCTTCATGTATTTTCGTGGATAAAATGTCCTTATTTTTTAATATATTCTCAGAGGATGTTGAGCCAAAATACATTTGACAAAGTCTATGACTATTTCTGCAATTAGGCTCCGCAATGCCCAAGGCCAGCCCTGATCAAACACATGACTGGGATGTCAAATTATCCAGTATAAAATAATTAACTGTTATACTCTGTTAATTGAATATATTAAGTTAATGTAGAAAATTGCAAATTTAAAAAAATTAAAATGTAGTATCCACATAAAATCTTCATTTTTTTACTTATAACATTTACATAAATTATGTTTAAAATAAAGTTATATGTAAGTAACTGTTAACAAAACAGATAGTGAGTAAGAAACGTGAAATGCAAAGCTATGAAAATAACTGCAAAGGAAAAAAAAAAACTTATGATAAATAATTCAATTCCATTCAGAATTTTTTTTCAAACAGTTTTATATAAAAAGAACTTGTACAGGATGTTTATGCAAATTTCCCTTATGTAAATTGAAAACTTGCCAAACCATATTTTCATGTTTTGGGCAGTAACCTTATACATAAATGGTTTAATATAATCCTATAACGACAGTTTTAACTTTTTTCATCTAGAAATATAATTCATTTCATGCATATTCCATCACAGCATAATTATACATCATTTCTTAGAAAAATAAAATGCACGAGAATTTTCACTGTATTTTTGACACTTTAACTGCATTTACTCTCTATTCAATAAATATTTTTCACCCCTAGAAGCAGGATGGGATACATTAATCCTAAAAGAACAAACATCAATTTGACTAACACTGATCTTAAAGACAGAAACTATATATATTAAAACATTACCCAAGACATGATCATTAAGAAGGAAGTTATACTTTTAACAAGTACAAAATAACCTATTCAGTATAAAGAATATGCAGGTAAGAGAGCAGACTATTAAAATCTAGTTCTAAGCTGACCAAAGTACAATTTTTAAAGTAAAAAATTTTTAAAAATCATATCAGTGCTGTCATAAATATCAATTAATACAGATTTTGTAAATCTTGAAATGTTTCTAACAAAGCAATCTTTAGAATACATGGTGCAGAGAAAATTAAACATTTTTATGTAAAATATACTAATAATTGTGTACAGTTTTTAAATGTTAAATAATTTACCTTTGCTTAAATAAGAATTTCAGTTACATAATTTCTCAAGAAAATAAAAAGCACGAGAATTTTCACTGTATTTTTGACACTTTAACTGCATTTACTTTCTATTCAATAAATATTTTTCAACCCTAGGAAGCACGATAGGATACATTAATCCTAAAAGAACAAACATCAAGTTGACTAACATTGATCTTAAAGACAGAAACTATATATATTAAAACATTACCCAAGACATGATCAGCAAGAAAGCAGTTATACTTTTAACGAGTACAAAATAATTTATTAAGTATAAAGAATATGCACGTAAGACAGCAGACTATTAAAATCTAGTTCTAAGCTGAGCAAAGTACAATTGTTAAAGTAAAAAATTTTTTTAAATCATATCAACGCTGTCATAAAATATTAATTAATACAGATTTTGTAAATCTTGAAATGTTTCTAACACAGCAATCTTTAGAATACAAAGTGCAGAGAAAATTAAACATTTTTATATAAAATATACTAATAATTGTGTACAGTTTTTAAATGTTAAATAATTTACATTTGCTTTAATAAGAATTTGAGTTTCAAATATTACTTTTAAATCATCCTCTTTGAAATACATTGATTTAAAACTTTAAACAAGCCTATTATATTTAACGATAATGACGCATATTATAATGAATATGAATATTTAGGAGTATTGCATTTTATATTGTTGCTGTGATCTTTGTTGTAATGAAAGATGCACGTGAATATTATTTATTAAATCTTGTCATCAAAAATTTTAACACTGAATAAATACAGAAATAAATAGCATTTAAAAAAAAATGGATTTCAAATACAATCATAAATAAAAAGTTCTCTGAGAGAAGAATGATACAAGAAAGCAATGGCTAAACTGTAGATAACTGCTCAAGGTGCCAAGTTGTAAACATTCACCAAATTTGAAGCCAATTCATCATTTAGGTGAAAAATTTATTATTTAATTAGTTTATCAATCAATTTTGTATGAAATTAACTTTGCATTTTGATTATATTGTAATTTTTAAAAATTTAATGCACATATATGCTGGTTTGTTAACTTTGATAAGATTTATATGTTTTAACAATTTTAATATATTTTAAGCAAGGAATTACATTAAAAAAAAAACCAAATCCAAAAGCTTTGCTCTTACATCACTAAAGGTCAGAGATTATTATCTCAGAAATGTATTATTTGGTTTTTTTTTCAGTCTCAACTGATGGAATTTTAATGATGATCATTTAGATGTTTGCAGCCAATGAAATTTGAAAGTAGCTTCAAATTATGAATTATACGTCCAGTGAATGAAAATATATTTATATTATTTTCATAAAGACATTTTTATTTTCCTTCTTTTCACACAATACAATCCAGAAGATGTGCTTATCCTTGGTTATTCATAACTGGATAATAAGTCTTACTGAAGGCCTGAGTGCATCTGGTACACCACTTGTCCCTGGTTAGTGTTTTTGGATACTATTTTTTTTATCAAAAAAAGATTCATAATTTTTGTTTTTAGTTAATTTTGTACTCCTTCCAAAAATATTTTAATGTTGTTATTAATTTATAAATTCATTTTTATACTGTGAAAATATTTGAAATTTAAAGTTTGGTTCTAAAAATTCATCGGTAATACTATTGCTATCTTTTTTTTAATTTATTTATTTCATTCTTCGATGAACATTGAAGTTATCTTGCTACAAATTTTTTAATTGTATGTCCTTTTTTTTTACTATTTCTGTATTTTTATATGTCTATCTTGAAATATTTACATGTTTATTTTCTAGTTTTTAAGAATAAAAAAAACAAATAAATAAAAGTCTTGCATTTTGAATATGTTTCTGTACAACATTTTCTACAAGATATCCCAGGATGTAGTTTTACAAAATTTAAATTTTAACCTACTCTTTAAAACCTATTGATACATTTTGGACACTTTGCAAGTATTAGGTCTCGTTTAATTACTTATTACAGATAAATGCTGTCCTCGATATTTTTTTTTACTTAAATATTCTAATGTTTTTTATTAGCTATTTATTTTTGAATTTTCATGCAAAGTGTTAATTGTTGGACTGAAGGTTTTAAAACAGTGTGAAATGGTATTTCCCTTTATTTCTCATTAAGAGAATTCCACTTAGCGGAGTTTAATACATTTTCGCAAGACAGTGCAGGCTATAAAACTCTTCCTCAAATATTTTATCTTGTACCACAATTATTAACAGTTCAAAACCATTTGTATAACTCATGACCAGCAAAGTTGCTAAATAAGTTATGTCTGTCTTGTATGATGATATATTTATAAATTTAGTATAAATATTATCAACAAAATTATCAGAGAAATCAGATTGGCAGCTTTTAACGATCTCTTGAAATCGTGAAACTTTTTTTTCAATAGCATGCCAACGTCGACCAGTAAGTAATAATCTACTAACACAACATACCATGCCTACATAACAACATAACATGCAGTTTTTAACAGTTGAATAGTTTCACGTACTGTATTAGCATTTAGCTTCACTCATAAAATAAAAAAAATGGTAAATGTAGAAATCATATATATAATTTTCAACATCTTAACAAACCAGTTTTGTCATACAATGCAGAAAAAATGACGGTAAATTAAACTTACTTGAATAGCTGTTTATTTTTCTAGCATCTAGATTAGTGATATTTCAGTCACTGTAAATGCTGCGAATATTTGTCACCAAAAGCATCACTTTTTACTTTTAATTACTAAGATTATGGAAAAATTTAAATGAAACAATCAACATAAACATGGCAATTGAACGAACGACAACACGAAAGACATTTGTGTACTCAGAGATACTGAATTTCGCTGCCGCCATCTACCGACCGGAGGCAGAAAGACAAGATCATTCTGGCGGTAGCTCAAATATGTAGCAGTATAACATGTACCCGGAGGAAATAAAATCCCCCGAAAATTTTCTATATTTTGAAAAGAGAGAGAATAAAATAGAAAATTTAAAGAAGATCATTAAAACCGAAACTAAATATAAAAAAATTTCAAATTTTACAAATACGAAACAGAAATTTTTTTTTTTTTTTAAATTTGATACACAAAAATAGCATTCCCTCTAATTACAATTGTATAGCCCCGTAAAGGGGTTTTTTTATTTAAATAAAAGCAGCTCCAACTTAAGCATGTTCTCCTCTAGTTCTTCCAACAAGCTGGATTTCCTTTGGCATAATAGTAACACAGTTGACGTGGATAGCGCACAAGTTGGTATCTTCGAACATTCCAACCAAATAGGCTTCATTAGCCACTTGCAGTGCCATGACAACCGAGTTCTGGAAACGAAGATCGGTTTTGAAGTCCTGAGAGATTTCTCTTACTAAACGCTGGAAGGGCAACTTGCGGGTCAAAAGCTCGGTGGACTTCTGATAGCTACGAATTTCTCGGAGAGCTACGGTACCAGGCCTGTAACGATGGGGCTTTTTCCAGCCATCGGTGGCAGGTGAGCTCTTACGAGTGACTTTGGTAGCCAGCTGCTTCCTAAGGGCTTTGTCTCCGGTACCTGACTTGTCAACAGACGCTGAGAGCGGGTAGCCGCCACCTTCCAAATTAGGCCCGATCACCTTGCAGCACTTGCTACGAGTTTGAGGAGAAAGATGCCCGGGATCTAGGGTTTGAGGATGCTTAGGTACGACTTTTTAGAAGGAGTTGTTGGATTTTTTACATTTTTTTTCGGTTGCATAGCTATCTACCTTTGCTGCTTTTTTTAAATTAGTTTTTATACAGCACTAGTTTACTTTTTTCAAAATTCAAATTGATATTTAAATTTTAATGAAAAATACCCTAAAGCTGAAGAAAGGGGCATAAGAAAATTGCGTATACTTTTTGTAAACCGTCCAAACTAAAATTTGAAACATCCCAGTATATAAGGTTAGAATATTGGCAGCAAGTTTCAATGGGATTCTGAATCTGACCAGCTACATCTGATAGTAGGTGTGGCAATTCTACTGTCCGATCCAGGGTTGTAAATGAAGCAGCACAGTCTACACTAAATAACATTTATTTTCTATGCTACGGACATTGAGGTGCGGAGTTCAATGGGGTTAGTACACAGCAGCTATAATTATCTCTGTGAAATATAAATTTTTACAGTGGTTTGACCCCATGTGGTGGAGGGTGGATATTAACAGGAGTTTACTATTTAGCATTGAAATGTAACACGTAACACACACTATTTGTCCAAACCTCACACTTTTCCGCACAGATACGGGCATAACGGGCGTTCCACATGTGCAAAATACAGTTGCTTTTCGAGGCATTTGAATTGACTCGACTATTACCCAGTTATTTACCTGATCAAATGCTTTATTTAAGTTTTTGATAAAGAGCGTGAAAATATGTTTCTAATCGGGTTCCACTCGGGGATTGGGGGAGATGCAATAGAACCGTGACTTTCGAAACCCAGGCCTCACAACTGTACCCTCCCACGGTCGTGACGTCACCAAACTGGGATCTCTATACGAAGGAGCGTATGCTCCAATGGGAAATTCCTCAAAAAATGGACCGATTATGGTCGCTCACCGGCAGATGGCGCGACATGTAATAAGGGCGCTGATTTTTCATTGAGTTATATGGACGCGTGCTTTTGAAAATTGTTTTACAAATTTTTAAATTTATTCTGTGTACAGATATGCCAACATATTCAACTATTGCAAAATTCTGAACTCATTTATTCTGGAACTAATACAAATTTATTCTGAAAATGTTTATATAATGAAGTATGACTCTGCATGTGTCAGATGTTTGTCAACTCATGTTTGGACATTGAATACTCTGTAGCTGCAGCTAGTGTGTGCATTTATATGTAACTAACTATCTCTAGAAAATATTGTATCATTATTTACTCATTTTCTTTAAGGGGGGAAGATCACCTTAAAACCTTCAAAAAACTCAATTTTTTATTGTTTTAATTTTGAAAAATGGAATATAAGGAATGTTATAAAAAAAATTTAAATCGATACTACAATTAGAACTGATTTTATGGCCAAATGTATAAAGTTAATAGTAAAGTAATTTATAGAAAATTTAAATTTAAATTGCTTTTTCTAAAAACTGTTATTTTCAAACTTGTGCGCACTATTTCTTCAAAACTAATCGTCACAAATTACTAAAATTTTTTGTATACATGTATATCTTGCATGCTTATACAATTACTAATTTTTTTGCAGATTGTTTTTTAATTATATTTTTTTGTACGTTACAATACATATGCCTGAAAAAATATTTTTATGTGACATATGGTAACTATTTTAGGTGTAGATTAAATTATAATCTATGGATAGAATTAAAACAAATAATTTTCTGGGGTTTTTCTAATAGATAAAACTTTGCACAATTCACCCTAAAAAATTGGTTTAAATTGATTACAAATTAACTGTTTGATAACACATTAAGCTTGGTTGTAAATACAGTGCATTTTTGGGCATGTAAAGGTGATCTCTCCCTTAAGAATTTTAATGAAGTTTAGCAAAAAAAGCAGTTCAAATAAGCATTTTGAATGAAGATAAACAATTGTTAAGTTGAATAAATAAATTCATATTAAAAACGCACTAAAAAAAAACTTGTTTCTCTCGGAAAATACGAAAAATCCATATTAAAGCGTATTTTCAGTGATTTCCGCTTATAAGAATCACGTTTGTTATTGCTATTCTTATAAGCGGTTGATTCTTATAGCCGAAATTTAGGATTTTGGACAGGCACACACCTATATATTCATGAGATAATTTACCATAAAATACTCTTTAATTTACGTTAATTATCTTTCATTAAAATTATTTTTTATAATTTTAAAAATACAACATAATTTTTAGACCTATAAGTAGATACACATTATAGCAAGAAAAGAAAAAATCCAATATTTGTTACAACATACCTGCTTAACAGTTTTAACATTTCAACTACAGGAAGGAAGCAAGAAAAAGTTTTCTACGGTAGTTTGACGTAATGAAGTTTTCAGGAGGCTGTTTATACCTCTTTCAATACTAATAGTCTCAGACGAAAATTCACCTTCTAGCTTACGTTTCATGGTTTGATAACGTGCTGAATCTAGTAATGTCACGTTTGCCTAAGTGATAGTGGACACTTCGCCGAAGATTTTTGTGTTTCATGGTCCAGGAAGCCGCAACCAGGATGTGGAAAAAAATAGTTCCTAATTTTGTTTTTCAGTGGAGAAAAGTGACATCGGATCCGCACGAGTAGGATACCCCCGGGTCAAGCTATTAGGATAGTGATTAGCTAAAGCGTTTAAGGGGAAACTATTATGTTATGTCTAACAAAGAAAGGGATGCATTTTACGACTGTGTTCCATCCCATCATATCACTCTTCTTTTTTAAAAAAAATAAGGAAACAACTTCGTGCCTTTTGAGAGTTTAAGTGGCTTTTTTGGAAAATTGAAAGGAAAGCGAAGAGTGTAAACTGATTCTTAAAACTGGTGGATTGATTCTTTAAAGCGAAAATTTTAACATGGAAATAATACATTTGTTTTTGCGATATTGATTCTTATAAACGGTTGATTCTTATAACCAGTGATCACTATAAGCGGTGGTTACTGTATCTGTGTGGTACATGGGGGGGGGGGGGGGGGAGAATGGGAAAAAACACATTTAAACTCCTCACAAATTGAGAGATAGAAGTTCTATTGATTTCTAAACTTGTTCACCTAAATGTACCATTTCTTGTTTTTTCTTTCTTTCTTTCTTGACACCGAATATCCACATCATCTTCATATTTTGTATAAGGGTTGTTTCAAAAACATTCATCTAAGTTTTTTTATAAAATGTATCAAACATTACTTTGGTTATACGTTACAAAAAAACCATTCTAGTAAAATAATGAAAGCTAAATTAATTTAAAAGGCCAAAAAAATTGAAGAGAGAAAATTAATTCAGTGTCCATAGAAAGACAAAATATTTATTTAAAGTTTTTCATTTACAGATAACAGGAGATGTAGAAAAAAGCAGTTAAATCTTAAAATATATAATTTCATATTATGGGGGGGGGGAAACAAAAGTATTGCATAAGCGATATTTCATGAAACTATTTTCTCTAATGTAAACAGGTATAATGAAACTCTCAATATTTCTTTCAAAAACATTAAACAATGCTATTATTCCTTTCCTAATCACTATTTTCAAGACCGTTTTCTCTAGAGTTGGTCAAATATATTTCTTTGCTCCAAAAAATCCCGTTTCATAAGAATGTAGAGTTGGGTACATGCCTCAATAGGTAGGGATGTTTTTTAATCTGTTCTCAAGACATAAACCTATAGTGCAATCGAACGTTTCTCTTGTCTATGGATACGGAGATGTGTGTTCAAAGAACACTGGAGAGAAAATCTTTTCTCACTCACAGTAAGGACGGGAGATTTCGCTCTTTTGTGCATACAAACAAGTTTTTTTAAATGATCGAGTTAAGAAAACGTTTTGTCACATATAGTGCAGGTCAAAACTAACCTCCATGGATAAGGACATGCTTTTTCAAATTCCCCCGTTGAGAAAACCTTTTATTACATACAGAGCATGCGAAAGGTTTCTCTCCTGTATGGGTAAGGAGATGTTTTCTGAAATTAACCTGTTGAGAAAATCTTTTCTCACATAAATTGCATGCGAAAGGTTTCTCTCCTGTATGGGTGCGGAGATGTTTTCTGAAATTACCCTGTTGAGAAAATCTTTTCTCACATAAATTGCATGCGAAAGGTTTCTCTCCTGTATGGGTACGGATATGTCTTCTCAAACTACTCTGATCAGAAAATATTTTCTCACATACAGTGCATACGAAAGGTTTTTCTCCTGCGTGCGTATGGAGATGTCTTTTCAAATAACTCTGATCAGAAAATCTTTTCTCACATAAAGTGCATGCGAAAGGTTTTTCCCCTGTGTGGGTGCGGAGATGTTTTCTGAAATTACCCTGTTCAGAATATCTTGCCTCACATAGAATGCATTCGAAAGGTTTCTCTCCTGTATGGTTACGGAGATGTCTTTTCAAATGATCCTGATCAGAAAATCTTTTCTGACATACAGTACAAGCGAAAGGTTTTTCTACTCGGTGGACGAGAAGATGTCTTTTCAAATTACGCTGTTCAGAAAATTTTTTCTCACATAAAGTACATGCCAAAGGTTTCTCTCCTGTGTGGCTGCGGAGATGTCTATTTAAATGATCCCGAACAGAAAATCTTTTCTCACATAAAGTGCATGCGAAAGGTTTTTCCCCTGTGTGGGTGCGGAGATGTTTTCTCAAATTACCCTGTTCAGAAAATCTTTTCTCACATACAGTGCATGCGAAAGGTTTTTCTCCGGTATGGGTGCGGAGATGATTTTTCAAACTACTCTGTTCAGAAAATCTTTTCTCACATACCGTGCACACGAAAGGTTTTTCTCCGGTATGGGTGCGGAGATGTTTTATCAAACTACACTGTTCAGAAAACCTTTTCTTACATAAAGTGCACGCAAAAGGTTTTTCTGTATTGACACAAAGCTGATTGTCAGTAATGTGGTCAGTAAAGGCTGCCAACTGTGAAAATGTTCCTTCACATAAATTACATTTGAAAATGTCTTCTTTGCAAGATGGAATCGGTGCACTGGACCTTTTTACATTTTGAATAATGCTGCTTGTGTGAGATGGAGTGCATTCGTCTTCTGCTTCAGCTAGATTCTTCTCGCAGATATGGCTTTCATTGGAAGGTCCCTTTATACAGGAAATACACGACATTTGCTCTTCTGACATGGCGAAGTTTCTTCACACGATAATCAGAAAACCATAGCTGCCAACAATCCGCTGAATTTCGAAATTTGGAGACACCACCGACAATTTTTGTTTTCATTTAACAATCTCTACCGAGCACCTGCAAAGAGAGGAGAAAGAAATTGCATGAGATACATCAGCACTATACCTTCCCGCTTGCTTTGTAGTTGTGAGTAATTCAAAATAATTTCATCCCTAATTATGAAATTTAATGCTCCATGAAATCCCAGAGATAAACAACTGATTGAAAAGCTGGGTTACCATCAGATTAAAAAATCCACAAATCTAATCAGATATATAAAATTATTACTGGAAATAAAGAAAATGTGGCTTATGGATTTGCTTAGGCATATTTGTTAGGATTGCAGTTTGGTGGTTACAAATATTTTTCACCACGATCTCTCCCCATTTTAATCTGAATGTTGTGTATATAATACATCAGAATTGACAATAGTATAAATTCTTCAAATTTCTTTCCGTTCATCTGCTGTACAATAGTGCTATCGTTCAAATATAATGAATCAAACATTTGAAAGCAGTTATCTGTGGACATCTTGTAGTCTATGAGATAGACATCAGGATTTCTCGGCTGATACGGTTTTTGAGACCTACACCTTTTAAATATTGTATTACGAGATTATAAACACATAATAATTCTACAGAAATTAAATCTACACAGCTATCATACAATGCTCCTTGAAAATTATTCGTGAAAACAGTTTTAAATCTTCAAGTTGAGAAATATTAATTCAGAAATGCAGAGTCGTTCCTAGGGTAGGTTTTATTTTTTGGCAAAACAAATTTCAAACCATAAATGTTATTTTTCAATTTCGAACCGCTAACCGCGCAAAAGAAAAAAGATATCAAGTTTACTTACCTGTGAAATATTTTTATTGGTCAGCAATCACAAAATCGAGCACAAAAATTAGAGACAAAAAGCTTTGTTTTTCAGTTGTTGAGATGGACACGTTCAAAATTAATATAGTGCAAATTATCCCGGTCCGTGTATTCATAGACTGAGGGCATAAACGAGTATTTTCCTGCAACCTGACAACAACCGCCCGCACCTACGCGATACGACGCGATTTGATGCGATGATGGGTTAAAACGTGTTAAAACAAAAACGAACAATGTATTTTCCAACTGGTTGCGACGTGGAGTAGCGTTTTTAAAACCAATGTGGTTTCCAGTTATACTTGCAAAATGTATTTTTAACTCTGAGTAGTTACCTAGCATAATGAGATTTTTATATTGATTATTTTACTAAAAAATTAAGTTTTAAATTTTTTTAACCGGGCGGCTGACTTGCCGCCCGTGTGCCCCGCACCCCTGCGTTGGAACGGCCCTGCAGAAATACTTAAAGGAGTTTTACCCTTGTGATATCTCCCGCAATTTACGAGGTAGGATCAAAAAGTTCCCGGAATAGGTCAATTACAAATTATTAAAAAATAGAACAATAATTTTACCTTACTGGCCTTCAAAGTACTTTCCTCCTGCATCCACACACTTCTTTCAGCGTTCGTATAACAGTTCAAAACACTACCGGAATGCATTTTTTGAGAGGTCCTTCGCTTGCTTCGTCGCATTTTCGATCACTTCATCTGAATCCACAAAACGGTGTCCCTTCAATTTCATTTTCAGCCGTGGAAACAGGTAAAAATCCGCTGGTGCCAGGTCGGGAGAAAAAGGAGGTTGTACCACAGTGGTAACACTGTGTCTGGCAAGGTACTTTTTTCAATTCCTACTATTAGTTCACACTCTCTCTATATATATCTTGTTCAAATTTTCAATCGTTAATAAAAGTACTTTTTATTCATCCACTCAAGTTCAAATACATTTTTTTAAACTTGTAGTGGATGACACTTGATGTTAATACACTTTTTTCAAATATTAATTCATTAATTAAATTTAATTAATCAATTTTAGTTTTAGACCTAGAGCGTCTCTTGCTCTTGAATAGTAATTTCCCTCTTGTTACTGTGTAAGCAGTAGCACTGCGGTATCGCGGGCTTCTCCTGTCCTGTAGGTTGCGAGATCGAATCCCCAACCTGACAAACTTTTTCTCTCTCTTTCCCCCCCTCCTAATCTCGCACAGTAGGCAAGGTTCTGGCAGGCAATTCTTTTTTTCAATTCTTACTATTAGTTCACACTCAAATTTTTCTTTGTTGACCTAAGTAGCAATTGACTTAAATTTTTTTTTATATATATTACTTGTTCACAATCAGAGTGCGATGTGGTGGATCATTGTCGCGTAAAAGAAACCAATCGTTTGTTGCAATCAGAAGAAAACGACCTGAAAAATGTGCATCTCGTAGTCGTTTAAGGATCTCCAGGTAAAGTTCTTTATTGACAGTTTGGCCTCCAGGAATAAATTCGTAGTGAATAACGCTATCGTAATCGAAAAAAAACCTCCAACATCAATTTCCCTCGGAAGAGGAGGGGCGCCCAGTCCGAGGGTCATCTTCGATGTTTGTGCGACCTTTACGGAAACGCTTATGCCACTCGTACACAGCAGTTTTTTTTTCATGGCATCGTTTCCGTATGCTTTGTCTACCATCTCGAGCGTCCCAGAAGGTGATTTCTCGAGCAAAACGCAGAATTTGATGTTTGCACGCTGCTCTAAAGACGACATTTCAAAATCCGACGAATGAAAAATTCTCTTTGTCAGAAATGGTGTGCAGCTAACGCCGACAGTACCAGAAATGAATTCCACATGGCGGTGTGTTTTCCTTATTAGTGCTGCCAAAATCCAAAAAAGATATTTCCCCTCCAACGAGCAACTGCGTGAATGTAGGTGACCATTCCGGGAATTTATGGACTCTACCTCGATTATTTGTAACATTTCAAGACTCTCTGGGTTGTAAAGTAATGTCACTCAATGTGGGATGTGACTTGAGACTTAAACAGTCACATACTTATTTGACACAGCTTGGCTTTTATAATAGAGAAATAGAATTTCACAACCTTTAAGAAAAGAAAAAAAAATTACATATATGCATCTCAGTAGAGAAATAATTACGTAACGTCTTTCTAATTAAAATTGCGGCTGAAGTACGATACTCATACCGATCCACGAAGTGAGGCAATAAAATTTTCACCTCGATGATCACTGAAATTAAGGTCACCCTACTCGCTCGTTTCATAGTTTATGAACGGAATTATTTTCGTAATGACATGTTTTTCCGCTTCGTAGATTGATAACTATTGCTTTAATACATTAGTTGTACATTTCAAAGATATTTTCCTACCGTGAATCTTTATTTTTCAGAATAGAAAAAGTGTTCAAGTAGGAGTTCTGGGTGATTGCTGCTAATTAATGTTCAATATGATTACAAAAAATTATAAAAATTGGCATTTCTTGATAATTCTTCTTTAAAAAATAGTGGTGCATTCTAATTTTCTTATATTTCAATTCAAGTTAAACATGATTACAGAAATTTTTATAAAATTTGGTTTTTATTTATATTTTTTTATTAAGAAATATTGGGATATCCCAAGTATCTCATATTTTTCAATTTTTATTAGCAATTTTCTGTTTTTGAGGGGGGGGGGGCGGATTGGATAGGGGTGTTTAAATGTAAGTAAGGTTTTAAATAAAATTAATATTTTCTAGAAAATGTTGCTTTACAGTTTTTGTATTTCAACAAAACTTTGCAAACAATTATATATAACCTGATTTCTGCCTCATTCTTTTTTCGTTCTTGTAAGTCGTAGGATGCTGAATTAAAATTCCAAAGCCAACTGGTTTAAGAGAATTAACTTTGTTCAAAACTTAACATAACTTAAATATAAGAAAAAGGAACGCATATAATAAAAAACGCTACCATCATTAAACGTCACAGATTAAGGGCTTGTTCACATAGGAGTCCGGTAGCGGAAGCGTTAAAGTAAAGATGGCGCTGAGACGGACATAAACCAATCATAGTTGTTAAAAATTTAATTAATTTATATAGATAAAAAGCACGAGAATTTTCACTGTGTTTTTGACAGTTTAACTGCATTTACTTTAACATTTTTCATCTAGAAATTTAATTCATTTCCTGCATATTCCATCACAGCATAATTATACAACACATTTCTTAGGAAAATAAAAAGCACGAGAATTTTCACTGTATTTTTGACACTTTAACTGCATTTACTTTCTATTCAATAAATATTTTTCAACCCTAGGAGGCGGGGTAAGATACATAATTCCTACAAAAAACAAACGTCAATTTGACTAACACTGGTCTTAAAGACAGAGACTATATATACTAAAAAATTACCCAACACATGATCAGCAAGAAAGCAGTTATAAATTTAACCAGTACAAAATAATCTACTCAGTATGTAGAATATGCAAGTAATACAGCAGACTATTAAAATCTAGTTCTAAACTGACCCAAGTACAATTTTTAAAGTAAAAAATTTTTAAAAATCATATCAAGGCTGTCATAAATATCAATTAATACAGATTTTGTAAATCTTGAAATGTTTCTAATAAAGAAATCTTTATTTTATGGTGCTGAGAAAATTAAACATTTTTATATAAAATATACCAATAATTGTGTACAGTTTTGAAATGTTAAATAATTTACCTTTGCTTTAATAAGAATTTCGGTTTCAAATATCAAGTATTACTTTTAAATCATCCACTTTGAAATACATTGATTTAAAACTTTAAACAAGCTTATTATAGTTAATGATAATGAGGCATATTATAATGAATATGAATATTTAGAAGTATTGCATTTTATGTTGTTGCTGTGATCTTTGTTGTAATGAAAGATGCACAAGAATATTATTTATTAAATCTTGTCATCAAAAATTTTAACACTGAATGAATACAGAAACAAATAGCATTTTAAAAAAATGATTTCAAATACAATCATAAATAAAAAGTTCTCTGGCAGATACAAGAAAGCAATGGCTAAACTGCAGATTATTGCTCATGGTGCCAAATTTGGTGCCAGTTCATCATTTATGTGAAAAATTTATAATTTAATTAGTTTATCTATCAGTTTAGCATGAAATTACCATTATATTTTGATAATATTGAAATTTTTAAATATTTAATGCACATATATGCTGATTTGTTAAGTTCGATGAGCTTTAGATGTTTTAACAATTTTAATATATTTTAAGCAAGGAATTATATTAAAAAAACACCAAATACAGCTAAGCTTTGCTCTTACATTACCAAAGGCCAGTGGTTATTATCTCAGAAATGTATCATTTCGTTTTTTTTCAGTCTCAGCTAATTGAATTTTAATGATTATCATTTAGATATTAGCAGCCAATGAAATTTTAAAGTAGCTTCAGATTATGAATTATACGTCCAGTGAATGAATATATATTTAAATTATTTTCTTAACATTTTTATTTTCCTTCTTTTCAAAGAATACAATCCAGAAGATGTGCTTATCCTTGGTTATTCATAACTGGATTATAAGTCTTACTGAAAGCCTGAGTGCATCTGGTATATCACTTTTCCCTGGATAGTGTTTTTCGATTCTAATTTTTTTTCAAATAAAGATTCATAATTTTTGTTTTCAGTTAATTTTGTACTCTTCCAGAAATATTTTAATGCTGTTCTTAGTTTAAAAATTGATTTTTATACTCTGAAAATATTTGACATTTAAATTCTTGTTCTAATAATTCATCGGTAATAATATTGTTATCTTTTTTTTCCCATTCTTCTATATACTTTGAAATTATCTTGCTACAAATTTTTTAACAATACGCACATTTTTTTTTACTATTTTTGTATTTTTGTAAGTCTATATTGAAATATTTGCATGCTTATTTTCTAGATTTTAAGATAAAAAAAATAAATAAAGGACTTGGATTTTGAATATGTTTCTCTACAACATTTTCTGCAAGATATCCTAGGATGTAGTTTTAAAAAATTTAAATTTTGACCTACTCTTTGAAACCCATTGATACATTTTGAACACTTTGCAAACATTAGGTCTGGTTTAATTATTTATTACAAATAAATGCTGTACTCGATATTTTTTTTAACTTAAATGTTCCAATATTTTTGTTAGCTACTTATTTTTGAATTTTCATACAAAGTGATTATTGTTGGGCTAAATATTTTAAAACAGTGAAAAATGGTATTTTCCTTTTTTTTTTTTTTTTTTGATTAGGAGAACTCCATTTTTTCTCCAGACAGTGCAGGATATAGAACTCTTCCTCAAATATTTTATCTTGTACCACAATTATTAACAGTTCAAAATTATTTGTATAACTCATGACCAAGCAAAGAAGTTATGTCTGACTTGTATGATGATATATTTATAAATTTAGTATAAATACTGGCAGGCAGGCAGTCAACAAAATTATCAGAGAAATCAGATTGGCAACTTTGAAATAATGAAACGTTTATTTCAATAGCATGCCAACGTCGACCAGTAAGTAATAATCTACTAACACAACATACCATGCCTACATAACAACATAACATTCAATTTTTAACAGTTGAATAGTTACACGTACTGTATTAGCATTTAGCTTCACTCATAAAATTTAAAAAAATAGCGTAAAATGTAGAAATCATATATATAATTTTTCAACGTCTTAACAAAACAGTTTTGTCATACAATGCAGAAAAAATGACGGTAAATAAAACTTACTTGAATAGCTGTTTATTTTTCAAGCATCTAGATTTGTGTTATTTCAGTCACTCTAAATTCTGCGAATATTTGTCACCAAGGGCATCACTTTTTACTTTTAATTACTAAGATTATAGAAAAAATTGCATGCAGTAAACTACATAAACAACTACGAAAGATTTTTGTGCACTCAGAACTCAGAGATACTGAATTTCGCTGCCGCCATCTACCGACCGGAGGCAGAAAGACAAGCTCTTTCTGGCGGTAGCTCAAATATGTTACAGTACATGTAACCGGTGGAAAAAAATCCCCCGAAAATTTTCTATATTTTGAAAAGAGAGAGAGAAAAAAAATAGAAAATTTAAAGAAGATTATTAAAATCGAAAGTAAATATAAAAAAATTTTAAATTTTACAAATACGAAACAGAAATGTATTTTAGATTTTGATACACAAAAATAGCATTCCCCCTTATTACAATTGTATAGCCCCGAAAAGGGCCTTTTTTATTTAAATAAAAGAAGTTCCGACTTAAGCATGTTCTCCTCTAGTTCTTCCAACAAGCTGGATTTCCTTTGGCATAATAGTAACACACTTGGCGTGGATAGCGCACAAGTTGGTGTCTTCGAACTTCGAACAATCCAACCAAACAGGCTTCATTAGCCACTTGCAGTGCCATGACAACTGAGTTCTGGAAACGAAGATCGGTTTTGAAGTCCTGAGCGATTTCCCTTACTAAACGCTGGAAGAGCAACTTGCGGGTCAAAAGCTCGGTGGACTTCTGATAACTACGAATTTCTCGAAGAGTTGCGGTACCAGACCTGTAACGATGGGGCTTTTTCCCTCCATCGGTGGGATGTGAGCTCTTACGAGTGGCTTTGGTAGCCAGCTGCTTCCTAAGGGCTTTGCCTTTGGTACCTGACTTGTCAACAGACGCAGAGAGCGGGTAGCCACCACCTTCCAAATTAGGCCCGATCTCCTTGCAGCACTTGCTACGAGTTTGAGGAGAAAGATGCCCGGGATCTAGGGTTTGAGGATGCTGAGGTACTAATTTTTTGAAGTTGTTGGATTTTTTACATTTTTTTTTCGGTTGCATAGTTATCTACCTTTGCAGCTTTTTTTAATTAGTTTTTATACTGCTCTAGTTTACTTTTTCCAAAATTCAAATTGATATTTAAATTTTAATTTTAAAGAAAAATACCCCGAAGCTGAAAAAAGGGGTATAAGAAAATTGCGTATACTTTTTGTAAACAGTCCAAACTAAATTTTGAAACAACCCAGTATATAACGTTAGAATATTGGCAGCAAGTTTCAATGGGTTTCTGGATCTGAGCAGCTACATCTGATAGTAGGTGTGGCAATTCTACTGTCCGATCCAGGGTTGTAAATGAAGCAGCACAGTCTACACTAAATAACATTTATTTTCTATACTACGGACATCACAAAACGGTCAATAAATCTTATAATCTTATATTCTGGGATTCGAAAAGTGGAGCTCCATAGCTCATCCTTGTCTCGCTTATCGCTTACACGGTTCTACCAAAACAAAAGTACTTACATAGGGAGAGGGTGCATTGCCTGCCATCTGGAGAACATAAATTTGAAGTTGCAACAGTAGGGTAGCATATGTTGAAAAAACGTGCTCCGTGGCGGTATTAATGGTGGGAACATGGGGAGGTATTTTTTTCATCAGAAACTACCTGTAGATCAATAATTTTCATGGTGTCACTCTTTGGTGTGTGGTGCATATCAGGTATGACGTCATCAAATGGCCCCCATGAAAGTTAAAAAAATCAACTTCATTTCGGTTATTTATCGGTAGATTTTCTTTTTTAATAACTCATATTAAAGATAAATGCCTAGAAAAAAATTCATAGAGTATTTACTCTAAATTAAACAGTTTTTAAAATATTTGAATCAATATCGTTTTTTTTCTCATTAATTGTACATATTCAAATAAATACAACCAGTATTACTTTTTCTGCAAAAAATCCTTTTATTTGACTTGAAACTAGTTGAAAAGGTAACTAAAAACTGAGCAATAAATTAAAAAAACCATCATTAATTTATCTTCTAGATGTGGTCATTGTTGCTTTCGTCCAGGTCGTCATCATTTTCAACTGACTCTTCTGGTGCAATATTTACATCATTGTCACACAGTTCCTCTTTGCCTCCACACTCACACCTATCGGAACACGGTAGGTTGTTTGCAGAACATTTACACGGAGGATTACATCTGTTCTTCACGCAGGAGTATCTGGTCAACTTAAGAATAGACTCCGTAGCACACGACATTTCACAGAGAAGAGGAGCTACTTGTCCATTGTCCATGACCCATCCATGTCCTATAGGGGTTGGTATGTTCGGCTGCGTTCTCCAGTCCTGGAACCAAGACTGCGGATCTCGGTTCCAAATAAGTCTTGGTTCCAGATAATCAGTTGATAATTAACCCTTTTCATTGCAGCTATGAAAGCACTTTTTGTTGGCGGTAACTTTTCCCAGCAAGTTTTTATTTTTGGAAAACATAGACCAACGCACGTCTTGAAGTTTTGTTATATTTGTTCTGGGTTGGTAAACTTGGCAGATGAAAGCTTCCAATACTTCCTTAGGAATGGTGTCTCGTGTTCCCATTAAGCTAAGAGCCAACAGGGTCTTAGCTTAATGGGCTGTACCGAATGTTTTCCAGTATGAAAGTTTACCTCTTCCAGACAAAGTGCCTGAGGAATCAGATCAATACAGGGCATGAAAAGCTGGCAGTACTTATGCTTTCCACAGGCCTAGTGAAGTGTATATATCCTCAATCCTCAATCAATATAACGTCTTTCGGATTAGGAACAAAATAAGATGCTGTGGAGAGTTTCTGATACTAAGAATCAAAACATATGTGTCTTGTGTGTATGGGAACAGTTTAGTTGCCCCTCTTTCTGTCGCATTAATGGCATGAAGAATTATCTTTTTATCTGTCTCTTCCTGCGTGCTCCGAAGATGGTCTAAGCAACAACGTGAAGAAGAAACATCAGGACTCCAAGCGACAACAAAGTCTTTCTTCGTTAATTGTGCATGACACAGGACTTTTTGACCCAGATATGGAGCTAGTTCATTCTTGGTACATATATCGCTCATTCCTTTCAACAACGTCATATCTCAAAGAAACAAGATTTTTCAGGAGAATGATTTGAATGTTTAAAAGTACATTGAAATGTATTGATAATATATTTTAATTCTGCTCTCTAGCGGCTATATATTAAGCAGCAAGATATGACGATCTTGCAGGGATATACTAATCTTTCATGGCATTCTGAAGACAAGCATAACTAAAAATCGCCGATTATTATTGAATGGAGTGAGCGATATGTGAAAGTAACTTTTGCATTGTTACGTTAGCTATGTTGGTGCTATCCATGAATTTATAACGGGTATACACAATGCCGTGGACTCTCTCTTGCCTTGTCGTATAATTTATGGAGTGATCTCTAAATGTATCGTACACAAGGTGCACTTTATTGTATTCCCAGTACTTCATTGCATCTTTCTTTTTGAATGCTTCCGCATAATCTTTGCAAGTTGTAATATCTTTTTTTTTTTTTGCCCAATCCTTGGAGCTGTGCCATTCCATCAATAACTGCCACAGAAAATGGTCTTTCTTCGGGCGTACTGGTAAGTTGCTTATAATGTGTTGTTTTGAGTAGATGTGCTACTTTGTGGTGTGAGTGAAATTGACTTCAAAATATCTATCAGTTTACTCTTTTGAGAACACAGATGCATAGTTTCGACATCATTAAAAAGTAATCATGCTACAGCAGAAAATTCGAATGCACCTATCGTTTCACGTAGTTCTATGTTCTGTTGAGATCTGCTAACAAAGAGCAATCTAGCAAATAGTGATCTGCTCGCTTTGAGGTCTTTAACAATGAAGCCTCCTTTATTTTAATTTTTTCTTCTGGCACTTGAACACAAATTTAACTCATTCTTTATGACTGGATCCCATAAATTGATGGTTCTGGTTTCAGACACGAGGCTTTGTTCTTTGTATTCCTCGTACAGTCTTTTACCAAGCGAACGAATCTTACTGACATCCTTTGTGATGCATTCTGAGAAAACAGCCTTGGTTGACAAGATCAACACCTTCATATGAAAATGGATTGCCCACTCGTTGAAGAGCATTACGCAATTTGTTTAGGGCAATATTCTCAATAAGTGTCGCCTCTTTAGCGTCGTTATTATGTTTGCGTGGTGTTTTTTGCTCTACAATCCCTGCCATATTTGATGCGTCCTCAGATATACGATAAAATTCTCGGGCTGTCAGAAAATATCGCGCTAGTGCAGTGGTAGTTTCAGTGATGCCTCTTAACCCCCAGTAACCTTTGAACCTCTTGTGTTCATGTTATATCGCTTCATCAGCTCCAACAGAATAGATTGTTAGTTTTTCTAACTACGCAATTACCTCTTTCAAGCTCACCCCATACTGTGGGACATGCCTCTTTCAAAGCTCTCATTTCCGCAACATAATAAGCCATCATGCTAGAGTAATTGTGTAAATCTAACGCAAAAAAAAAAAAGTTGCCAACGAAAGATTCTACTGACGAAATGCGTTCATTCCAGTCACCTCTTCGAACTGACCCTATAAACTGAAACAAACATTCAAACATGGCCATACATTCCCGCATCATTTTAAATGTTCTGTTCGACTATTCAGGAATTTTGTCGAAGGCCCTCAGGAATGGAGAGATGTGTCTATGGAGAAGATAAACTTGGCGAAAGATATTTTGAGCTCCCTTTTGCTGTTTACGATGGAATACAGGGGAAAAAATAGATTGCAATTCAAAATTAACTACCCCGAAAATTTTACTTGTAGAAAAATAAATTCGGGTATTTCTACGTATCATTACGTATATGTAACAACTGAATTTATAGAACAAATTTTCTAACAAAATTTTAGAAAATACAGAAGGGAAATTTTTTTATCATACACCCCATTAAAAAAAATCTAATTCATTCAGAGGTTCTGATTGTGAATATTTACAAAGAAATGTGCCGATATATTTTTTCAAATAATTCTAATGGGTGAAAATAAAGAAAAAGTTTTTATGCCTGTAATCTTGTTATGTAACTTCCACGAATGGAATATAATTGAATGTTCATGATTTGAAATCAATCTTGCAGAATAATTTCAACGAATCCGCACATCATATATTGCTTTATTTTAAAACTGCTGTTAACAGAATGCTATTTCTTATTGCAGGGATGTTGCCCTACTGAATTTACAATGCGATTTTTTTCACTATCTACCAATAAGTATTTGGACACCTGTGATAGAAAAGAAAAACAAAATTTATTCTTAATCAATAGTTGGTAGAGCCCTCACGAGAGGCAATTACAGCTTCAACCCTCCGGGGCAAGCTTTCCACAAGTCCTTGTGTGACGGCTGATGGTATTTTCATACATTCGGCTTGGAGAAAACATGTAAGTTCCTTCACCAATTTTGGACGGTTTTTGTACCCCTTAATTCTGAGATCCAACTCGTCCCAGAGGTTCTCGACAGGGTTCAGGTCTGGGCTCTGGGCAGACCAGTCCATTCGGTGAACTCCATTGTCACCATACCAATCCTGGGTGGATCTCGCAACATGACAGCTGGCATCGTCGTCCTGGAAGTAATATGGGTCCAACCCGTTAAACTGCCACAACATAGGAAGCACATTGTCATCCAAAATAGAGTATTTAGCGTTAGAGTTGAGCTTACCATGAATGTGGACCAAGGGTCCATACCAGGAGAAACACCCCCAGACCATAATTCCACCTCCACCGAACTTTATTGTGGGCACAAAGCATTCTGGTAGGATACGTTCTCCGGGCACACGACAGACCCAGCCAACCGAACGGTAGAGGGTGAACCTCGATTCGTCGCTCTCGATAACCCCTTTCCACTGATCTACGATCCACTTTGGACTTGCTTTGCACCACACTAACCGAGCAGCGTGGTTGGACTTTGAGATCAAAGGCTTATGGGCGACAGCACGATCATGAAAACCAAGGAGATGTGTATACTTACGGATGGTATTCATCGAAACAACACTCCCGGATGCCTGTTGAATGTCCTGGAGTATATGGGCCATAGGTTGGGTGCGGTTCTTCCAAATTTCTCTGGACAGCACCCGTCGGTCTCTCTCTCCCGGTTTCGTGGATCTGCCGACTCGGGGCAAATTCCGACAATCACCGCTCATCTTCCACTTCTGAACCACATAGACCACTGTCGATTTTGGGTAATTCTGCTCGCTAGATATGTTCCTTAAGAATCGTTCATTTCTGTGATACCCGACGATTACACCTTTCTCGAAATCAGAAAACTCTGCACTTCGTGGCATCTTACATACGATTAATGCCAATGTTGTTTCCTACACGATATATAACGACGGAGGACATTACATATATCAGGATCGTAGATATCGTCATTTGCATGGGTGTCCAAGTGCTTATTGGTGGATAGTGTACATGTTAAGTGTATTTTTGCAGTTCAACATCTAAAACTAATAAAAATTTACCGATTATTTACTGACATCAGAATTCAAAGAAATATTATAGAGCAAAATTTTGCATTGCCACTGTATTTTTTTTTTTTTTCACACGCTACGTGTAATTATTTAGATATCAGTTTAAAGAACCTATCCAACACATTTTGAAAGAAAGCAAAGGAAATTCTCAACAGTTATTATATAAAATGAAAGATTCCAAAGCATATAGACTAAAACATTTCTTTTAAAAAAATTGAACCCATTGAGCATTATTATAATTCTATGACTTTAAAAAGTTGAAGAAAAGTTTTCTAGCACGTTTAAGAGCGTAAAATTTTAGTAATATTAACAATTTTCTACTGAACATTCAACGTTTGAAAACATATCTGGATTTTCTTTTTTCGCAACAGTCTGCGTCAGGGCCTTTTTATCGCGTGGGCAAATCGGGACTTTGCCCAGGGCCCCCTGATGCTAGGGGCCCCCCAAATCCCTTTGGTGTATGCACCTAGTACTTCTAATAGTGTATATAGCCCATGGATAGTCCTTATTTCTATAAATGCTCGTGAGGGGAGGGGCCCCAAACAGCATCTGCCCAGGGGCCCCCAGCGTTCATAATCAGGCCCTGGTCTGCGTAAGGCTGCTGTGTACTAACCCTATTCCATTCGCTCCCCTCAATGTTAACCTATGGAGAAAATGTGTCCGAGGATTGTCGACTTGGATGGAAAAATTTACATTAACAGGATTTACATTAATTGCAAATTTACATTAACAATTAGTTTTATCTATTAGAAAAAAAAACCTCAGGAAATAATTTGTATTAATTCTATCCACAGGTTATAATTTAATCTACACCTAAAATAGTTACCATATGTCCCATAAAAATATTTTTTTCAAGCAAATGTATTGTAATGTACAAAAAAATATAATTTAAAAAAATTAGCAAATGTACAGTCATGGACAAAAAAATTAGCGCACCAAGAAGGAGTCGTCAAAATGAAACGAAATTTTACATACGTAATGACTACTTTGATATAAGTAAATGATAAGAAAATCAAAGAAAAAGGATAATTTATTTCAGAGAAAAAGTCAAAAGAACGGAGGAGTTAATACTCCGTTGGACCCCCCTATAGCGCGAATGCACGATGCGATACGATCGGGCATTGAGTCATACAAGTTCTGTATGATGTCTTGAGACATTTCGTTCCATATTTGCTGTTACCTTGCCTCTAGTTCGTTCAAACTCGTGGGATGCCCAACTCGTCGTCCCAAATGATCCCAGATATGCTCGATTGGAGACAAATCTGGGGATCGGGCAGGCCAAGGAAGGGTAGTAACAGTGCGGAGACAGTCTTGTGACACCCTTGCCGTATGAGACCGAGCATTGTCTTCTTGAAAAATGGCTCCTGGGAGCCGTTGCATGTGTGGCAACACATGTGGTTGCAGGATTTCATGAACATACCGCTGGGCTGTCATGGTGCCACGGAACAATACTAGGGGTGACCGTGTATTGTAGGCAATGGCACCCCATACCATCACACCAGCTGTGGGAGCGATGTGTCGCTGTACAGCAAAGGCAGGATTGAAGTGTTCACCACGGGCTCACCACACACGAACACGACTGTCATCACTGCCGAGATTGAATCTGGATTCGTCGCTAAAGACGACCTGGTTCCATTCCGCTGCAGTCCAGTTTCCTCGTGCGCGGCAAAACTCCAAACGGAGGCATCCATGGGTGGGCGTCAAGGGCAGCACACGTAAAGGGCGCCGCGATACCAACTGTCCTTCAGCCAGGCGCCTTCGTATGGTTCAAGAAGACATAGAGGCCCCTAGTGAACGTGCTACCTGTGCCTGGATGGCGGCCGATGAAGCAGTTGGCTGTACGCGTGCATTTCTTACGATGTGGCGGTATTCTCGACGACTGGTCTGTCGAGGGCGTCCTGAGCCTAGTCTTCGTGTACATGACATCTCTCGGGTCCACTGGTCCCATCACCTCCTCACAACACAATCAGAGCGGCCTAATTGACGAGCTACTAGCCTAGCTGACCACCCAGCTTCAATCATCCCGACGATTCTCCCCCTCTCAAACTGCGACAACTGCTTATATTGTCTTCGAACACGGCGTAATGGCATGTCTATCTCAGCTCTTCCTTTGTAAATGATTCAGCACACTCAAACAAGCTTTGGTTACCTGTTTTATACTCCACAGAGTACGATGTTCAACGCCCTCTACCGGCTATACGTAATGCGCAATTCCGGTGCATTTCTAATCATTTGCATATCTCCCCGACATGTACCTTCATTGCAAGTTTCGTTACGACCCCGCAATTATTTCTTGGTGCGCTAATTTTTTTGTCCATGAGTGTACTTACCTTAATTTAGATAGAAATTGTATAAACATGCAAGATATACATGTAAACAAAAAATTTTAGCAATTTGTGGCGATATGTTTGGAAGAAATAGTGCGCACAAGTTTCAAAATAACAGTGTTTAGAAAAAAACAATTTAAATTTAAATTTTCCATAAATTACTTTACTATTAGCTTTATACATTTGGCCATAAAATCAGTTCTAATTGTAGTATCGATTTAAATTTTTTTATAAGATTCCTTATATTCCACTCTTCAAAATTATATCATAATAAAAAATTGAGTTTTTTGAAGGTTTTAAGGTGATCTCCCTCCTTAAACGAAATGAGTAAATAATAATACATTATTTTCTAGAGCTACGTAGTTAGTTGCATATAAAAGCACACACTAGCTGCAGCTACAGTGTATGCAATGTCCAAACATGAGTTGACAAACATCTGACACATGAAGAGTCATACTTCATTATATAAACATTTTGAGAATAATTTTGTATTAGTTCCAGAATAAACGAGTTCAGAATTTTGCAATAATTGAACATGTTGGCATATCTGTGCACGGAATAAATTTAAAAATTTGTAAAACAATTTTCAAAAGAACGAGTCCATATAACTCGATGAAAAATCGGCGTCCTTATTACATGTCGCGCCATCTGCCGGTGAGCGACCTTAATCGGTCCATTTTTCGAGGAATTCCCCATGAGGCAGAGTTGAGTTTTTAGAAATAGAGTGGCTTGACCAGCTGGTTTTAACTCCTGTCGCAAGATAGTATGTAATCAATGTAAATGTGCTCAGTATTAAAAATCATTAAGGTAGTTTAAGTTTAAGGATAAAAGTTACTTAAAGAATAATAATTATTAGTTTAATACCTTCAAGAGTTGAAGGGTAAAATTAATAATAATTAAAATAATTAAGATTGATAAGGAAAGAATAGTTTAAAGATTAAGTTAAGTTTAAAGAATGAAAAAAATAATAGGACGATATTACAGTGAAAAAAATTAACGAGTTAAGGTAAAGTTGGCCCTCAGCAAACAAGATGTTAAGTTTGCAAGCAAAATAAAAAAAAGGGCCCTGTTCGGGGTCATACAATTCGTAATGTGATGATTGCAGATTTCCACGGGGGAAAAGTGAAAATATCATGATAAGGAAATTTAGACTAAGCCACACCACATAGACCCGAACCCACGTCGTAGGGTTTACCAGGTCAGCGCGATAGCACTGGGCCATAACAGCACATAAGTAGGTGAACAAGATAGAAAGAGTATCGCGGTAAGGAATTCCCCATTGAAGCTTACGCTCCTTCTTATAGCTTCATGGATAGATCCCAGTTTGGTGACGTCACGACCGTGGGACGGTACAGTTGTGAGGCCTGGGTTTCGAAGGTCACGGTTCTACTGCATCTCCTCCAATCCCCGGGTGGAACCCGGTTAGAAACATATTTTCATGCTCTTTACCGAAAACTTAAATAAAGCATTTGATCAGGTAAATAACTGGGTAATTGTCGAGTGAAATCAAATGCCTCGAAGATCAACTGTATTTTGCACATGAGTAACGCCCGTTATGCCCGTATCTGTGCGGGAAAGTGTGAAGTTTGGACAAATAGTGTGTGTTACGTGTTACATTTCACTGCTAAATAGTAAACTCCTGTTAATATCCTGTTGCATATAATAATTCAAGTAATCGAAAAGCAATGTTTTTCTTTCTTGAGGATGCAGTCAGCATCACAGCCAAAACTTCAAATTAAAGCTTTTGGTGAGATTGAAATTAAAGATTTTTTATTTGAAACTCATGATTTTGAAAAAACTGAATATATTAATAGTAATTTTGACATATGTGTGAAAGCATCAGATGTTACAAATGCAAAACCTTACTTTCCAGTAATTATTTATTTAGCTGGGTATTTATTGTTTGTACTCAGTTTTGAAAAGGGAAAGCTGTTTGTATTGTAAGGAATTGCATTTGCTGGATAAAGAATTGGTTGCAAATGTTGATTATGATTTGTTGAGAGACTTAGATAGAGGTCGATTAATGAATCCTCGTAAGCACATTGTAAATGCAGTGTTGTATGATTATATGGTTATAAATAAATTATGCTTTCTCCATGAGCTAGAATTTCTAAGCAAGCAATATCATCGTCATATTATAGCTACTGCAGCTACAATGTATGTATAAGAAGATAGTGATATGCTCCAATAAGATGTGCTTTGTGCGAATTTTCACAGTGCTGACATTCTTTTAAAGAAAGTAATACGGGTATCCACAAATATTATGCTAAACAATTTTTCTGAGAAAAAAAATGCTGATGCAATTCTAGCTGCTCAGTCAAAAAAGAAATCTAATAAAACATCAAAGAGAAAGCTAGAGACACTTAAACACTCTTAACTGTCCAAAATATCTGTATATCTGTCTCTGTATTGCTTCATTAATTATAATATTGTGTATTTAAAGGATGTAGATAAATGCTTTATGTATAACTTTATTATATAATGTGATGTGCAATTGAAATTAAATAAATTTAAAACTGGTTGTACTTTTTTTCATTGCAGTTAGAATGTTATTCATATTTGCTTCATAGACTTTCATCATTAGTAAGAAAAATCCAACAAATTCGAATTAAGAAAAATACTTTCTAGTGGTGCACATAAAAATCAAACAAGAAGTTTTTTTCCCCCTGTGTGCGATGTGTTTGTTCTTTAAGGTAAAATCAAGATATATGATTTTATTACGCTGAAAGGAGTATTCTAACACAATTTTGAATAATTTGGTTGTTTAAAGTTTTCCTTAAATTACATTAAATTTTCAGCTTTTGCAAAGTATTAATTTGTATATTCCACTAAGCTGCTTTTCCACTTTTTTTATGAATGAAACAATTCACTATAAAGCTTGTGTTAGGGAGCGTACTCACATTTCGAATTTGGCGCTGCGAGCTGCTTGGCGACGGGGGACCGCGCCAATGCCGGTTGGCGGGCAGATCTTGTCTCGGAAGCAGAAGGAAGGTCGCAGCGGACGGAGGTTTTCGAACGCACGTAAGCGAACACAAAAAACATAAAGAACCACCTGTGAGTACGTTATCCCTCAGTAAATATCCCTCTCTCCATCTTGTACAATATTATATGAAATCAAAATTTATAATTGATATTTTTTATAATGTTCATTTTGTTTTTATAATAAACAAAGTAACCAAATAAAGTGCTTTCGTTTTATATGTATCTGATGCTTCGCCTGCCTTATTTAGCACGTGGCTTGAATATAAATCTAAATTTAACTATACAAATTAAAATTGATAACTAGGATAATTTGATAATTATTTATATGTTCAGGAGGCGTTGTATCATTGGTGCCTTGTGACCAGGATCTTCAGTCAATAAATATAATTTTTTTTTCTGTTATGACATGCTGTCGGTTGGGGACGCCATTGAATGCGCTTAGCACAATCTGTCTCCATCGTAAAAATTTTGGGGTACTTTTTTCACGTGACAATTGAGATATGAATTTTATCGATTTCCCTCTTATTTTTGTAGTAAATATTTTTTTTTTCTTTTGAAAAAGTAAAAAACAGAAGTAGCGGTATGTTCCATGTGCTGAGCGAATTCAATATTGGTTTTGTGAATACTAAGATACACTGACTGTGAATTATTTAAACAATTTTTTTAAGAGTGCTATCAATTATTGCATAAAGTATTTTCAACTCACATGAAGTGATCAGATTTATATTGATGAATTTCATACTGATATTTGCATGCCATTTCTGATATATAGATGTTTAAGTAGAAAACTAATCGAAACAAATTATTGAACAAAGAAACCAGTTTAATATTGATATATGTTTTACAAATATAATAGTGTTTAGATATATTCCTGTGTACGCGCATGTAGATTATATTATTGATAATGTATATTCATTGCATTTATATATGTGTTTCATCAGAAAACAAAGAAACCAGTTTAATATTGTTATATGTTTTACAAATGTAATAGTGTTTAAGATATATTTCTGTGTACGCTCATGTAGATTATATTTACAATTTATCATATTTTTTTTTTCAATTTTTTCCCCCGTTAATTATTGTGCTTTTACATTTACAAAATTGTGAAAAATGCCGCCACGTAGACAAAGGGACCCATCCCCTCATCAACCTCAGTTGTATTGAACTTATACCCACATTTTCCGGAGAAGGGGATATTAAGAATTTTTTAGATAGGATCGACGAAGTCAGCCAATTAACGCGGTGGAGCGAATTGGAAAAGCTGACGATCGCCAAATTAAAACTGACCGGAGCGGCGGAAACATTTTTTCGTGCAGACCCACTGAATGCTGCGATTGATTCCTTCCAGGATTTTTCAGCGCGTTTGAAACAGCGCTTCCAACAGCAGATTCCCTTAGCTACTCAGCTGCAGAATCTCGCCGCTTGCTCGCAGGGAGAATATGAATCCGTTGCCGAATACGCGACGCGGATCAGAGTAATTGGGAGCCAGATTTTTAGCTCGTCTGGATCCGGAAGCGCACCTGAAACGCGACAGGCCAATGACCGTTTATTACAAGCTCGCTTCGTAGCTGGTTTAAAACCTAGCATACAACGGTTAGTTCTGAGTAGGGCACCGCGTAGTTTTGAGGATTATGTGACTATCGCTCAGACAGAGGAAATCAACGAGGCAGTATTTTTAAAATCCACAACAGAACCAGAAGGTGCCGTTGCACAGGCCAGTGACTCTATCACTCAGTTAACTGAGCAGGTACAGAAACTCACATTGCAAGTGCAGACACTGCATAGTCAGTTACCTGTAAATACATCGTACACTCAAAATCAAAGATTTAGGAATAGCCGTCCCACTATCCGCTGCTATTACTGCGGTAACTATGGGCACGTTCAAGCACAATGCAGGAAATACAGAGCTGCCACACGTGATCGGTATGATACCCAACGTCAACAGAGGTCAAACTCTAGGGAAAGAAGATCAGAGTTTAGTCCAGAACGCAATTTAAACTTTCAAGGGAGACGCCAGTAATCAAACCGATAGGGTCAGACGCACGATCTCCCAAACAAACCAATTTTGGCCCTGAATATTCTCTACCTGTGATAGGAGTGAAATCTAACAATGTGAATTTCCCAGCCCTGATAGATTCAGGTGCCTCTGTGTCTTTGATCTCTTCGCGATTATTTGATAAGATTAATAAGAATTATAAGCCTCTCGACACTCTCGTTGAAATCAGAGCAGTAAACGGAGAAACGGTTAAAGTTGAAGGGTGCTATAAAATTTTAATTCAGATAGGAAAGGAATGGTTGGAACACATTTTTTTTATTACAACTCAGGGGTTATCCTCCGCCTATGAAGACATATTAGGCTATGATTTTTTGCAATTGAGGCAGGCTGTAATTAATATTAAGGGACAATTTTTACAGATCAACGATACTCAGGTGCCCATTTCAAGTAGTACTGTACGTACCCCCCATTCAGACGCAGTGGAGAATATATATTTTTTTAAATTAAAGAGGAAAACAATATTAGCATCAGGTCAAACTTCTACAGTGTATACAAATGCTGCAGTCTTACCACATTCCAGTTTTGAAGCCACAGTTACCTGCAGCCCTAAACTTACCATCAAAGGCATCACCCTAAATTCATCATCCGTCCAAATACATCATGACACTAATGAGGCTTGTATCCAACTTCAAAACAATTCCAGCGATATTGTAGAATTGAATAAACACATGAGGATATGTTCCATAAATAATTTAGATGAATACCCTTCAGAATTCCAAATTACCAGCCAGACACCATCCGCGCTGACTGATAGAGACTTTGCGATTCAAGGGCTGACTCCCCAACTAAAGGAAAAATTAGTCAAACTTTTGTTATAGCATTCTGCTGCTTTTGCCCGCTCTACAGTGGAACTTTCTGCTGCTAAAACAGAACCACACAGAATTCAACTCCAGCACGATAATCCTATTAGGTGTGCAATTTATAAGATACCTTTTAATCTGAGAGATGAATTTCGACAACAAGTCCTTGATCTCGAGAAAGCTGGGATAATTTCCAAATCGAAATCTCCATATAACACTCCAGCTTTATTTGTTAAACAGAAAAATAAGTGGCGCCTAGTATTTGACTTTAGGAGATTAAATGAAATCACAATCACTCAAGAATTTACTATACCAACTCTAGATGATATACTTCACGAGATTTCGGGTTCAAACTATTTTTCAGCTCTGGACATGAAATCCGCCTTTAACCAAATCCCTTTACATCACCGGGATAGACACAAAACTGCTTTTACCACCCCAGATGGTGTGAAATATCACTTTAATCGCCTATGTTTTTGGGTTGAAGAATTCCCCTAAGGCTTTCCAATCAATCGCACAAGAAATTCTGGGTGATCTTCTGCATCAGGGTGCTCTTGTTTACATTGACGACATCATACTTTTTACTAAAACAATTGATGAACATATCTCATTGTTACACAAAGTTTTGCAACGTTTTGAAGATGTCAACTTAAAATTTAACCCAAGTAAATGCCAGTTTCTCACTAAATCATGTAAATTTTTGGGGTTTGTGGTCACTCCACAAGGTTTAAGTATAGATAAAGATAATACTGTATCAATCAATCATTTCCCAGTACCAGTAGACCAGAAACAGATAAAACCATTTCTTGGGTGTTGTAATTTTTATAGGCGTTACATTAAAAACTTTGCTCGTCGTGCTCTTCCACTAACCAAACTTTTGCGAAAAGACACACCTTTCCTCTGGACACAAGAGGCTCAGGCTTCTTTCGAGGATATAAAGAACGCTATTTTAAATCCGCCTATTCTCGCATTACCAGACTCTTCTGCAGAATTACAACTAACAACGGATGCATCTTCACAGGGCATAGGAGCAGTATTAGAACAAAAATACCCCAACTCTGAAGTCAAACCTCTTTATTACTATTCCAAAAAATTGAATCCATCTCAATCGAAATATAGTGCCACTGTGTTAGAGTTTTTTGCAATCTATTCTGCTATGAATTTTTTCAGAGCATTCTTAATTGGCAGGAAATTCAGAGTATATACCGATCATAAGCCACTGCAAGGATTTTTATCAAATAGAAACCCTTCTTCCAAAATTTTGCGTTGGAAGTTAACGTTAGAGGAGTTCAACTACGAAATTTGCTACATAAAAGGGTCTCAGAATTCAGTTGCGGATCATTTATCACGTGTCAATGCCATTAACATCAGGTTTCCGGAACATCAGGAGCTAGTTGACATGCAGAATCAAGATCCACATATAAAATGTATTATTGAGAACATTCACTACCACAATCCTGACCCAAAGTTCCAGAACTACATTATTGACGAACAGGGCATACTCATACATTTAACGAAACGTCCTCGTAGATCCCCTCGTACTGACATTAGACGACAGGTTTATATACCCCACTGTTTAAAGGCGAAGGTTTTGGAGTCTGTTCACTCGCAAATTGGTGGACATCTTCGTTTTTTAAAACTTACAATAGACTAGCCGAACAATGCTTTTGGCCAAATATGTATAAGGACACCAAGAATTTTGTACGATCATCCACTACTTGCCTCACGCGTAGAAGTGCTTACAAGGTCCACACAGCACCTCACGAGCCTGTAGACCAAAGTGTATGCCCAGGTGAACGATGCCATATGGATGTTTTCGGACCCTTGAAGGCAACTAAGGCAGGCAACACATATGTTTTAAGCATGATCGATGCATTTTCCAAAATGATACACTTGGTACCTCTGCCTGATTTGCGGTCACAGACTATAGCTAGACATTTTTTTGATCACTATATAGTGCACAGAGGTTGTCCTCACACCTTAATTACTGATAATGCCAAATACTTTAGCAGCACGGAATTCACATAATTTTGTAAAATGCAGGGCATAGAGAAACGACACATCTCAGCATATTCTGCTCATGTTAACGGGAGAGTCGAGAAGCCCAATCAGTCCATCGCAAATATCTTAGCTGCTATATCGGATGACACGGAGGAATGGGATGTTCTATTACCTTCTACAATGTTAGCACTCAATTCGGCTATACACGAGGCTACCCACACATCCCCATTTTTTCTGGAGCACGGGAGAGATATTCGGTTACCATATAGCTGGAATACTCAACCGCGAACAACACAGAGTAAGACAGAATATATTGAACATCTTATGCGATCCCTTCACAGCACATTTGCTAAAGTTTTAGACAATTTGAGGAGCCAAGAGAGTGCGCACATAGCACGCAGCCAATTAGGAAAGAAAGAAGAGAACTTTGATTACCCCATAGGTTCACTGTGTTTTATTAAGACACCAGCAGTGAAATCAAACAAATCCCAAAAGTTGCGACCCAGATTTCAAGGTCCTTTTCGGGTATTAGAGAGATTTTCAAGATTTAATTATAAGGTTCAACACGTAGAACAACCTAGGAAGAGATTCAATACCCATATTAACAGGATGATACCTTACACTCAGCGTTTCAGCTATTTGCATATGACTAATGTTGACAATGAAGAACTTCCTTCTGAACACGTTTCTGTGGATCAGGGTGTAAAATATAACTTGCGTCCCCGCAACGCAGCGTAATTGTTTTGATAACTGCTTATTTTTTTCTTGTTAAATGAATGAATGCAGAAGTCGACTTTTGTATAATTTTTTTGTTGTTGTTGTTGTTGTTCTTTGAAATTTTGTTAAGCACTCTTGCAAATGTTCTTGATTACAATGTTTGTTGAGCACATTACGGATGTACAAGCCTTTTGGTTTTTTGAGTATGGAGAGAGTGGTGAGGGAGACTGGCTCACTGTCACGTCCGTTCTTATTAAATATGTGTCTACTTTCTTCAGTGTGTTGCTTATTACAGCGTAAAATAATTACGCATTCTTCGCCTTCGCACGAGTGTAACGTCTCCACATAGTTTTGTGTTTGAAGAATCATGCCAGCCTCATTTTTAAAGATGTGTTGTTCGGACTTACAACTGGCGTTCTCCATTGATCTCTGTTGTGCTAACAAGAAGAAAAAAAAATTTTTTTTTCCTACGTTAGCCGTTTGTTCCTGAGCCACCGTTTAGGACTTCATTTCGTGAGAACTTTTCACCTTGCTGAAAAAATATGTAATCATCTGTGACTGATCATCACCAACTTCAATTTATTTTGTACGGAAGTCATCTACATGCTTTGCATGTTTTTCAAGGAGGGAAGGGATGTTAGGGAGCGTACTCACATTTCGAATTTGGCGCTGCGCGCTGTTTGGCAACGGGGGACCGCGCCAATGCCGGTTAGCGGGCAGATCTTGTCTCGGAAGCAGAAGGAAGGTCGCAGCGGACGGAGGTTTTCGAACGCACGTAAGCGAACACAAAAAACATAAAGAACCACCTGTGAGTACGTTATCCCTCAGTAAATATCCCTCTCTCCATCTTGTAAAATATTATATGAAATCAAAATTTATTAATTGATATTTTTTATAATGTTCATTGTAACCAAATAAAGTGCTTTCGTTTTATATGTATCTGATACTTCGCCTGCCTTATTTAGCACGTGGCTTGAATATAAATCTAAATTTAACTATACAAATTAAAATTGATAACTAGGATAATTTGATAATTATTTATATGTTCAGGAGGCGTTGTATCACTTGTAAGTACAACTGATTTTCTTACAGAATTATGTAAACAATGCTATATTGCACACTGCTTTCGGGAGTTGATCAGTAAGGACGCACGGGAAAGATCTCAGTAGCGTGACGTCACTACCTATTTGTGAGGCCTGGGTTTCGAAGGTCACGGTAGAACCTGGTCAAAATCTGTTCTAGAACTTTGAAATCTCAATGTTTTTGCTTACACTCGACCATGCCAGCGATGTGAAGGAACTTTTAACAGCGAAATACTACCTTAATAGAGTTTTCTAAATATCTGTGTGGTATATGGGGGGGGGGGGGGGACACATTTAAACTCCTGAAAAATTGAGAGCCAGAAGTTCTAATGATTTCTCAACTTGTTCACCTGAATGTACCATTTCTTCTTTTTTTTTTCTTTCTTGACACCGAATATCCACATCATCTTCATATTTTGTATAAGGGTTGTTTCAAAAACATTCATTTAAGTTTTTTTTTTATAAAATGTTCCATGTATCAAAAATTACTTTGGTTATACATTACAAAAAAACCATTTTGATAAAATAATGAAAGCTGAGTTAATTTAAAAGGACAAAAAAAATTGAAGAGCGAAAATTAATTCAGTCTCCATAGTAAGACAAAATATTTATTTAAAGTTTCTCATTTACAGACAACAGCAGACGTAGAAAAAATCAGTTAAATCTTAAAATATATAATGTCACATTAAGGGGAAAAAACCCCAGAAGTATTGCATAAGCGAGATTTCATGACACTATTTCCTGTAATGTAAATAGGTATAGTGAAACTCTTAATATTTCTTTCAAAAACTTTATACAATGCTAATATTCCGTTCCTATTCACTCCAGTCCCTTTGGTTCATTAAGAATCTTATCGAGTATCGTGATCGTTTTTTAAATGCATGACCGATATCGCGTTCATGCATTTAAAAAAAAGTTTCAAAACAAGAAATAATGTTATGATTCCAAAACATAATTACGTGATATATCTTCTCTCTGAAGAAAAAAAAATTTAAAAAATCAGGTAGTCTATTCTAACGAAACTACCGCGGGTTATTAACGTAGGATTACTTATCGTTGCTTACCTTATTTTTTTTGACGCATTTTGGTACTTATCTGTTTATTGCTACTGGGTTTGTCACGCTGCCAAAATTATAACTCGCAACGCACAACAATTTTTTTCTCTCCGAAGGACCGTTATTCAGGTGCGTAATCCTATGTTAAAAACACTCATCAAATCGGAATTTGAGTTCCATTTTCAAGACCGTTTCTCTAGAGTGGGTAAAATATATATCTTAACTCCAAAAAATCCCGTTTGATAATAAGGCGTCCACACATATGCAGAACTGCACATAATTCTGCGGGGAAAACAGTTATTTATGGGGCAGGGGACGTCAAATGCTCTGCTGTCCGACGATCGCTCCTCAGCGCGTTATTTCACAGTTCATGAAAAATACACGAGGGACCTTCGGGGGTTCTAAATGGGGGAATATCTGGAAGACAGTCTAGTGAATTCGATTAGTCACACTCCTGGAGCGTGACTAATCGATCCCAAAATGTGTCAAGAGGAGTTGGGGGTGCTTACTGCATATGTGCTCTGCTTATGGGTGGATGCACATAAGATAGTAGAGCGTTAGGTACATGCCTCAATGGGTAGGGATGACTTTTTCATCTGTTCTCAAGCCATAAACCTATTAGTGCAATCGAAAGTTTCTCTTGTGTATGGATACGGAGATGTGCGTTCAAATAACACTGGAGAGAAAATCTTTTCTCACTCAAAGTAAGGGAGATTTCGCTCTTTTGTGCATACGAAGAAGTTTTATTTAAAAGATCGAGTTCAGAAACCGTTTTTTCACATATAGTGCAGGTCAAAAGTCTCTCCTCCATACATAAGGCGAAGCGTTTTCAAATTCCCCAGTACAGAAAATGTTTTCTCACATGCATGCGAAAGGTTTCTCTCCTGTATGGGTGCGGAGATGTTTTATCAAACTACCCTGTGCAGTATATCTATTCTCACATACAGTACATGCGAAAGGTTTTTCTCCTGTGTGGGTACGGAGATGTCTTTTCAAATCACTCTGATCAGAAAATCTTGCCTCACATAGAATGCATTCGAAAGGTTTCTCTCCTGTATGGGTACGGAGATGTCTTTTCAAATTACCCTGATCAGAAAATCTTTTCTCACATACAGTGCATGCGAAAGGTTTGTCTACTCAGTGGATGAGAAGATGTTTTCTTAAAATACCCTGTTCAGAAAATTTTTTCTCACATACAGTGCATACGAAAGGTTTCTCTCCTGTATGGGTGCGGAGATGTTTTATCAAACTACCCTGTACAGTATACCTATTCTCACATACGGTGCATGCGAAAGGTTTTTCTCCTGTGTGGATGCGGAGATGTTTTCTCAAATTACCTCGTTCAGAAAATCTTTTCTCACATACAGTGCATGCGAAAGGTTTTTCTCCGGTATGGGTGCGGAGATGATTTTTCAAACTACTCTGTTCAGAAAATCTTTTCTCACATACAGTGCATGCGAAAGGTTTTTCTCCGGTATGGGTGCGGAGATGTTTTATCAAACTACACTGTTCCCAAAATCTTTTCTCACATACAGTGCATGCGAAAGGTTCCTCTCCTGCATGGGTGCGCAGATGTATTGTTACATCACCCTGTTCAGAAAACCTTTTCTTACATAAAGTGCACGCAAAAGGTTTTTCTCTATTGACACAGAGCTGATTGTCAGTAATGTGGTCTGTAAAGGCTGCCAACTGTGAAAATGTTCCTTCACATAAATTACATTTGAAAATGTCTTCTTTGCAAGAGGGAATCGATGCACTGGACCTTTTTACATTTGGAAAAATGCTACACGTGTCACATGGAGTGCATTCGTCTTCTGCTTCAGTTAGATTCTTCTCGCAGATATGGCTTTCATTGGAAGGTCCCTTTACACAGGAAATACACGACATTTGCTCTTCTGACATGGCGAAGTTTCTTCACACGATGATCTAAAATCTATAACTGCCAACAATCCGCTGAATTTCGAAATTTGGAGACACCACCGACAATTTTTGTTTTCATTTAACAATCTCTACCGAGCACCTGCAAAGAGAGGAGAAAGAAATTGCATGAGATACATCAACACTATATTTTCCCGCTTGCTTTGTAGTTGTGAGTAATTCAAAAGAATTTCATCACTAATTATGAAATTTAAAGCTCCATGAAATTCCAGAGATAAAGAACTGATTGAAAAGCTGGGTTACCATCAGATTAAAAAATCCACAAATCTAATCAGATATATAAAATTATTACAGGAAATAAAGAAAATGTGGCTTATGGATTTGTTTAGGCATATTTGTTAGGATTGCAGTTTGACGGTTACAAATATTTTTCACCACGATCTCTCCCCATTTTAATATGAATGTTGTGTATATAATAAATCAGAATTGACAATAGTAAAACTTCTTCAAATTTCTTTCCGTTCATCTGCTGTACAATAGTGCTTTCGTTCAAATATAATGAATCAAACATTTGAAAGCAATTATCTGTGGACCTCTTGTAGTCTATAAGATTTATATGCATCTCAGTTGAGAAATAATTACGTGACATGTCTTTCTGATTAAAATTGCGGCTGAAGTACGATACTCATACCGATGCACGAAGTGAGGCAATAAAATTTTCACCGCGATGACCTCTGAAATTAAGGTCACCCTACTCGCTCGTTTCATGGTTTATGAACGGGATTATTTTCGTAATGACATGTTGTTTTTTCCGCTTCGTATTTTTATAAATTGATAACCATTGCTTTAATACTTTAGTTGTACATTTCAAAGATCTTTTCCTACCGTGAATCTTTATTTTTCAGAATATAAAAAGTAGGAGTTCTGGGTGATTGCTGCTAATTAATTTTCAATATGATTACAAAAAATTTATAAAAATTGGTATTTCTTGATAATTCTGCATTACAAAATATTAGTGCATCCTCATTTTATTATATTGCAATTCAAGTTCAACATGATTACAGAAATTTTTATAAAATTTGTTTTTTTTTATATTTTTTTATTAAGAAATATTGGGATATCCCAAGTATCTTATATTTTTCAATTTTTATTAGCAATTTTCTTTTTTGAGGGGGGGGGGCGGATTGGATAGGGGTGTTTAAATGTAAGTAAGGTTCTAATTAAAATTAATTTTGTCTAGAAAATGTTGTTTTTCAGTTTTTGTATTTCAACAAAACTTTGCAAACAATTATATGAGGCGTTGAAAGCCAAAGTGGTGTAAGTCACATTTTGGACTTTTTTCATTTTTGAGGGCAATTATGTCATCACCATGTTCCATTTACAGTGGAATTGTAAATAGTTATTATTTTCAATATTGTAATAATTGTTATAAATTGTAATATGTTCAATTTATGGTGGAATTTTTTGTAGTTTTTGCAGTGAAACTCTTTTGACTTACACCACTTGACTTAATTGACTTACAACACTTTGCCTTTCACCGCCTCATAGATAACCCGATTTCTGTGTCATTCTTTTTCGTTCTTGTAAGACATAGGATGCTGAATAAAAATTCCAACGCCAACTGGTTTAAGAGAATTAACTTTGTTCAAAACTTAACATAACTTAAATATAAGAAAAAGGAACGAACGTACATAATACACAACGCTACCATCATTAAACGTCACAGAATCAGGTCCTGTTCACACAGGAGTCCGGTAGCGGAAGCGTAAAAGGAAAGATGGCGCTGAGATGGAAATAAACCAATCATAGGCGTTAAAAATGTCGTTGCTAATCATTTGGAGGTTTGCCATAGGCAAAATATATTTCAATAGTTTAACGCTTCCGCTATCAGTCTCCTATGTGAACTGACCCTTATACCACTCTATGGCATTTAAGATTAGTGTCAAAGGATAAGAAAAATAATCGGCAGACTACCGCCGAACAGAGTTTATATACCATCAAGTCATTATATTTACCCGTGGTGCGCAAACTTTTTTCGACCGCGACCCATTTTCTATAAATACAAAATCCGTTGACCCCATTGAAAATTTATTGGCAATAGCAAATTGAAAAAAAAATTAGGAAAATATTAACAAAAGAGTTGAAAAACGAAATAAGAGAATTTTGAGAAACTATTTCAAAAATCGATGAACTGCAGATTATGGGTATATATTTGCTTTGCATAATAACAATAAAAAAAAGTCTTCCTTACCATCTACATATGTTTTTCTGCCAAATCTTATGGCAGAATCTTCTATAACTTCATATTTAAGTATTAATATGTATTTGTAGTTCATTTAGATAAAAACTAACAAAAATTAAAATTAAAAAAAGGGCATGATATTAAAATTATAAGTTTCATATTAAAACACTCAAAATTATACATTTCATTTATCTGTATAAAATTAAATTACAAAAACAAATCAATGAGAAGGGTGAAAGTGGACCTCGGATAATACTTATTCAATATTTGGAGAAATATTTGGGAATGCTACTCTCAAATCACCGTTGTTCGCTTATTATAGCTACTCATTTTGAAAACCCAGTCTCACACTTATAGGTAAAAACGAATGGAAGCAATGTAGCCTAGTAAGACTATTTCACATATTCTATAATATCGTAGATTTAGTACATATACAAAATATAAATAAAATATATAAATATAACATCTCTACACCAGGGTTTTGTTCCGTGCACGATGTACACAAATTTCGAAACACATAGTGAGAAGGAACGCTGCCTGATACAAATGGCAAATAAAGTTTCAGACTTCAATTTAGGTGTTGATTAAATTGCTGGAAGGCTAAAAATTAAATGAAAATATGCCGCGTATCTACGTCAATTCAAATATTCAAATTTCGTCCTGTATTTCTCATTTCTGATTTATTTTTAAAATGGTCTCTTTTTTGCGGGAATGGACATTCAAGGTTATGTAAGCTTCTAAATTATAGTTTATTCCTAAAAATGCTCCTTCATGTATTTTCGTGGATAAAATGTACTTATTTTTTAATATATTCTCAGAGGATGTTGAGCCAAAATACATTTAACAAAGTCTATGACTATTTCTGCAATTAGGCTCCGAAATGCCTAAGGCCAGCCCTGATCAAAGACATGACTGGGATGTCAAATTATCCAGTGTAAAATAATTAACTGTTATACTCTGTTACTTGAATATATTAAGTTAATGTAGAAAATTGCAAATTTTAAAAAATTAAAATCTAGTATCCACATAAAATCTTCTTTTTTTTACTTATCACATTTACATAAATTATGTTTAAAATAAAGTTATATGTAACTAACTGTTAACAAAACAGATAGTGAGTAAGAAACGTGAAATGCAAAGCTATGAAAATGACTGCAAAGGGAAAAAAAAAACTTATGATAAATAATTCACTTCCATTCAGAATTTTTTTGCAAACAGTTTTCATAAAAAGAACTTGTACAGGATGTTTATGCAAATTTCCCTTATGTAAATTGAAAACTTGCCAGACCATATTTTCATGTTTTGGGCAGTAACCTTATACATAAATGGTTTAATATAATCCTATAACAACAGTTTTAACTTTTTTCATCTAGAAATATAATCCATTTCATGCATATTCCATCACAGAATAATTATACATCATTTCTTAGGAAAATAAAAAGCACGAGAATTTTCACTGTATTTTTGACACTTTAACTGCATTTTCTTTCTATTCAATAAATATTTTTCACCCCTAGGAAGCAGGATAGGATACATTAATCCTAAAAGAACAAACATCATGTTGACTAACACTGATCTTAAAGACAGAAACTATATATATTAAAACATTACCCAAGACATGATCAGCAAGAAAGCAGTTATACTTTTAACGAGTACAAAATAATTTATTAAGTATAAAGAATATGCAGGTAAGACAGCAGACTATTAAAATCTAGTTCTAAGCTGAGCAAAGTACAATTGTTAAAGTAAAAAATTTTTAAAAATCATATCAACGCTGTCATAAATATTAATTAATACAGATTTTGTAAATCTTGAAATGTTTCTAACAAAGCAATCTTTAGAATACATGGTGCAGATAAAATTAAACATTTTTATATAAAATATACTAATAATTGTGTACAGTTTTTAAATGTTAAATAATTTACCTTTGCTTTAATAAAAATTCCAGTTTCAAATATTACTTTTAAATCATCCTCTTTGAAATACATTGATTTAAAACTTAAAAACAAGCCTATTATAGTTAATGATAATCAGGCATATTATAATGAATATGAATATTTAGGAGTATTGCATTTTATGTTATTGCTGTGATCTTTGTTGTAATGAAAGATGCACATGAATATTATTTATTAAATCTTCACATCAAAAATTTTAACACTGAATGAATACAGAAACAAATAGCATTTAAAAAAAAAAATGATTTCAAATACAATCATAAATAAAAAGTTCTCTGACAGAAGAATGATACAAGAAAGCAATGGCTAAACTGCAGATTATTGCTCAAGGTGCCAAGTTGTAAACATTCACCAAATTTGGTGCCAATTCATCATTTAGGTGAAAAATTTATTATTTAATTAGTTTATCAATCAATTTTGTATGAAATTAACATTGCATTTTGATTATATTGTAATTTTTAAAAATTTAATGCACATATATGCTGGTTTGTTAACTTTGATAAGCTTTAGATGTTTTAACAATTTTAATATATTTTAAGCAAGGAATTACGTTAAAAAAAAACACCAAATCCAGTTAAGCTCCGCTCTTACATCACCAAAGGTCAGAGATTATTATCTCAGAAATGTATCATTTGGTTTTTTTTAAGTCTCAACTGATAGAATTTTAATGATGATCATTTAGATGTTTGCAGCCAATGAAATTTGAAAGAAGCTTCAGATTATGAATTATACGTCCAGAGAATGAAAATATATTTATATTATTGTCATAAAGACATTTTTATTTTCGTTCTTTTCACAGAATACAATCCAGAAGATGTGCTTATCCTTGGTCATTCATAACTGGATTATAAGTCTTACTGAAGGCCTGAGTGCATCTGGTACACCACTTTTCCCTGGTTAGTGTTTTTGGATACTATTTTTTTTCTCAAAAAAAGATTCATAATTTTTGTTTTTAGTTAATTTTGTACTCCTTCCAAAAATATATTAATGTTGTTCTTAATTTATAAATTGATTTTTATTATACTGTGAAAATATTTGAAATTTAAATTTTGGTTCTAAAAATTCATCGGTAATACTATTGCTATCTTTTTTTTTAATTTATTTATTTCATTCTTCGATGAACTTTGAAATGATCTTGCTATATATTTTTTAATTATATGTACTTATTTTTACTATTTTTGTATTTTTATATGTCAATCTTGAAATACAGTCGAACCTCCATATATCGAACTTCCACATATCGAAATTTTCTATATATCGAACTCTTAGCAAATCTCCATGTTCATTACATAGAAAAATTGTTTCCATATATCGAAAAAATCTCTATATATCGATATTTTTTTCAAGACAAATTGGGAGATATTTTTCCACTTTAGAATAAAATCTCCCAATTTTTGGCTTTTGAAACAATACGTCGTGGACTTCAATTCGCGGAAAAGTTTTTAGTGGACTGAATAAATACAATATTTCTTTGAACTTTCCGCAAAATTGGCTGTTCAGCAAGATATTCGTAGTTTTTTTTTTAAAGAATGTAATTGTATCTGTCATATTATTTCATTTTTTAGTTATTAACTTTCATTTAATGTGATTCGCATGTAAATTAGAAACGGAGTTTCGTATACGAAAATTAGCTTTAATTTTTTTTAGGAGAATTATGATAAAACTAAGATCAATTCTATATATCGAAATTTCTATATATCGAATTTTTTTCCGGTAATTTGCTACTTCGATATATGGAGGTTCAACTGTATTTACATGTTTATTTTCTAGATTTTAAGAATAAAATAAAAATAAATAAATAAAAGTCTTGTATTTTGAATATGTTTCTCTACAACATTTTCTACAAGATATCTCAGGATGTAGTTTTACAAAATTTAAATTTTTTTGAAACCTATTCATACATTTTGGACACTTTGCAAGTATTAGGTCTGGTTTAATTATTTATTACAGATAAATGCTGTCCTCGATATTTTTTTTTACTTAAATATTCTAATGTTTTTTATTAGCTATTTATTTTTGAATTAACATGCAAAGTGTTAATTGTTGGACTGAAGGTTTTAAAACAGTGTGAAATGGTATTTTCCTTTATTTCTGATTAAGAGAATTCCACTTAGCGGAGTTTAATACATTTTCGCCAGACAGTGCAGGATATAAAACTCTTCCTCAAATATTTTATCTTGTACCACAATTATTAACAGTTCAAAAACATTTGTATAACTCATGGCCAGCAAAGTTGCTAAATAAGTTATGTCTGACTTGTATGATGATATATTTATAAATTCAGTATAAATATTATCAACAAAATTATCAGAGAAATCAGATTGGCAGCTTTTAACGATCTCTTGAAATCGTGAAACGTTAAATTTCAATAGTATGCCAACGTCGACCAGTAAGTAATAATCTACTAACACAACATACCATGCCTACATAACAACAGAACATGCAGTTTTTAACAGTTGAATAGTTACACTTACTGTATTAGCATTTAGCATCACTCATAAAATAAAAAAAATAGCGTAAAATGTAGAAATATATATAATTTTCAACATCTTAACAAACCAGTTTTGTCATACAATGCAGAAAAAATGACGGTAAATTAAACTTACTTGAATAGCTGTTTATTTTTCTAGCATCTACATTAGTGTTATTTCAGTCACTGTAAATGCTGCGAATATTTGTCACCAAAAGCATCACTTTTTACTTTCAATTACTAAGATTATGGAAAAAATTGAATGGAATAATCAACATAAACATAGCAATTGAACGAACGAACGACAACACGAAAGACATTTGTGTACTCAGAGTTACTGAATTTCGCTGCCCCCATCGGTTAATCGGAAGAAGTTGGGGCTGCCGCCAACTTGGCGATTTTTTTACTTCCTGTTATGATGTACCCCCTTTTCTGGTTACCCTTACGATTCCTTGTGAATGCGCCATTGATAGCAACCCTGTTTACAGAATCTATTCCCAGCATTAGTTTTGCTCCTGCTGCCATCTATTGACGTATATAGGAATCTATTATAAGTTTTTTTTTTGTGATTCTAATTAATTTTGTATGTTTCATAATCAGAATTACATATATTACACAGGATTTAAAGAGATTTTAACAAAATAAATTTTAATTTTAATAATTTATATTTATTTAAATGTGTAATTTTTAAAAAAATCAATAAATTGAATTTAAAGTTGTAAATTTTAACTATTTATAATTATTTTAATGTATAATTTTTAAAAATCAATAAATTGAATGTATAAATTGAAGGTTGCTAAATGCATTTTTTCTTTTATATTTATTTAAATGTATAATTTTTAAAAAAATCAATAAATTGAATTTAAAGTTGTAAATTTTAATTATTTATAATTATTTTAATGTATAATTTTTAAAAATCAATAAATTGAATGTATAAATTGAACGATGCTAAGTGCATTTTTTTGATTACTAAAGGGAGCAATATTGAACACTTTAAATTCTGTAACACTTTTGGGTAATAGAGATTAAAATTTTAACTTTCTTGTTATGCCATGAGATCAAATTGTTAGTAAAGTTATGGACATATTACACTAGATAACCGAACAATCGGAAAACCATATTTAACTCCCTTAATAGTAGACATAATTAGTTCCCTTATAATCTTTAACTTTTAATTCATTTATTAGCTAGTGTTTATGCATGAATTTTAATGCAGGTTGATGATAAAATCATTTTTAAATAGCAAGATATTTTTTACTTTATTTTTAGTAAATAGATGGCGCTACTCTAAAAATTATTACACCTCTCGCTTGAAAAAATGTGCAGGAATATGCGAATCTGATTGGTTCCCGCTCTTACAAGTAATTAGATTTTGCGTGGGTGGGCAATTAAAACATTTTTCATGATGTACTTTCAAATCTGGCTTCTCTCCCATGATTCCTTCTAAGTGCGCCTTTGAAAGCAACCCTGTCACTGGTCTCTACTGACGTAATTTGAATAGAAAATTCTGATTGGTCTCCTCCCTCGCTCTAAATTTAAATTCGCTGATTTCTGGGAAATATAACATTTTGCATATGCACTCTCCCGCACTTTTTCTGTGGATTGCGGCGAGTTAGGTGTGGATTATCTTTGCTGTTCACCAATTTCAACGAACGATCGCCGATGGAGAAGGGTAAAGTTACAATGATTTTCCTGTCTGATTTGGAGCGAAAGGGTAAAAAATGTGTAATAGAATGGTGCATGATGATGGGTTTAATTTCTAATTTTTTTTAATGTAATGTTTGCAAGGAAATAAGGAACAACAAGGTAAGTCAATTATCATTATTTTTCTGTTTGTTAATTGTGTAAGGTGTCTGACTACGTTTAAAATGTCAATTTTTATGCAAATTATGAAATTTTTTATATTTTAGAAGGGCGTAGGATTAAAAAAAAAATTCTTCAGGTTGTAAATTTCTGTTTCTAAGTCTACTTTTATGTTTTTCTGTACTATAATCAGAATTTCAATGCAAATGTAAATTTTCATTATAAATTTCCGATATTTCGAAACCAAAACTTAAAATTTAAATGTAATTATTAAACTATTTTATGCAATTGTAAGTTTCCATTATAAATTTCCGTTATTTCGAAACCAAAACTTAAAATTGAAATGTAATTAATAAACTATTTTATGCAAATGTAAATTTTTATTATAAATTTCCGATATTTCGAAACCAAAACTTAAAATTTAAATGTAATTATTAAACTATTTTATGCAATTGTAAGTTTCCATTATAAATTTCCGTTATTTCGAAACCAAAACTTAAAATTGAAATGTAATTAATAAACTATTTTATGCAAATGTAAATTTTTATTATAAATTTCCGATATTTCGAAACCAAAACTTAAAATTTAAATGTAATTATTAAACTATTTTTCATGAAACGTAGTCGGATACCTTACACTTTTCATGTTGCGATTTTTTTGAAAGGTCGCCAGATTTTCTGAGTTCTCCCTTTTTTTTCCTCCTTCATATTTCGTTGTTCTGGTGTTTAAACTTTTAAAAACAGCAAAACAACAAAATATGAGGGGTTGAAAAAAAATGGCGGACTCAGAAACGCAAATTTGGCGACTTTTCAAAAAAATCGCCAAAAAGTCGCCAACCGCCCCAGCTTCTTCCGATTTACCCCGCCATCTACCGACCGGAGGCAGAAAGACAAGATCTTTCTGGCGTTAGCTCAAATACATGTACTCGGAGGAAAAAAAATCCTCCGAAAAATTTCTATATTTTGAAAAGACAGAGAATAAAATAGAAAATTTAAAGAAGATCATTAAAACCGAAACTAAATATAAAAATTTTTCAAATTTTACAAATACGAAACAGAAATGTTTTTTTTTTTAATTTGATACACAAAAATAGCATTCCCTTTAATTACAATTGTATAGCCCCGTAAAGGGCCTCTTTTATTTTAATAAAAGCAGTTACGACTTAAGCATGTTCTCCTGTAGTTCTTCCAACAAGCTGGATTTCCTTTGGCATAATAGTAACACACTTGGCGTGAATAGCACACAAGTTGGTGTCTTCGAACAATCCAACCAAATAGGCTTCATTAGCCACTTGCAGTGCCATGACAACCGAGTTCTGGAAACGAAGATCGGTTTTGAAGTCCTGAGAGATTTCCCTTACTAAACGCTGGAAGGGCAACTTGCGGATCAAAAGCCCGGTGGACTTCTGATAACTACGAATTTCTCAGAGAGTTACGGTACCAGGCCTGTACTAGTAATGATGGGGCTTTTTCCCGCCATCGGTGGCAGGTGAGCTCTTAGGAGCGGCTTTGGTAACCAGCTGCTTCCTAAGGGCTTTGTCTCAGGTACCTCTGACTTGTCAACAGACGCTGAGAGCGGGTAGCCGCCAGCTTCCAAATTAGGCCCGATGACCTTGCATCACTTGCTACGAGTTTGAGGAGAAAGATGCCCGGGATCTAGGGTTTGAGGATACCGAGGTACTAATTTTTAGAAGGAGTTGTTGGATTTTTTACATTTTTTTCGGTTGCATAGCTATCTTCCTTTGCGTCTTTTTTTTTAATTAGATTTTATACTGCTCTCGTTTACTTTTTCCAAAATTCAACTTGATATTTAAATTTTAATTTTAAAGAAAAATACCCTAAAGCTGAAGAAAGGGGCATAAGAAAATTGCGTATACTTTTTGTAAACAGTCCAAACTAAAATTTGAAACACCCCAGTATATAACGTGAGAATATTGCCAGCAAGTTTCAATGCGTTTCTGGATCTGACCAGCTACATCTGATAGTAGGTGTGGCAATTCTACTGTCCGATCCAGGGTTGTAAATGAAGCAGCACAGTCTACACTAAATAACATTTATTTTCTATGCTAAGGACATTGAGGTGGCGAGTCCAATAGGGTCAGTACACAGCAGCTATAATTATCTCTGTGAAATATAAATTTTTACAGTGGTTTGATCCCATGGGGTGGAGGGTGGATATTAACAGGAGTTTACTATTTAGCATTGAAATGTAACACGTAACACACACTATTTGTCCAAACGTCACACTTTTCCGCACAGATACGGCCATAACGGGCGTTACACATGTACAAAATGCAGTCGCTTTTCGAGGCATTTGAATTGACTCGACTATTACCCAGTTATTTACCTGATCAAATACTTTATTTAAGTTTTCGATAAAGAGCGTGAAAATATGTTTCTAATCGGGTTCCACTCGGGGATTGGGGGAGATGCAGTAGAACAATAACCTTCGAAACCCATGCCTCACAACTGTACCCTCCCACGGTCGTGTCATCACCAAACTGGGATCTCTATAAGAAGGAGCGTATGCTTCAATGGGGAATTCCTCGAAAAATGGACCGATTATGGTCGCTCACCGGCAGATGGCGCGACATGTAATAAGGTCGCCGATTTTTCATTGAGTTATATGGACGCGTGCTTTTGAAAATTGTTTTACAAATTTTTAAATTTATTCTGTGCACAGATATGCCAACATGTTCAATTATTGCAAAATTCTGAACTCATTCTGGAACTAATACAAAATTATTCTGAAAATGTTTATATAATGAAGTATGACTCTTCATGGGTCAGATGTTTGTCAACTTATGTTTGGACATTGCATAGTCTGTAGCTGCAGCTAGTGTGTGCTTTTATATGTAACTAACTAGCTCTAGAAAATATTGTATCATGATTTACTCATTTCCTTTAAGGGGGGACATCACCTTAACACCTTTAAAAAACTCAATTTTTTATTGTGTTTTAATTTTGAAGAATGGAATATAAGGAATCTTATAAAAAAAATTTAAGAAGATACTCCAACTAGAACTGATTTTATGGGCAAATATATAAAGTTAATAGTAAAGTAATGGATAGAAAATTTAAACTTTATATTGCTTTTTCTAAAAACTGTTATTTTGAAACTTGTGCGCACTATTTCTTCAAAACTAAACGTCACAAATTGCTAATCTTTTTGTATACATGTATATCTTGCATGTTTATACAATAACTAATTTTTTGCAGATTTTTTTAATTATATTTTTTTGTACATTACAATACATATGCCTGAAAAATATTTTTATGTGACATATGGTAAGTATTTTACGTGTAGATTAAATTATAATCTGTGGATAGAATTAATACAAATAATTTTCTGGGTTTTTTTCTAATAGATAAAACTTTGTTCAATTCACCCTAAAAAATTTGTTTAAATTAATTACAAATTAACTGTTTGACAACACATTAAGCTTGGTTGTAAAAACAGTGCATATTTGCGCATGCAAAAGTGATCTCCTCCTTAAGAATTTTAATAAAGTTTAGCAAAAAAAGCAGTTCAAATAAACATTTTGAATGAAGATAAACAATTGTTAAGTTGAATAAATAAATTCATATTAAAAACGCACTAAAAAAACTTGTTTCTCTTGGAAAATACGAAAAATCCATATTAAAGCGTATTTTCTAAATATCTGTGTGGTACAGGGGGGGGGGGATGGGAAAATACACATTTAAACTCCTCACAAATTGAGAGATAGAAGTTCTATTGATTTCTCAACTTGTTCACCTAAATGTACCATTTCTTGTTTTTTCTTTCTTTTTTTCTTGACACCAAATATCCAACACCGAAGTTTTTTTATTAAATGTTCCATGTATCAAACATTACTTTGGTTATATGTTACAAAAAAACCATTCTAATAAAATAATGAAAGCTAAATTAATTTAAAAGGACAAAAAAATTGAAGAGCGAAAATTAATTTAGTCTCCATAGAAAGACAAAATATTTATTTAAAGTTTCTCATTTACAGATAACAGCAGACGTAGAAAAAAGCAGTTAAATCTTAAAATATATAATTTCATATTAAGGGTAAAAAAACAAAAACCAGAAGTATTGCATAAGCGATATTTTACGACACTATTTCCTCTAATGTAAACAGGTATAATGAAACTCTCAATATTTCTTTCAAAAACATTATACAATGCTATTATTCCTTTCCTATTCACTCCAGTCCCTTTGGTTCATTAAGAATCTCATCGAGTATCGTGATCGTTTTTTAAATGCATGACCGATATCGCGTTCATGCATTTTTAAAAAGTTTCAAAACAAGAAATAATTTTATAATTCCAAAATATAATTACGTGCAATATCTTCTCTCTTAAGAAAGAAAGAAAAAAAATCAGGTAGTCTCTTCTAACGAAACTACCGCGGGTTATTAACGTAGGATTATTTATCATTGCTCACCTATTTTTTTTTTTTTTGGACGCATTTAATTACTTTTCTGTTTAACTGTTTATTGCTACTGGGTTTGTTACGCTGACAAAATTTTAACTTGCAATGCAGAACGATTTTTATCTCTCCGAAGTACCTTTAGGTTCTATGTTAAAAACACTCATCAAACCGGAATTTGAGTTCCATTTCCAAGGCCGTTTTCTCTAGATTTGGTCGAATATATTTCTTTGCTCCAAAAAATCCCGTTTCATAAGAATGTAGAGTTGAGTACATGCCTCAATAGATAGGGATGACTTTTTCATGTGTTCTCAAGCCATAAACCTATAGTGCAATCGAACGTTTCTCTTGTATATGGATACGGAGATGTGCGTTCGAAGAACAATGGAGAGAAAATCTTTTCTCACTCACTGTAAGGACGGGAGATTTCGCTCTTTTGTGCATACGAACAATTTTTTTTTAAATGATTGACTTCAGAAAACGTTTTCTCACATATAGTGCAGGTCACAACTCTCCTCCATGGATAAGGACATGAGTTTTCAAATGCCCCCGTTGAGAAAACCTTTTATTACATACAGAGCATGCGAAAGGTTTCTCTCCTGTATGGGTACGGAGATGTATTTTTACTTCACTCTGCGTAGAAAATCTTTTATTACATATAGCGCATGGGAAAGGTTTTTCTCCTCCATGGGTGCAGGCATGTCTTTTTACATCACTCTGTCTACGAAACCTTTTATTACACGCAGCGCATGCAAAAGGTTTTTCTCCTGTATGGGTGCGGTGGTGATGTATCAAAGTACCCTGTTCAGAAAATCTTTTCTCACATACAGTGCATTGGAAAGGTTTCTCTCCTGTGTGGGTGCGGAGATGTGTATTTAAATGATCCCGTACAGAAAATCTTTTCTCACATAAAGTGCATGCGAAAGGTTTTTCCCCTGTGTGGGTGCGGAGATGTTTTCTGAAATTACCCTGTTCAGAAAATCTTTTCTCACATACAGTGCATGCGAAAGGTTTTTCTCCGGTATGGGTGCGGAGATGTTTTATCAAACTACCATGGTGAGAAAATCTTTTCTCACATACAGTACATGCGAAAGGTTTTTCTCCGGTATGGGTGCGGCAATGTTTTATCAAACTACCCTGTTTAGAAAATCTTTTCTCACATACATTGCATGCCAAAGGTTTCTCTCCTGCATGGGTTCGGAGATGTATTGTTACATCACCCTGTTCAGAAAACCTTTTCTTACATAAAGTGCACGCAAAAGGTTTTTCTCTATTGACACAAAGCTGATTGTCAGTAATGTGATCAGTAAAGGCTGCCAACTGTGAAAATATTCCTTCACATAAATTACATTTCAAAATGTCTTCTTTGCAAGATGGAATCGGTAAACTGGACCGTTTTACATTTGGAATAACGCTACACGTGTCACAAGGAGTGCATTCGTCTTCTGCTTCAGCTAGGTTCTTCTCGCAGATATGGCTTTCATTGGAAGGTCCCTTTACACAGGAAATACACGACATTTTGTCTTCTGTCATGGCGAAGTTTCTTCACACGATGATCTAAAATCTATAACTGTCAATAAGCCGCTGAATTTCGAAATTTGGAGACACCACCGACAATTTTTGTTTTCATTTAACAATCTCTACCGAACACCTGCAAATAGAGGAGAAAGAAATTGCATGAGATACCTATACCTTTTAAATATTGTATTACGAAATTATAAACACATAACAATTCGACACAAATTAAATCTAAACAGCTATCATACAATGCTCCTGAAAAATTATTCGTGAAAACAGTTTTAAATCTTCAAGTTGAGAAATATTAATTCAGAAATGCTTAAAGGAGTTTTACCCTTGTGATATTTCACGCAATTTATTTTTATAACTTTTCAAGACTCTCCGGGTTGTAAAGTAATGTCACTCAAAGTGGGATGTGACTTGAGACTTAAACAGTCACATACTTATTTGACACAGCTTGGCTTTTATAATAGAGAAATAGAATTTCACAACCTTTAAGAAAAGAAAAAAAATTACATATATGCATCTCAGTAGAGAAATAATTACGTAACGTCTTTCTAATTAAAATTGCGGCTGAAGTACGATACTCATACCGATGCACGAAGTGAGGCAATAAAATTTTCACCGCGATGATCACTGAAATTAAGGTCACCCTACTAGCTCGTTTCATAGTTTATGAACGGAATTATTTTCGTAAAGACATGTTGTTTTTTCCGCTTCGTAGATTGATAAATTGATAACCATTGCTTTAATACATTAGTTGCACATTTCAAAGATCTTTTCCTACTGTGAATCTTTATTTTTCAGAATAGAAAAAGTGTTCAAGTAGGAGTTCTGGGTGATTGCCGCTAATAAATGTTCAATATGATTACAAAAAAAAATATATAAAAATTGGTATTTCTTGATAATTCTTAAATAAAAAATAGTGGTGCATCCTAATTTTCTTATATTTCAATTCAAGTTCAACATGATTACAGAAATTTTTATAAAATTTGGTTTTTATTTTTTTTTATTAAGAAATATTGGGATATCCCAAGTATCTCATATTTTTCAATTTTTATTAGCGATTTTCTTTTTTGAGGGGGGGGGGGGCGGATTAGATAGGGGTGTTTAAATGTAAGCAAGGTTTTAATTAAAATTAATATTTTCTAGAAAATGATGCGTTTCAGTTTTTGTATTTCAACAAAACTTTGAAAACCATTATATATAACATGATTTCTGTCTCATTCTTTTTTCGTTCTTGTGAGACATAAGATGCTGAATTAAAATTCCAACGCCAACTTGTTTAAAAGAATTAACTTTGTTCAAATTTTATCGTAACTAAAATATAAGAAAAAGGAACGTACATAATACAAATCGCTACCATCATTAAACGTCACAGAGTCAGGGCATGCTCACATAGGAGTCCGGTAGCGGAAGCGTAAAAGGAAAGATGGCGCTGAGACGGACATAAACCAATCATAGGCGATAAAATTTTATTGCTAACCGTTTGGAGGTTTGCCATAGGCTAATATATTTCAATACTTTAACGCTTCCGCTATCAGACTCCTATGTGAACTGATCCTTATTCCACACTATGGCATTGTAGATAACAGTGTCGAAGGATAAGAAAAATAATCGACATACTACCGCGGAACAGAATTTATATACCATCAAGTCATTATATTTGCCCGTGGTGCGTAAACTTTTATCGACCATGACCCATTTTCTTTAAATACAAAATCGCTCGACCCCATTGAAAATTTATTGGTAATAGCAAATTGGAAAAAAAAAATAGGAAAATATTAACAAAAGAATAGAAAAACGAAATAAGCAAATTCTGAGAAACTATTTCAAAAATCGATGAACTGCAGATTATGGGTTCATATTTGCTTTGCATAATAACAATAAAAAAGTCTTCCTTACCATATACATGTGGTTTCCAGCCAAATCTTATGTGTCTAAAACTTCATATTTAAGTATTAATATGTATTTGCATTTCATTTAGATAAAAACTAACAAAAATTAAAATTAAAAAAGGGCATGATTTTAAAAATTATAAGCTTCATATTAAAACACTCTTAGGGCCTGTTCACATAGGAGTCCGTTGCGTTGCGTTAAGGAAAAGATGACGTTGAGACGAAAATAAACCAATCATAGGCCTCCAAACGATTAGCAATGAAATTTTTAACGCCTGTGATTGGTTTCTTTTCGTCTCAACGTCATCTTTTCCTTAACGCAACGCAACGGACTCCTATGTGAACAGGCCCTAAATTATACATTTCATTTATCTATATAAAATTAAATTACAAAAACAAATGAATGAGAAGGGTGAAAGTGGACCTCGGATAATACTTATTCAATATTTGGAGAAATATTTGGAAATGCTACTCTCAAATCACCGTTGTTCGCTTATTGTAGCTACTCATTTTGAAAACCCAGTATCGAACTTATAGGTAAAAACGAATGGAAGCAATGTAGCCTTGTAAGACTATTTCACATATTCAATAATATCGTAGATTTAGTACATATACGAAATATAAATAAAAATATATAAATATAGAAAATAACATCTCTACACCAGGGTTTTGTTCCGTGCACGATGTAAACAAATTACGAAACACATAGTGAGAAGGAACGCTGCATGATACAAATGGCAGATGAAGTTCCCGACTTCAATTTAGGTGTTGATTAAATTGCTGGAAGGCTAAAAATTAAATGTAAATATTCCGCGTACCTACGTCAATTCAAATATTCAAATTTCGTCATGTATTTCTCATTTCTGATTTATTTTTAAAATGGTCTCTATTTTGCGGGAATGGACATTCAAGGTTATGTAAGCTTCTAAATTATAGTTTATTCCTAAAAATGCTCCTTCATGTATTTTCGTGGATAAAATGTCCGTATTTTTTTATATATTCTCAGTGGATGTTGAGCCAAAACACATTTAACAAAGTCTATGACTATTTCTGCAATTAGGCTCCGAAATGCCCAAGGCCAGCCCTGATCAAAGACATGACTGGGATGTCAAATTATCCAGTATAAAATAATTAAGTTTTATACTCTGTTACTTGAATATATTAAGTTAATGTAGAAAATTGCAAATTTTAAAAAATTAAAATCTAGTGTCCACATAAAATCTTCATTTTTTATATATCACATTTACATAAATTATGTTTAAAATAAAGTTATGTGTAACTAACTGTTAACAAAACAGATAGTGAGTAAGAAACGTGAAATGCAAAGCTATCAAAATGACTGCAAAGGAAAAAAAAAACTTATGATAAATAATTCACTTCCTTTCAGAAATTTTTTTCAAACAGTTTTCATAAAAAGAACTTGTACAGGATGTTTATGCAAATTTCCCTTATGTAAATTGAAAACTTGCCAGACCATATTTTCATACTTTGGGCAGTTACCTTATACATAAATGGTTTAATATAATCCTATAACAACAGTTTTAACTTTTTTCATCTAGAAATATAATTCATTTCATGCATATTCCATCACAGCATAATTATACATCATTTCTTAGAAAAATAAAATGCACGAGAATTTTCACTGTATTTTTGACACTTTAACTGCATTTACTCTCTATTCAATAAATATTTTTCACCCCTAGGAAGCAGGATGGGATACATTAATCCTAAAAGAACAAACATCAATTTGACTAACACTGATCTTAAAGACAGAAACTATATATATTAAAACATTACCCAAGACATGATCATTAAGAAGGAAGTTATACTTTTAACAAGTACAAAATAATCTATTCAGTATAAAGAATATGCAGGTAAGAGAGCAGACTATTAAAATCTAGTTCTAAGCTGACCAAAGTACAATTTTTAAAGTAAAAAATTTTTAAAAATCATATCAGTGCTGTCATAAATATCAATTAATACAGATTTTGTAAATCTTGAAATGTTTCTAACAAAGCAATCTTTAGAATACATGGTGCAGAGAAAATTAAACATTTTTATGTAAAATATACTAATAATTGTGTACAGTTTTTAAATGTTAAATAATTTACCATTGCTTAAATAAGAATTTCAGTTTCAAATATTACTTTTAAATCATCCTCTTCGAAATACATTGATTTAAAACTTTAAACAAGCCTATTATAGTTAATGATAACCAGGCATATTATAATGAATATGAATATTTAGGAGTATTGCATTTTATGTTATTGCTGTGATCTTTGTTGTAATGAAAGATGCACATGAATATTATTTATTAAATCTTGTCATCAAAAATTTTAACACTGAATGAATACAGAAACAAATAACATTTAAAAATAATGATTTCAAATACAATCATAAATAAAAAGTTCTCTGGCAGAAGAATGATACAAGAAAGCAATGGCTAAACTGCAGATTAATGCTCATGGTGCCAAGTTGTAAACAATCACCAAATTTGGTGCCAATTCATCATTTAGGTGAAAAATTTATTATTTAAATAGTTTATCTATCAATTTTGTATGAAATTAACATTGCATTTTGATTATATTGTAATTTTTAAAAATTTAATGCACATATATGCTGGTTTGTTAACTTCGATAAGCTTTAGATATTTTCACAATTTTAATATATTTTAAGCAAGGAATTACATTAAAAAAACACCAAATCCAACTAAGCTTTGCTCTTACATCACCAAAGGTCAGAGATTATTATCTCAGAAATGTATCATTTGTTTTTTTTTTCAGTCTCAACTGATGGAATTTTAATAATGATCATTTAGATGTTTGCAGCCAATGAAATTTGAAAGTAGCTTCAGATCATGAATTATACGTCCAGTGAATGATAATATATTTATATTATTTTCATGAAGACATTTTTATTTTCCTTCTTTTCAAAGAATACAATCCAGAAGATGTGCTTATCCTTGGTTAGTCATAACTGGATTATAAGTCTTACTGAAGGCCTGAGTGCATCTGGTACACAACTTTTCCCTGGTTAGTGCTTTTGGACACCATTTTTTTTTCCAAAAAAAGATTCTTAATTTTTGTTTTTAGTTAATTTTGCACTCGTTTCAAAAATATTTTAATGTTGTTCTTAATTTACAAATTGATTTTTATACTGTGAAAATATTTGAAATTTAAATTTTGGTTCTAAAAATTCATCGGTAGTACTATTCCTATCTTTTTTTTAATTTATTTATTTCATTCTTTGATGAACTTTGAAATTATCTTGCTTCAAATTTTTTAATTATTTACTATTTTTGTATTTTATATGTCTATCTTGAAATATTTGCATGTTTATTTTCTAGATTTTAAGAATAAAAAAAAATAAACGTCTTGAATTTTTAATATGTTTCTCTACAACATTTTCTACAAGATATCCCAGGATGTAGTTGTAAAAAATTTAAATTTTGACCTACTCTTTGAAACCTATTCATACATTTTGGACACTGCAAATATTAGGTCTGGTTTAATTATTTATTACAGATATATGCTGTACTCGATATATTTTTTTACTGAAATATTCTAATGTTTTTTATTAGCTATTTATTTTTGAATTTTCATACAAAGTGTTAATTGTTGGACTGAAGGTTTTAAAACAGTGTGAAATGGTATTTCCCTTTATTTCTGATTTAGAGAACTCCAGTTAGCGGAGTATAATACTTTTTCGCCAGACAGTGCAGGATATAGAACTCTTCCTCAAATATTTTATCTTGTACTACAATTATTAACAGTTCAAAATTATTTGTATAACTCATGGCCAGCAAAGTTGCTAAATAAGTTATGTCTGACTTGTATGATGATATATTTATAAATTTAGTATAAATATTATCAACAAAATTATCAGAGAAATCAGATTGGCAACTTTTAACGATCTCTTGAAATAGTGAAATGTTTATTTCAATAGCATGCCAACGTAGACCAGTAAGGAAAAATCTACTAACACAACATACCATTCCTACATAACAACATAACATGCAGTTTTTAACAGTTGAATAGTTACACGTACTGTATTAGCATTTAGCTTCACTCATAAAATAAAACAAATAGTGTAAAATGTAGAAATCATATATATAATTTTCAACATCTTAACAAACCAGTTTTGTCAAACAATGCAGAAAAAATGACGGTAAATTATACTTACTTGAATAGTTGTTTATTTTTCTGGCATCTAGATTAGTGTTATTTCAGTCACTGTAAATGCTGCGAATATTTGTCACCAAAAGCATCACATTTTACTTTTAATTACTAAGATTATGGAACAAAATTGAATGAAACAATCAACATAAACATGGCAATTGAACGAACGACAACACGAAAGACATTTATTTGTGAACTCAGAGATATACTGAATTTCGCTGCTGCCATCTACCGATCGGAGGTAGGGATGCGACATCGATGTCGATGTTTTCAAAACATCGATGTTTTGATAAAAACATCGATGTTTTAAACATCGATTTATTGAAGCCGATGTTTTTTTAACATCGATGTTTTGTGCTCGATGTTTTACGTTGTCTCGATGTTTTGTTTTTAATGAAAAAGAACCGTAATAAAAAAATTTACCACGTAGCATAATTTTCAAACTCAGTAAATGTAAGTCTGAATTCTGAAAAGTACTAATACAAAAGGGGGAATGATTCCTTAGCAAACAAACAAATGGCAATTAACGTCCAATGAACCAATCAGAGCGCTTGGAATGTTCCTGACACTCCAGAACTTTCCATGGCGTTTCATTTTACAAATAGTATATACACGAGTGCATCCATTTAAGTTTTTGTTTTGTTCTGGTTTTATATAAGTTGACGTTAATATTATTAGTAAGATGCCTCCCAAAAGTACTGTTTGGAAATATTTTTACAAAACCTCTGACAAATTGGCGAAATGCAATATTTGCCTTAAGTCCCTCAAAACTTCTGGCAATACCACGAATTTATCTTGACATTTGAAGGTAAAACATGGAGGTATTTACAACGAGAATTTTGAGTCATCAATGTAGTCCAAAGCAACCAAGTTTTTGTCATTTGTTTCTGCCCAATCAGAGAGTAAAATTAAATCCCCCCTCCCCCCACGACTAACGGAAGTAACATTAATGTTAGAGATTACTAAAACAGTTTTAAAAAAAGGATATTCTAAAACATCGATGTTTAAAAACATCGATGGTTTTTGGACGATGTTTTATTAGCATCGATGTTTTAATATTGAATATCGATGTTTCAAAACATCGATGTTTTGTTATCGATGTCGCATCACTGATCGGAGGCAGAAAGACAAGCTCTTTCTGGCGGTAGCTCGAATATGTAACACTATATATGTACCCGGAGGAAAAAAAAAATCCCCCGAAAAATTTCTATATTTCGAAAAGAGAGAGAAAAAAATAGAACATTTAAAGAAGATCATTAAAATCGAAAGTAAAGATAAAATTTTTTCAAATTTTACAAATTCGAAACAGAAATGATTTTTTATTTTGATACACAAAAATAGCATTCCCTCTAATTAAAATTGTATAGCCCCGTAAAGAGCATTTTTTATTTAAATAAAAGAAGTTCCGACTTAAGCATGTTCTCCTCTAGTTTTTCCAACAAGCTGGATTTCCTTTGGCATGATAGTAACACACTTGGCGTGGAGAGCGCACAAGTTGTTGTCTTCGAACAATCCAACCAAATAGGTTTCATTAGCCACTTGCAGTGCCAGGACAACCGAGTTCGGGAAACGAAGATCGGTTTTGAAGTCCTGAGCGATTTCCCTGACTAAGCGCTGGAAGGGCAACTTGCGCACTTGCGGGTCAAAAGCTCGGTGAACGTCTGATAGCTACGAATTTCTCGGAGAGCTACGGTACCAGGCCTGTAACGATGGGGCTTTTTCCCGCCATCGGTGGCAGGTGAGCTCTTACGAGTGACTTTGGTAGCCAGCTGCTTCCTAAAGCCCTGGTTTCCTAGAGCGACGTCGGCGGCGTACTACCGCTGTCAACGCTGACCGCAATGACAGCTGTGACAAACTGCCTACGGCAGTCGCGAAGGGGTGGTTTCCATGGAAGACGGAACGGGAGGGTTTTTCACTTTCTTTTAGTAAACAACGTCTTTCGTCTTTGTCCGGCAGCCATCGCTAGAAATAAACATTGTTATGGCTGAAAGCGATATTATTGCTCTTCTATTAGATGAAGAGGAACGAGATGATGAAATAATACAATCGGCTTTTGAGACAGAAGATCATCATGATCTGTTCAAAAAAAGGGAGGATGAAGGAACCTTTAATATTTTAATTCAAAGGTATTTAAAAGACGATGAAGTAAAGTTCCGAGAATACTTCAGAGTTTCACGGGAGATTTTTTACTACATACTATCATTCATTAAAAATGACATCACCAAAGATTCTTGCAATCGAGTGCGTCGCCCTATTTCTGCTGAGGAAAAACTCTGCATTACTCTGAGGTAATTATACTTTAACTGCAATAAGTTAGAAATTAAAAAAAAAGTCTAAAATGAAGTGAATACTTCAATTTGTTTTTCTATTACGATAAAAATAAGTTCTATGTATTGTATTATTTTTCTATCAAAATAATAAAATCACTTATTTAATAAATATTTTTTTTTCTGCATAAACAACCACTAATTTATTCAATTTATTACGATTTGAAGATATATATATATATATAGAACAATTAATAAAGTAATATTTATATTTCTTATTTAATTATTATTAATTCTCCCACGATGATGGTTGAATAAATTTTATGACAATTTTAGGACCGTATAAAGTCTTGTTAATTGGTATAAAGTTTTTAAAACATCCGAACATGTTACACAATTCCCAATAAATAAATTTCAGGGGGATCATTTTATTTTTTTCATTGGGGGGGGGGGGGGGGGGGTCGTCATTTGAGCTCCTTAGCTTTTGAAATTTAGGGATATTTGCTCATTTTTCTCTTTTTGGGGCAATTTTAAGCACTTTTCAAGGCATTCGTCTTGCCTCCCTCCACCTGGTCAAGTACTTGCCGCCCTCTGGAAAATATGAAATGACGCCCTTGACAAATTTTTATATTTTTTTTATTTCTCTAAATGTAAACGTACATATCGCTTCCTCATTTTATTAAATAACCCCCTCTTTAAAAAAAAGAGTAATTTACTGCTTACTAAGATGATTAATATCTATATTTTAGATTTATGAACATACAGGAGAGACTTATAGATCTCTTAGTTTCCAATACAGGATATCCCACTCTTGGATAAGCTCTATTGTAAAAGAGACTTTAAAAGCAATTTACGACAAAATGATGCAGATTGCAATACCCCAAGTAACAGAAGAATTTCTGCTACCATCTATTTTTAACTTTGAGGAAATTTCTTTCCAAACGTTCTCTCGAACAGTTAAATCTGTATATTTTTGATCCTCTTTAATGTAGAGTGCAAGATGTTCTCTTCTTAAGTTTTTCTTCGGAGAAAACATTCATTGCTTATATCTTCCCTTGCGACTGGTAGCGCGCCGTCCAGGGCAAGTCGACGGCGTGCTACCACCTCAGTCACGTCGTGACGTCACAGCGTCATTCGCCCGCTTTGGAAACCACCCCCGAAGAAATGCATGCTATGGAACAGAGAGGGGGAGATTTCGCACCGCTAAGGTCATATATCACAGAGCGGAGGCGCTCGCCGCCGACGTCGCTCTAGGAAACCAGGGCTTAAGCACTGGTTTCCTAGAGCGCCTCTTTCTGGCGGTAGCTCAAATATATTACAGTATATGTACCCGGAGGCAAAAAAATCCCCCGAAAAATTCCTATATTTTGAAAAAAGAGAGAAAAAAATAGAAAATTTAAAGAAGATCATTAAAATCGAAAGTAAATATAAAAAATTTTCAAATTTTACAAATATGAACCAGAAATGTTTTGTTTTTTTTAATTTGATACACAAATATAGCATTCCCTCTAATTAAAATTGTATAGCCCCGTAAAGGGCCTTTTTTATTTAAGAAAAACCAGTTCCGACTTAAGCATGTTCTCATCTAGTTCTTTCAACAAGCTGGATTTCCTTTGGCATAATAGTAACACACTTGGCGTGGATGGCGCACAAGTTGGTGTCTTCGAACAATCCAACCAAATAGGCTTCATTAGCCTCTTGCAGTGCCATGACAACCGAGTTCTGTAAACGAAGATCGGTTTTGAAGTCCTGAGCGATTTCCCTGACTAAACGCTGGAAGGGCAACTTGCGGGTAAAAAGCTCGGTGGACTTCTGATAACTACGAATTTCTCGGAGAGTGACGGTACCAGGCCTGTAACGATGGGGCTTTTTCCCGCCATCGGAGGTAGGTGAGCTTTTATGATCGGCTTTGGAAGCCAGCTGCTTCCTAAGGGCTTTGTCTCCGGTACCTGACTTGTCAACAGACGCTGAGAGCGGGTAGCCGCCATCTTCCAAATTAGGCCCGATCTCCTTGCAGCACTTGCTACGAGTTTGAAGAGAAATATGCCGGGATCTAGGGTTTGAGGATGCTTAGGTACGAATTTTTAGAAAGAGTTGTTGGATTTTTTACATTTTTTTTTGGTTGCATAGGTATCTACCTTTCCTGCTTTTTTTTAATTAGATTTTATACTGCTCTCGTTTACTTTTTCCAAAATGCAAATTGATTTTTAATTTTAAAGAAAAATACCCTAAATCTGAAGAAAGGGGCATAAGAAAATTGCGTATACTTTTTGTAAACAGTCCAAACTCAATTTTGAAACAACCCAGTATATAACGTTAGAATATTGGCAGCCTGGGTTAGTGGGTTTCTGGGTCTGACCAGCTACATCTGATAGTAGGTGTGGCAATTCTACTGTCCGATCCAGGGTTGTAAATGAAGCAGCACAGTCTACACTAAATAACATTTATTTTCTATGCTACGGACATTGAGGTGGCGAGTTCAATAGGGTCAGTACACAGCAGCTATAATTATCTGTGAAATATACATTTTTACAGTGGTTTTATCCCATGGGGTGGAGGGTGGATATTAACAGGAGTTTACTATTTAGCATTGAAATGTAACACGTAACATACACTATTTGTTCAAACCTCACACTTTTCCGCACAGATACGGGCATAACGGGCGTTACACATGTACAAAATGCAGTTGCTTTTCGAGGCATTTGAATTGACTCGACTATTACCCAGTTATTTACCTGATCAAATACTTTATTTAAGTTTTCGATAAAGAGCGTGAAAATATGTTTCTAATCGGGTTCCACTCGGGGATTGGGGGAGATGCAGTAGAACCGTGACTATCGAAACCCAGGCCTCACAACTGTACCCTCCCATGGTCGTGACGTCACCAAACTGGGATCTCTTTAAGAAGGAACGTATGCTTCAATGGGGAATTCCTCGAAAAATGGACCGATTATGGTCGCTCACCGGCAGATGGCGCGACATGTAATAAGGGCGCCGATTTTTCATTGAGTTATATGGACGCGTGCTTTTGAAAATTGTTTTACAAATTTTTAAATTTATTCTGTGCACAGATATGCCAACATGTTCAATTATTGCAAAATTCTGAACTCATTCTGGAACTAATACAAAATTATTCTGAAAATGTTTATATAATGAAGTATGACTCTTCATGGGTCAGATGTTTGTCAACTCATGTTTGGACATTGCATAGTCTGTAGCTGCAGCTAGTGTGTGCTTTTATATGTAACTAACTAGCTCTAGAAAATATTGTATCATTATTTACTCATTTCCTTTAAGGGGGGAGATCACCTTAACACCTTTAAAAAACTCAATTTTTTTATTGTGTTTTAATTTTGAAGAATGGAATATAAGGAATCTTATAAAAAAAATTTAAGTCGATACTACAACTAGAAGTGATTTTATGGCCAAATGTATAAAGTTAATAGTAAAGTAATTTATAGAAAATTTAAACTTTATATTGCTTTTTCTAAAAACTGTTATTTTGAAACTTGTGCGCACCATTTCTTCAAAACTAATCGTCACAAATTGCTAAAATTTCTTGTATACATGTATATCTTGCATGTTATACTAGGGGCTTCGCCCCTAGGCTCGCTTTTCGTACGGGGCTTTCGGCCCCTAATAAGGCTTACTCGTAAAAAGGCTTAATAGGGAATATTTTACTCGTAAAAGGCCCCTAATAAGGCTTACTCGCAAAAAAATATTTGTTATTGCAATGTGATATTAACGTGACTGACTACGTTAAAAACATCGACTTTCGACAATTGGTCGAGTTTTTTTTTTTTTTTTGTTTTTTTTTTGTGTTTCTTTTACTTTTGACCTTCCTCTTTCCAAAACTGTTTTTCTTTTTTCTCTACATGATTTAGAAGAAATTTTATAGCCATTATAATACATATGTCATGCTTAAGCCCTGCATTTAGATGGGAAAAATTCATGATTAGGAAATTAAGTACCAGAACTTAATAAGCTTGTATATTTGATAGCACACCATTTTTTAGTCATAAATTTTGTTTTGGAGCTTTGAGTTTTTTTACTTTTTAATAAAAGTCTTTTTAGTGGATATCTGTTATTTTTTTGAAATAGGTAAATAACCATTCACAAACTGGGCTTTTGCCGGCAAACAATTGCCTGATACCTGGAGTCTCATCATCAGTTAGAAATGTTTAGGGGTTTATTTCTTTACCCAGGTACCAGCCCCTTCCCTAAACTGTAACTGTGAATCATGGACATGACAACGCTAACTGACCCACTTGAGGTCTACCACTCTGTCTGCAAGAAACTGGCAAAGAAAGTGACTGCAATGGTACTGGTAGTTGGCTCTACGCACATTCTAGCAGAGTCCCGACAGTCGCTTATGGGCACAGAACAATTTGACCACTCTATCTACAAGAAACTGGCAAAGAGACTGCAATGACACTGGTAGTTGGCTCTACGCATATTCTAGCAGAGTCACGACAGTCGCTTATGGGCACAGACCAATTTGACCACTCTATCTACAAGAAACTGGCAAAGAAAATGACTGCAATTGCACTACATATATCACTTACAATCACATAGTATCAATTCGACATTACATATCATTTACAAAAAAATCAAAAAAAATTTTATTCCTACAATATTTCCTTGTAAACAATATTCCAAACTTTTTTCTCATTCCTGATAAAAACTTTAATATCTTCCTTCGATATACATCTTGACAAAGCAACATACAATTGGCCATGGGAAAATATCGGACGCTCTATGTAAATACCTACGCGTTCAAAAGTCTGACCTTGTGACTTGCTAATCGTAAGCGCATACGCAAGACGAACAGGGAACTGCCTACGATATAACACAAAGGGTAAATGGCTATGACCAGTTGATGTGTTCAGTTGAATTCTCGGTATACCTACCACGGAGCCTTTTCGATCCCCAGTTATAATCTTCACAGTCAAAACCCGAAACCCAATCCGGTTTACCAAGAGACGTGTACCATTGCAGAGTCCATCAGTTATTGACAAATTCCTAATAAGCATAACGATGCAGCCAACTTTTAACTTAAGCTTGTGAGGTGGCATTCCAGATGGCGTGAGAGCATTCAGATACTCGTCAGCATACCTGAGAGTTGCTTCCACTTCTCTTGCATCACTCTTGTCAATTCCATAAAGTGTTGCCTTGTCAATGCTGTAGCTTACCATTTCTTCTCCAGGAATTCTGGACAATATTTTTTCATTTATTCGATTGACTTCATCGTTGTGTGATGATAAAATTATTCTGGTGAGCAGATCAGTTGAAGCATCATAAACATCTTCGAAAAACCAATCAGTCATGTCTTCACAGTGAAAAGCAGAATTTTCAACCACCAGTTCCTCAAAGTCTCCATTGCCAAATTGCAAAAACCAGTCTGAGAAGTCTGCTGCTCCTCTGTCGGCTCGCATGTTGATTTTTAAATGATGAATCTCGAATACTGGCCACAAGTAAGATGATTTAACACACTCATTGACAATTTGATTTCTACTTGCTTTCTTCACAACTGGTAGCACTTGTCGGAAGTCTCCTCCAAGAATGAATGTCTTTCCACCAAAAGCTATATTGTTGTTCATGGTGTCACGAAGTGTACAATCAATAATCTCAAGAGCTTTTCTGGGTATCATGCTTGCTTCATCCCATATCACAACATCAACCTCTTGTAGACGGAGCTTGTCCCGAGTCTTCAAAAAGCAAATTCCTTCCTCATTCAGTTCAATACGTAGGTTGAAAATCGATGAGATGTTGTTCCACATAAGAGTATTGAAGCAATTCCAGTCCAAGCAACACATGCAGTTTTTTTCTTCATCGCAAGTAGTCTGTGATAGATTCCATTGTACAGAAATGTTTTTCCACTACTAGCCGGCCCATCAATAAAAAAACACTGAACAGGATCCTTTGAAGTACCAGAAATGCAAACGATTACTCTTTCATACACTGCGAGCTGGTAAACATTTAACTTTTCTACAATATTGATGCATGCTTCTAAATGCTGTTGGACATCTACTTTATGCACTTTAAGGTTCAATAGAGTTGCCTCTGGAAGTCCAAAATCTTTGCATGTCCTATTTTCCATATTTAGCTGTGCTTCAATCTCGCAAAGGGCATCATAGGTAGTAGTATCACATTCAGCCATATGTTGTTTAAACTTTTCCCACAATTGCACAGCATCAGATGGTTTTTTCCCAATAAGGTAGTAGACAAAGAATCGTCTAAATTGGGTGGGCATCAATGTGGTTGCGGCTTCCTCCAGCACTGCATTTGCTTCTTCACTGCTCTCTGTTATTCCCATTGCAATTGCTGCTTCTCTGTATGTTTTGTAGATGACTCCTTCATGTGTTCTGAGATCCTGATAACAAGTAACACCCGAAATCCTGTTGAGAATGAGTTTTAAAAAAATCTGTCAGAATCTTTCGGCGAAACATTAACAATGCGACCCACAACTTTAGGGGCTTTCTTTCGTGGTATCCACTTTTTGGATGTTACATTCCATGAATAGCTTTCTGGCAGGTTCCCATATTTCATGGTCCTGGCTGCTGAATCATGCTTGTTTAGGTCGAACCATTCAAGCAGCATGGTCTTACAGTCTTGATCCAAAGCCTTTTCTTCGTGTCCTTCTTTAAATGTCACATACTGCTGACCATCCAAATGAACGGGAAGCCTTACAACAGTGTGGCTCCTGTTGTGTAAGGGGATTGTGTTCAGCCTCCATGCTGCTTCCATTGGGCCAACATAGCGGCTATCGATGTACTTCTACACCTCATCTGTTCCATGATGCTTCATTTCCATCCTCGCACGATCATGTCCTTTGTGTATATACTTAATATACTTCAGAGCCATTTCTGAGGAACAGTACTCAACATTAATGTGACAATTAAATTTCTTCAGGAGATAAGGATTATGAGGCACCACCATACTATTATCAACATAGTGGATTTTACTTCCGAATTTGGCATGATAGGAATAAAGCTTGTCCACGTTGTCCCGCCTTCTATACTTAGGAAATCCATCTCTGGTCATGTCTGTTTCATTGCAAAATTCTTTGGGAAATTTCTTGGAACATTCCTGCTTTTCCTTATCTCAACACAATAGCCCATCTACATGAGGTCCATGCATCATGTGTCGCAGTTGATAGTAGCGTAAAGATGAATCTTCATCTGATAATTCTGCAGTGATGAATCGATCCACTTCTTCTGGTTCCAGGAGTTTACGGTCCGTTCAAAGCGCTGCTAAGATATGAGCATGGGGAAGGCCACGTTTCTGGAACTCAATGGTGTAGTCATATGCAACAATTGGCCCCAATACCTGCCTCTCCACCAAATCTTTGATAAGTTCATTTACTTTGGCCTGGAACGCATCTGTGACTATCATGGGAATGTCATTAGCAATGAGCTTTTACAAAAATACTCTTTCAAGGTCTTGGTTATTTCTGGCCATCTTGGATTACACGTCATAGTCATGAAAAAGTCTGGCCTTCCTACTTTACGACAAATTACCATTGAATCCTGATACAACTGTTGCAAACACCTTGGAGAACCAATGTATGTAGCAGGGAGAATTACAGCTGTGCCAAGACGGACACGATTTGCTTCATTCAAACTGTTATTCTCCACGTGGTCAACTATCCCTTGGAAACATTCTGTACGCAACGCTCGTTGATTATGTCGAATGAAGTCCAACCGTTGACGTTCAACCATGATGTAACAATTTATAACATACTGCTGCGTCAGTCTTCCTGCATTCAAGAGAAGATTGAAAGGTTTACTGGGGCGCAAGGGCAGGCGATGATCGTAATACTGCAAAGGTGTTATCTTCTTACCTTTTTTGGTCACCATGTTGAATGTCCGTCCGAGGTCACCATGCGGAAACAAAAATGGAAATGTCATTGGGTCAGAATGCTGCGAGGTCTGAGATAATATAAAAAATAAATGTATAAAGTTAATAGTAAAGTAATTTATAGAAAATTTAAACTTTATATTGCTTTTTCTAAAAACTGCTATTTTAAAATTTGTGCGCACTATTTCTTCAAAACTAATCGTCACAAATTGCTAAAATTTCTTGTATACATGTATATTATGCATGTGTATACAATTACTAATTTTCTTGCAGATTTTTTTTAATTATATTTTTTTTGTACATTACAAGACATATGCCTGAAAAAATATTTTTATGCGACATATGGTAACTATTTTAGGTGTAGATTAAATTATAACCTACGGATAAAATTAATACAAATAATTTTCTGGGTTTTATTCTTACAGATAAAACTTTGTACAATTCACCCTAAAAAATTGGTTTAAATTAATTACAAATTAACTGTTTGACAACACACTAAGCTTGGTTGTAAAAACAGTGCATATTTGCGCATGCAAAAGTGATCTCCCCCTTAAGAATTTTAATGAAGTTTAGCAAAAAAAGCAGTTCAAATAAACATTTTGAATGAAGATAAACAATTGTTAAGTTGAATAAATAAATTCATATTAAAAACGCACTAAAAAAACTTGTTTCTCTTGGAAAATACGAAAAATCCATATTAAAGCGTATTTTCTAAATATCTGTGTGGTACAGGGGGGGGGGGACACATTTAAACTCCTCACAAATTGAGAGATAGAAGTTCTATTGATTTCTCAACTTGTTCACCTAAATGTACCATTTCTTGTTTTTTCTTTCTTGACACCAAATATCCGACACCGAAGTTTTTTTATAAAATGTTCCATGTATCAAACATTACTTTGGTTATACGTTACGAAAAAACCATTCTAATAAAATAATGAAAGCTAAATTAATTTAAAAGGCCAAAAAAATTGAAGAGCGAAAATTAATTCAGTCTCCATAGAAAGACAAAATATTTATTTAAAGTTTCTCATTTACAGATAACAGCAGACGTAGAAAAAAGCAGTTAAATCTTAAAATATATAATTTCATATTAAGGGTAAAAAAACAAAAACCAGAAGTATTGCATAAGCGATATTTTACGACACTATTTCCTCTAATGTAAACAGGTATAATGAAACTCTCAATATTTCTTTCAAAAACATTATACAATGCTATTATTCCTTTCCTATTCACTCCAGTCCCTTTGGTTCATTAAGAATCTCATCGAGTGTCGTGATCGTTTTTTAAATGCATGACCGATATCGCGTTCATGCATTTTAAAAAAGTTTCAAAACAAGAAATAATTTTATAATTCCAAAATATAATTACGTGCAATATCTTCTCTCTTAAGAAAGAAAGAAAAAAATCAGGTAGTCTCTTCTAACGAAACTACCGCGGGTTATTAACGTAGGATTATTTATCATTGCTCACCTTTTTTTTTTTTGGACGCATTTAATTACTTTTCTGTTTAACTGTTTATTGCTACTGGGTTTGTCACGCTGCCAAAATTTTAACTTGCAATGCAGAACAATTTTTATCTCTCCGAAGTACCTTTAGGTTCTATGTTAAAAACACTCATCAAACTGGAATTTGAGTTCCATTTTCAAGGCCGTTTTCTCTAGATTTGGTCGAATATATTTCTTTGCTCCAAAAAATCCCGTTTCATAAGAATGTAGAGTTGGGTACATGCCTCAATAGATAGGGATGACTTTTTCATGTGTTCTCAAGCCATAAACCTATAGTGCAATCGAACGTTTCTCTTGTGTATGGATACGGAGATGTACGTTCGAAGAACAATGGAGAGAAAATCTTTCCTCACTCACAGTAAGGACGGGAGATTTCGCTCTTTTGGGCATACGAACAAATTTTTTTTTTAAATGATCGAGTTCAGAAAACGTTTTCTCCCATATAGTGCAGGTCAAAACTCTCATCCATGGATAAGGACATGAGTTTTCAAATGCCCCCGTTGAGAAAACCTTTTATTACATACAGAGCATGCGAAAGGTTTTTCTCCTGTATGGGTGCGGTGGTGATGTATCAAAGTACCCTGTTCAGAAAATCTTTTCTCACATACAGTGCATGCGAAAGGTTTCTCTCCTGTGTGGGAGCGGAGATGTGTATTTAAATGATCCCGTACAGAAAATCTTTTCTCACATAAAGTACATGCGAAAGGTTTTTCCCCTGTGTGGGTGCGGAGATGTTTTCTGAAATTACCCTGTTCAGAAAATCTTTTCTCACATAAATTGCACGCGAAAGGTTTCTCTCCTGTATGGGTACGGAGATGTCTTTTCAAAGTACCCTGATCAGAAAATCTTTTCTCACATACAGTGCATACGAAAGGTTTATCTCGTGTGTGGGTAGGGAGATGTCTTTGCAAATCACTCTGATCAGAATATCTTTCCTCACATAGAATGATTTCGAAAGGATTCTCTTCTGTGTGGGTACGGAGATGTCTTTTGAAATTACTCTGATCAGAAAATCTTTTCTCACATACAGTGCATGCGAAAGGTTTTTCTACTCGGTGGATGAGAAGATGTTTTCCTAAAATACCCTGTTCAGAAAATTTTTTCCCGCATACAATGCATACGAAAGGTTTCTCTCCTGTATGGGTACGGAGATGTTTTATCAAACTACCCTGTACAGTATACCTATTCTCACATACGGTGCATGCAAAAGGTTTTTCTCCAGTATGGGTGCGGAGATGTATTCTCAAATTACCCTGTTGAGAAAATCTTTTCTCACATACAGTACATGCAAAAGGTTTTTCTCCAGTATGAGTGCGGAGATGGTCTTTCAAACTACTCTGTACAGAAAATCTTTTCTCACATACAGTGCATGCGAAAGGTTTTTCTCCGGTATGGGTGCGGAGATGTTTTATCAAACTACCCTGTTGAGAAAATCTTTTCTCACATACAGTACATGCGAAAGGTTTTTCTCCGGTATGGGTGCGGCAATGTTTTATCAAACTACCCTGTTCAGAAAATCTTTTCTCACATACAGTGCATGCGAAAGGTTTCTCTCCTGCATGGGTTCGGAGATGTATTGTTACATCACCCTGTTCAGAAAACCTTTTCTTACATAAAGTGCACGCAAAAGGTTTTTCTCTATTGACACAAAGCTGATTGTCAGTAATGTGATCAGTAAAGGCTGCCAACTGTGAAAATATTCCTTCACATAAATTACATTTGAAAATGTCTTCTTTGCAAGATGGAATCGGTGCACTGGACCTTTTTACATTTGGAATAACGCTACACGTGTCACAAGGAGTGCATTCGTCTTCTGCTTCAGCTAGATTCTTCTCGCAGATATGGCTTTCATTGGAAGGTCCCTTTACACAGGAAATACACGACATTTGCTCTTCTGACATAGCGAAGTTTCTTCACACGATGATCAAAAATCTATAACTGTCAACAAGCCGCTGAATTTCGAAATTTGGAGACACCACCGACAATTTTTGTTTTCAATTAACAATCTCTACCGAGCACCTGCAAAAAGAGAAGAAAGAAATTGCATGAGATACCTACACCTTTTAAATATTGTATTACGAAATTATAAACACATAATAATTCGACACAAATTAAATCTAAACAGCTATCATACAATGCTCCTGAAAAATTATTCGTGAAAACAGTTTTAAATCTTCAAGTTGAGAAATATTAATACAGAAATGCTTAAAGGAGTTACCCTTGTGATATCTCACGCAATTTATTTTTGTAACTTTTCAAGACTCTCCGGGTTGTAAAGTAATGTCACTCAATGTGGTATGTGACTTGAGACTTAAACAGTCACATACTTAGTTGACACAGCTTGGCATTTATAATAGAGAAATAGAATTTCACAGCCTTTAAGAAAAGAAAAAAAATTACATATATGCATCTGAGTTGAGAAATAATTACGTAACATGTCTTTCTGATTAAAATTGCGGCTGAAGTACGATACTCATACCGATGCACGAAGTGAGGCAATAAAATTTCCACTGCGATGACCTCTGAATTTAAGGTCACCCTACTCGCTCGTTTCGTGGTTTATGAACGGAATTATTTTCGTAATGACATGTTTTTCCGCTTCGTAGATTGATAAATTGATAACCATTGCTTTAATACATTAGTTGTACATTTCATAGATCTTTTCCTACAGTGAATCTTTATTTTTCAGAATATAAAAAGCGTTGAAGTAGGAGTTCTGGGTGATTGCTGCTAATAAATGTTCAATATGATTACAAAAAAAATTATAAAAATTGGTATTTCTTGATAATTCTTCATTAAAAAATATTAAGGTGCATCCTAATTTTCTTATATTTCAATTCAAGTTCAGCATGATTACAGAAATTTTTATAAAATTTGGTTTTTATTTATATTTTTTTATTAAGAAATATTGGGATATCCCAAGTATCTCATATTTTTCAATTTTTATTAGCAATTTTCTTTTTTGAGGGGGGGGGGCTACGGATTGGATAGGGGTGTTTAAATGTAAGTAAGGTTCTAATTAAAATTAATATTTTCTAGAAAATGTTGCGTTTCAGTTTTTGTATTTCAACAAAACTTTGAAAACCATTATATATAACCTGATTTCTGTCTCATTCTTTTTTCGTTCTTGTAAGACATAAAATGCTGAATTAAAATTCCAACGCCAACTTGTTTAAAAGAATTAACTTTGTTAAAATTTTATCGTAACTTAAATATAATAAAAAGGAACGTATATAATACAAATCGCTACCATCATTAAACGTCACAGAGTTAGAGCATGCTCACACAGGAGTCCGGTAGCGGAAGCCTAAAAGGAAAGATGGCGCTGAGACGGACATATACCAATCATAGGCGATAAAATTTTATTGCTAACCGTTTGGAGGTTTGCCATAGGCTAAATATATTTTAATACTTTAATGTGAACTCCTATGTGAACTGATCCTTATTCCACACTATGGCATTGTAGATAACAGTGTCGAAGGATAAGAAAAATAATCGACAGATTACCGCCGAACAGAATTTATATACCATCAAGTCATTATATTTACCCGTGGTGCGTAAACTTTTTTCGACCGCGACCCATTTTCTTTAAATACAAAATCGCTCGACCCCATTGAAAATTTATTGGTAATAGCAAATTGGAAAAAAAAATAGGAAACTATTAAAAAAAGAACAGAAAAACGAAATAAGCAAATTCTGAGAAACTATTTCAAAAATCGATGAACTGCAGATTATGGGTTCATATTTGCTTTGCATAATAACAATAAAAAAGTCTTCCTTACCATATACATGTGGTTTCCAGCCAAATCTTATGTGTCTAAAACTTCATATTTAAGTATTAATATGTATTTGCATTTCATTTAGATAAAAACTAACAAAAATTAAAATTAAAAAAGAGCATGATTTTAAAATTATAAGCTCCATATTAAAACACTCAAAATTATACATTTCATTTATCTATATAAAATTAAATTACAAAAACGAATGAGAAGGGTGAAAGTGGACCTCGGATAATACTTATTCAATATTTGGAGAAATATTTGGGACTGCTACTCTCAAATCACCGTTGTTCTCTTATTATAGCTACTCACTTTGAAAACCCAGTCTCGCACTTACAGGTAAAAACGAATGGAAGCAATGTAGCCTTGTAAGACTATTTGACATATTCAATAATATCGTAGATTTAGTACATATACAAAAAATATAAATAAAAATATATGGTACTTTAGGATTATTCCGTCGACCTGTCAACGCTCGCGAAAATACGCAAATCCTTTGGCACCATCATAATGAAAAGCAATTTCCAAAATAAACATTCTAAACACATTAAACTTATTATTAATACAATAATATTATTAAAACACATTATTAACAAAAAGAATCAAAACAAAGTAAAACCCTCTATTTTTTTATAATTACACATTGAATTATTCTTGAATCTAACCATATATATTATTATCAATCATTTCGGCGGCCAAAAGTCCTTGATAGCTTTTAAAGCGCAAACAAACAAGTCATTATCCTTGTGCAGTCGCCATTCACGTACATTTTCTTAGAAGAAATGATTCCATACTCTTGAAAATATGCCACTGCACTCTCTCCGGTGCTAGGCAAATTCTAAATTCGAATCATTTTGCAGCGGAGTAAAAAAAACAGTATATTTCAACACGCTAAAGAACACTAACTCGCGTAGTCAAGGATTACACAGTAAATGTGATAAAATTTGCGGTTATTGGCGCTAAAGCTACCTTTTGGTGATAATATCGGGTTTGGCGAAAATGGTCGACGGGATAATCCCAAAGTACCAAATAGGGTAAAATATAGAAAATAACATCTCTACACCAGGGTTTTATTCCGTGCACGATGTAAACAAATTACGAAACACATAGTGAGAAGGAACGCTGCCTGATACAAATGGCAGATGAAGTTTCAGACTTCAATTTAGGTGTTGATTAAATTGCTGGAAAGCTAAAAATTAAATGTAAATATGCCGCGTATCTACGTCAGTTCAAATATTCAAATTTCGTCATGTATTTCTCATTTCTGATTTATTTTTAAAATGATCTCTATTTTGCATGACTGAACATTCAAGGTTATGTAAGCTTCTAAATTATAGTTTATTCCAAAAAATGCTGCTTCATGTATTTTCGTGGATAAAATGTCCTTATTTTTTATTATATTCTCAGTGGTTGTTGAGCCAAAACACATTTAACAAAGTATATGACTATTTCTGAAATTAGGCTCCGAAATGATAGCCCAACCCTGATCACAGGCATGTCAAATTATCCAGTATAAAGTAATTAACTGTTATACTCTGTTACTTGAATATATTAATTTAATGTAGAAAATTGCAAATTTTAAAAAATTAAAATGTAGTATTCACATGAAATCTTCATTTTTTTTTATTTATCAGATTTACATAAATTATGTTTAAAATAAAGTTATACGTAACTAACTGTTAAGAAAACAGATAGTGAGTAAGAAACGTGAAATACAAAGCTATCAAAATGACTGCAAAGAAAAAAAAACCTTCTCATAAATAATTCACTTCCTTAAAGAAATTTTTTTCAAACAGTTTTCATAAAAAGAACTTGTACAGGATGTTTATGCAAATTTCCCTTATGTAAATTGAAAACTTGCCAGACTATATTTTCAAGTTTTGGGCAGTTACCTTATACATAAATGGTTTAATATAATCCTATAACGGCAGTTTTAACTTTTTTTCATCTAGAAATATAATTCATTTCATGCATATTCCATCACAGCATAATTATACATCATTTTGTAGGAAAATAAAAAGCACGAGAATTTTCCCTGTATTTTTGACACTTTAACTGCATTTACTTTCTATTCAATAAATATTTTTCACCCCTAGAAAGCAGGGTAGGATACACGAATCCTAAAATAACAAACATCAATTTGACTAAAACTGATCTTAAAGACAGAAACTATATATATTAAAAAAATTACCCAAGACATGATCAGTAAGAAAGTAGTTATAAATTTTGCAGCAAAGTTATCTTTTATATAAAAGGTTTAATATAATCCTATAACTATGGTTTTAACTTTTTCTCATATAGAAATATAATTCAATTCATGCATATTCCATCACAGCATAATTATACAACATTTCTGGGGCATTGAGAAAAATAAAGAGTACAATAATTTTCAACACTGTATTTTTGACACTTTTACTATAGTTGCTTTCTATTCAATAAATATTTTTTACCTCTAGAAAGGGGGGGGGGGTAGGACACAGAAATCCTAAAACAACAAACATCAATTTGATTAACGTTGATCTTAAAGACAGAAACTATATATATTAAAAAAATTACTCAAGACATGATCAGTAAGAAAGTAGTTATAAATTTAACCAGTACAAAATAATCTATTCAGTATAAAGAATATGCAGGTAAGATAACAGAAATATAATTTAATTCATGCATATTTCATCACAGCATAAACATACGACACATTTCTTAGGAAAATAAAAAGCACGAGAATTTTTACTGTATTTTTGACACTTTAACTGCATTTACATTCTATACAATAAATATTTTTCACCCCTAGGAAGTGGGGCAGGATACATAAATCCTACAAAAAACAAACGTCAATTTTACTAACACTGATCTTAAACACAGAGACTATATACATTAAACAATTACCCAAGACATGATCAGCAAGAAAGCAGTTATAAATTTAACCAGTACAAAATAATCTGATCAATGTAAAGAATATGCAGGTAATAGAGCAGACTATTAAAATCTAGTTCTAAACAGACCCCAGTACAATTTTTAAAGTAAAAAATTTTTTAAATCATATCAACGCTGTCATAAATATCAATTAATACAGATTTTGTAAATCTTGAAATGTTTCTAACGAAGAAATCTTTAGAATACATGGTGCAATGAAAATTAAACATTTTTATATAAAATATACCAATAATTGTGTACACTTTTGAAATGTTAAATAATTTACCTTTGCTGTAATAAGAATTTCGGTTTCATATATCAAGTATTACTTTTAAATCATCCTCTTTGAAATACATTGATATAAAACTTTAAACAAGCCTATTATACTTAATGATAATGAAGCATATTATAATGAATAGGAATATTTAGGAGTATTGCATTTTATGTTGTTCTGTGATCATTTTTGTAATGAAAGATGCACATGAATATTATTTATTAAATCTTGTCATCAAAAATTTTAACACTTAATGAATACAGAAACAAATAACATTTAAAAAAAAAAGATTTCAAATACAATCATAAATAAAAAGTTTTCTGAAAGAGAATGATACAAGAAAGCAATGGCTAAACTGCAGATTATTGATCGTCGTGCCAAATTTGGTGCCAGTTCATCCTTTATGTGAAAAATTCATTATTTAATTAGTTTTGCATGAAATTAATATTATATTTTGATTATATTGTAATTTTTAAAAATTTAATGCACATATAGGCTGATTTGTTAACTTCGATAAGCTTTAGATGTTTTAACAATTTTAGAATATTTTAAGCAATGAATTGATATTAAAAAAAAACACCAAATCCAGCTAAGCTCCGCTCTTACATTACCAAAGGTCAGTGGTTATTATCTCAGAAATGTATCATTTTTTTTTTTTTTTGCAGTCTGAGCTAATTAAATTTTAATTATGATCATTTAGATGTTTGCAGCCAATGAAATTGGAAAGTAGCTCCAGATTATGAATTATACGTCCAGTGAATGAAAATGTATTTAAATTATTTTCATAACATTTTTATTTTCCTTCTTTTCATAAAATACAATCTAGAAGATGTGCTTAATCTTGGTTATTCATAACTGCATTATAGGTCTTACTGAAGGCCTGAGTGCATCTGGTACATCATTTTTCCCTGGTTAGTGTGTTTGGATTCTAACTTTTTTCTAAATAAAGATTCATAATTTTTATTTTTGGTTAATTTTGTACTCCTTCCAAAAATATTTTAAAGTTGTTCTAAGTTTATAAATTTAATTTTATACAGTGAAAATATTTGAAATTTAAATTTTTGTTATAAAAATTCATCGGTAATACTATTGTTATCTTTTTTTCCCCATTCATCTATGTACTTTGAAATTATCTTTCTACAAATTTTTTCATTATACGTACATTTTGTTTGTTTTTTTACTATTTTTGTATTTTTATGAATCTTTTTTGAAATATTTACATGTTTATTTTCTAGATTTTAAGATAAAAAAATAAATAAAGGTCTTGTATTTTGAAAATGTTTCTCTACATTTTCTACAAGATATCCTAGGATGTAGTTTTAAAAACTTAAAAATTTTGACCTACTCTTTGAAACCTATTGATAAATTTTAGACACTTTGCAAACATTAGGTCTGGTTTAATTATTTATTACAGATAAATGCTGTACTCGATATTTTTTTTTACTTAAAAATTCCAATGTTGTTTATTAGCTACTTATTTTTGTATTTTCATACAAATTGTTAATTGTTGGGCTAAATGTTTTAAAACAGTGTAAAATGGTATTTTCCTTTATTTCTGATTAGGAGAACTCCACTTGGCGGAGTTTAACACTTTTTCGTCACACAGTCCAAGATATATTACTCTTCTTCAAATATTTTATCTTGTACCACAGTTATTAACAGTTCAAAAACATTTGTATAACTCATGACCAGCGAAGTTGCTAAAAACGTTATGACTTGTATGATGATATATTTATAAATTTAGGATAAAAATTGTCAACCAAATTATCAGAGAAATCAGATTGGCAACTTTTGGTGATCTCTTGAAATCGCGAAGCGTTTATTTCAATAGCATGCCAACGTCGACCAGTAAATAATAATCTACTAACACAACATAACATGCCCAGATAACAACATAACATGCAGTTTTTAACACTTTAATAGTTATACGTACTGTATTATCATTTAGCTTCTCTCATAAAAAAAAAATAGCGTAAAATGTAGAAATCATATATATCATTTTGAACATCTTAAAACAATTTTGTCATACAATGCAGAAAAAAATGACGGTAAATGAAACTTACCTGAATAGTTGTTTATTTTTCTAACATCTAGCTGAGTGTTATTTCAGTCAGTCTAAATGATGCGAATATTTGTCACTAAGGGTATCACTTTTTACTTTTAATTACTAAGTTTAAATAAAAAATAAAATGCAATAATCAACATAAACTACGCGCTTAACCTACGAAAGACATATGTGCACTTAGAGATACTGAATTTCGCTGCCGCCATCTACCGACCGGAGGCAGAAAGACAAGCTCTTTCTGGCGGTAGCTCAAATATATTACAGTATATGTACCGGAGGCAAAAAAATCCCCCGAAAAATTCCTATATTTTGAAAAAGAGAGAAAAAAATAGAAAATTTAAAGAAGATCATTAAAATTGAAAGTAAATATAAAAAATTTTCAAATTTTACAAATATGAACCAGAAATGTTTTGTTTTTTTTAATTTGATACACAAATATAGCATTCCCTCTAATTAAAATTGTATAGCCCCGTAAAGGGCCTTTTTTATTTAAGAAAAACCAGTTCCGACTTAAGCATGTTCTCATCTAGTTCTTTCAACAAGCTGGATTTCCTTTGGCATAATAGTAACACACTTGGCATGGATGGCGCACAAGTTGGTGTCTTCGAACAATCCAACCAAATAGGCTTCATTAGCCTCTTGCAGTGCCATGACAACCGAGTTCTGTAAACGAAGATCGGTTTTGAAGTCCTGAGCGATTTCCCTGACTAAACGCTGGAAGGGCAACTTCCGGGTAAAAAGCTCGGTGGACTTCTGATAACTACGAATTTCTTGGAGAGTTACGGTACCAGGCCTGTAACGATGGGGCTTTTTCCCGCCATCGGAGGTAGGTGAGCTTTTATGATCGGCTTTGGTAGCCAGCTGCTTCCTAAGGGCTTTGTCTCCGGTACCTTTAACTTGTCAACAGACGCTGAGAGCGGGTAGCCGCCAGCTTCCAAATTAGGCCCGATCTCCTTGCAGCACTTGCTACGAGTTTGAGGAGAAATATGCCGGGATCTAGGGTTTGAGGATACTGAGGTACTAACCTTTAGAAGGAGCTGTTGGATTTTTTACATTTTTTTTCGGTTGCATAGCTATCTACATTTGCTGCTTTTTTTTTAATTAGTTTTTATACTGCTCTAGTTTACATTTTCCAAAATTCAAATTGATATTTAAATTTTAATTTTAAAGAAAAATTCCCTAAAGCTGAAGAAAGGGGCATAAGAAAATTGCGTATCCTTTTTCAAACAGTCCAAACTAAATTTTGAAACACCCCAGTATACACTGGTGAAATAAATTAAGAGAATTTGCATATTTTATCGAATTTCATGAAAAGAACTGAACTGAATGTAAAACCACTGTTTCTAGACAAAAATGCAAATCTTGTACGTCAAATACGTAAGCGTATCCGTGTGTGTAGGCGGAGCCAGTAGAGAAACATGCTTTATAAGCGAGCGTAAGTTAAGACGCATTTCGTTCGCTAGCACACCTCGGAGAATTTCTTGGTGTTATTTTGAAGCAATCGGTTAATTTCAAATTGTAAAAGTAAAAATGAATAACCACCAACATTTAGATCATTGGTTCTCTACAGGGGCAGTACCGCCCCCCTGGGGGCAGTGGGAAGATGCTGAGGGGCAATTCTAAAGCTGCATTCAGACTACGCTGACGTGACGTGTTGACACGCGCTGACGACAACGTCAGCTGACGTGTTAACACGTCAGCGTCAGGCGGTGTATGCATACTGCGCTGACGTGTGACGAATTCACGTCCGTTGTTGTTTGGTTCCCACAAGGTGCATATCGTTGCGTGTGGACCCTATAAATAGTGGCACCTTATAAATAGTGGCGGGTCGATTTATTGTCGCTAATGAGGCTTTCACATCAAAAACATACTTGATGCATCTCAATAGCAAGAATTCCATAAAGAGCGATGAAGAAAAAAATTATAACTACAGGCATTCAATAGCACGACGCACAGTAGAAAATGCATTTTGCATATTAGCAGGAAGATGGAGACTGTTTCTGAAACCCATAGAAACTCAACCGGAAAATTGTGATTTTATAGTTTTAGCAGCATGCTGTCTTCATAACATGCTCAGAAGTTGTAAAACGATTGCACCTTTCGAGCAGCAAGTGCAAGTAAGAGAGGAAGAAATAAGAAGTTTTCGAAACGTGGAAGCGATTCGTGGAAATAAAGTTCGTGAAACTGGACTAGTGAGGGAGAAGTTAAAAAAATACTTCGTTTCTCCTGAAGTGGCTGCAAGCTATTCATGACAATGGGAGATCATTCATAAAGGCAGAATGGCCCATTAATATTTTTGTAAACAATTTTTACTACTGTTTTTATAAACAAATTTATCATTTTTGTTGCTATAATTTTGAGTTATTAAAGAATGTAAATAAATAGCCTGTAGTGAAATTTTTTTCTGCCTAGTATTCAAATAATTCAAATACTCTACAAATAAGTAGGTAATTTTTGGTCGAAGACCGCCGTCTGCCTATAATATTTAATTGAAAGTAACTATCAATCAAAAATATATGAAACGATAAACGGGTACTTGACGTACGAATAACTTCAACTTTGTAGAGTACTCGAAACACGACAATGTAGACGTAGCCAGGGTGGTAATACTTCTAATAGACCGGTACAGGAGATGAATTCACACATAAACACTTGAGGAAATAACAGGAACACTATGAACACTTGAAATATTTTATTCCATGGAACCAAACTTCAGAGAAGATACACAGCTATACATAGTTGAACGAATTGGCACAAGCTGACGACTGGATGTTTGACAATAACGTCAACGGACAGCCCATAGCTGCCCAGGCTTGGGTATCGTATACGATTACATCCCAATATATTTTGGATCAGTACGCGGACAGCGAGCAAGGAAGTAATGTAACAGCGCCAAGTAAGAAGAGAGAGCGAAAATGTTCCGTCTCGCCATGAAGAATTATCTTTTTATCTGTCTCTTCCTGCGTGCTCCGAAGATGGTCTAAGCAACAACGTGAAGAAGCAACATCAGGACTCCAAGCGACAACAAAGTCTTTCTTCGTTAATTGTGCATGACACAGGACTTTTTGACCCAGATATGGAGCTAGTTCATCCTCGGTACATATATCGCTCACTCCTTTCAACAGCGTCATATCTCAAAAAACAAGATTTTTCAGGAGAGTGATTTGAATGTTTAAAAGTACATTGAAATGTATTGAAAATATATTTTAATCCTGCTCTCTAGCGTCTAAATATTAAGCAGCGAGATATGACGATCTTGCAGGGATATACTATTCTTTCAGGGCATTCTGAAAACAAACGTAACTAAAAATCGCCGATTATTATTGAATGGAGTGAGCGATATGTGGAAGTAACTTTTGCATTGTTACGTTAGCTATGTTGGTACTATCCGTGAATTTATAACGGTTAGACCCAATGCCGTGGACTCTCTCTTGCCTTGTCGTATTCTTTATGGAATGATCTCTAAATGTATCGTACACAAGGTGCACTTTATTGTATTCCCAGTACTTCATTTCAATTTTCTCTTTGAATGCTTCCGCCAAATCTTTGCAAGTTGTAATATCTTAACTTTTGCCTAATCCTTGGAACTGTGCCATTCCATCAATAACTGCCACAGAAAATGGCCTTTCTTCGTGAGTACTGGTACAAGTTGCTTATAAAGTGTTTTTGTTTTGAGTAGAGCTGATACTTTGTGGTGTGAGTGAAATTGACTTCAAAATATCTATCAGTTTACTCTTTTGAGAACATAGATGCATAGTGCCGTCATAATTAAAAAGTGATCGTGGTACAGCAGAAAATTCGTATGCACCTATCGTTTCACGTAGTTCTATGTTCCGTTGAGATCTGCTAACAACGAGCAATCTAGCAAATAGTGATCTGCTCGCTTTGAGGTCTTTAACAATGCAGCCTCCTTTATTTTAATTTTTACTTTTGGCACGAGAACACAATTGTAACTCATTCTTTTTGACTGGATCCCATAAATTGATGGTTCTGGTTTGAGACACGAGGCTTTGTTCTATGTATTCCTCGTACAGTCTTTTACCAAGCGAACGAATCTTACTGACATCCCTTGTGATGCATTCTGAGAAAACAGCCTTGATTGAAATATTGACAAGATCAACACCTTCATATGAAAAAGGATTGCCCACTCGTTCAAAAGCATTACGCAATTTGTTTATTGCAATATTCTCTCTAAGTGTCGCCTCTTTGGAGTCGTTATTATGTTTGCGCGATGTTTTTTGCTCTACAATCCCGGCCATCTTTGATGTGTCCTCAGATATACGATGAAGTTCTGGGACTGTCAGAAAATATCGCGCTAGTGCAGTGAGATTTTGAGTGATGCCTCTAAACCCCCAGTAATCTTTAAAGTTCTTGTTTTCATGTTCTAGTGCTTCATCAGCTCCAAGAACACGGGATGGATTGTTAATTTATCTAACTACGCAATTACCTCTTTCAAGCTCACCCCATACTGTGGGACATGCCTCTTTCAAAGCTCTCATTTCCGCAACATAATAAGCCATCATGCTAGAGTAATTGTGTAAATCTAACGCAAAAAAAAGTTGCCAACGATAGATTCTACTGACGAAATGTGTTCATTCCAGTCACCTCGTCTAACAGACCTTATAAATGGCAACAAACATTCAACCATGGCCATATATTCCGGCGTCATTTTATATGTTTTGTTCGACTGTTCAGGGATTCTGTCGAACAAGGCCCTCAGGAATGGAGAGATGTGTCTATGGAGAAGACGAACTCGGCGAAAGAAATTGTGTTCTCCCTTTTGCTGTTTACGATTGAATACAGGGGGAAAATAGATTGCAATTCAAAATTAACTACCCCGAAAATTTTAGTTGTAGAAAAATAAATTCCGGTATTTGTACGTATCATTACGTATATACTGGATTTATAGAAAAAATTTTCTAACAAAATTTTAGAAAATACAGAAGTGTAATTTTTTTTTTTTATCATACATCCCATTAAAAAAAATCTAATTCATTCAGAGGTTCTGATTGTGAATATTTACAAAGAAATGTGCCGATATATTTTTTCAAATAATTCTAATGGCTGAAAATAAAAAGTTTTAATGCCTGTAATCTTGTTATGTAACTTCCACCAGTGGAATATAGTTGAATGTTCGCGATTTGAAAACAATCTTACAAAATAATTTCAATTAATCCGCACATCCGATGTTGTTTTATTATTAAACTGCTGTTAACAGAATGCCATTTCTTATTGCAGGGATGTTGCCCTACTGAATTTACAATGCGATTTTTTTCATTATCTACCAATAAGTATTTGGACACCTGTGATAGAAAAGAAAAACAAAATTTATTCTTAATCAATAGTTGGTAGAGCCTCCACGAGAGGCAATTACAGCCTGAACCCTCCGGGTCATGCTTTCCAAAAGTCCTTGTGTGACGGCTGATGGTATTTTCATCCATTCGGCTTGGAGAAACCATGTAAGTTCCTTCACCAATTTTGGACGGTTTTTGTACCCCTTAATTCTGAGATCCAACTCGTCCCAGAGGTTCTCGACAGGGTTCAGGTCTGGGCTCTGGGCAGACCAGTTCATTCGGTGAACTCCATTGTCACCATACCAATCCATGGTGGATCTCGCAACATGACAGCTGGCATCGTCGTCCTGGAAGTAATATAGGTCCAACCCGTAAAACTGCCACAACGTAGGAAGCACACTGTCATCCAAAATAGTGCATTAGGCGTCGGAGTTGAGCTGACCATGAATTGGGACCAAGGGCCCATACCAGGAAAAACACCCCCAGACCATAATTCCACCTTCGCCGAACTTTACTGTTGGAACAGTGCATTCTGGCAGGAGACGTTCTCCAGGCAGACCACATACCCAGCCATCGGAAAGGTAGAGTGTGAACCTTGATTCGTCGCTCTCGATAACCCGTTTCCACTGATCTACGATCCACTTTCGACGTGCTTTGCACCACATTAACCGAGCAGCGCGGTTGGACTTTGTGGTCAAAGGGTTACGGGCGGAAGCACGACCCTGAAAAGCAAGGAGATGTGTTTACTTACGGGTGGTATTCATCGAAACAACACTCCCGGATGCCTGTTGAATGTCCTGGAGTATATGGGAAAGAGGTTGGGTGCGGTTCTTCCAAATTTTTGTGGTCAGCACCCGTCGGTCTCAATCTCCCACTTTCGTGGGTCTGCCGACTCCGGGCACATTCCGACAATCACCGCTCATCTTCCACTTCTGAACCACATATTCCACTGTCGATTTTGGGTAATTCAGATCGCTAGATATGTCCCTTAAGGATCGGTCATTTCTGTGATACCCGACGATTACACCTTTCTCGAAATCAGATAACTCTGCACTTCGTGGCATCTTGCTTACGATTAATGCCAATGTTGTTTCCTACACGATATTTAACGGCGGATGGCGTGACGTATATCAGGATCGTAGATATCGTCATTTGCATGGGTGTCCAAGTGCTTATTGGTGGACAGTGTACATTAGGGCGGAGCGTAAAAAAAAAGTTTTCGATTTCGTTTTTGCCCTAGTGCGGAAAAGTTGGGTACTGGTGGGTAGGTCACGTATGCAAAGTTTTAGGAAAAGCAAAAAATATCTTCCGTCTCCATTTCGGCCGTGATTTTTAGCATATTTTTACCATACAGTTAAAAATGTGTATTTCCATTGTTTTGTATGCAACTCGTCATTTTGTTCTTAAATAAAATACAGAGGTAATTCGAAACTTAATACAAAAAGGCAGCAGCTGACACACTGCGTGCAGAATGGTAAAGAAATATTTTGGCATGAAAACTTTGTCAACAACAACTTTAGAAACGAAGCTTAAAACCTTCGTGAGAGACTCACGGAAATTGTTCGACATTTCTTCATGTAAGTGTGTTTCTTTTAACAAATGTTCTTGCCCGAGGCATAAAAGGATCCCTGAAATGGAAAGAACTTCTCTTATAGACCAACGGGAACTTAGGCAAATGTCCATAGGAGCAGTTGACTTAAAAGAAACTGAAAGCTGGGGAAACGAGCCGATATGAAGCAGAAAGAGACAGAAGAAGTAAGTCTTAAAATAAACGTTTAGCCATATGTTACTCCATCTAGGCTGATATTTCCTGATCCAGATTCTGACGTGGATGCACATAAATCCGATATTGACACAGATTACTTGAAGCCTTCCCCATCCACATGTAGGATGACTCAATCTGAAGGGGAAAAACGTTACGATCAAGCCAATACCCAGCAGTAGCTATAGCTTGTGACAGAATCGGAGTTTCAGATCGGGCTGGAGCCATCATTGCAAGCGTTGTTTTGGAAGATTTGGGGATGATTACCGAAACAGACACTTTAAATGTAATTGATAGACATAAAATAAGAAGAGAGAGGGAAAAAATTCGGAAAGAATATCAGCAAGGAAATTAAAGACAGCTGGAACCACTGAAGGGACTTTATTTTGATGGAAGGAAGGACAAAACTCTAATGCAACAGAGAGTAATGTACCAGAAAACAGTCCTGGAAGAACACGTTACAATGATTAAGGAACCGGAAGCAAGTACCTTGGACACATAACATTAACCTCATCATCAGCTTTGAGTATTTTTCAAATGATGCTGCAATTCATGGAGAATAAGAATATTGACATTCATCAACTAGTAGCAAGAGGGTGCGATGGAACAGTCGTTACTACTCGCTAAAAAATCGGCGTCATTCGCCTTTCTGGGGAAGCCATTAGGAAACCCTTGCACTGGTTTATCTGCCAGTTACACGCAAATGATTTGCCACTCGACATTTAGTGCAGCATTTGGATGGTGGAACGAGTGGCCCTAATGCATTTTCTGGTCCTACTGGTCCCAGTAGGACCAGAAGCATTAGCAATTACAATTTGCCAATGCTTCTGGTCATATTGGGGCCTATTAAGCATTGGCAAATTGTAAAAACCTCCCAGTTGTGAGATTTGTAGACATTTCAAGCGAATTTCCGAAAATAGACATAAAGGATCTTAGCACACACAATCGATAGCTTTGGGATATTTGTCAAGCTGTCACAAATGGAAACTGCTCATCAAGTTTGTCACAAAAGCACCTTGGGAAAATGTCTCATGCACGTTGGCTAACAACTGCAAATCGAATAAAGCGTTTATACATTAGCTCGTCAGAGCCTTCAAACCAACTTCAAACTCTGGCAGAGTTCATCATGAAAGTGTACCCACCTATGTGGTTTTTCAGTTAAATTAAATCCATATTACACGTATGGTCCTCGAAATTTGTGGAAGACAATAAACGTCTCACGCTATCTTAAAAACGATTTAAAGACTGTGGTCGATCCCATTATCCAGAGAAATGGCTATTTCGGCCACCCGGAAGCAATAATCTTGTCAATGATCACAGACGACAGACAGTCCATTCGAGAACTTGGACTACGCAGGATTTTACGAGCAAGAAAGGAAGGAATTAGACACTACAACATTCCGTCACTCAACTTCGAGGCAGTTATATATATAGACCTTATTGATTGGCAGAAATGTAATTTGACGGAACCCCCAATTGACAGAAGATGATTTGAGAAATTTGATTTCCAGTGGAGAGTCTGTAGCTCAACACCTGGGAAGCCTAAAATTTCCTTGCCACATACAAAGTCTTGAACGTTTCGTGAAACTAGTAACAGAGGTTTCTGCGGCTGTGTGTGGAGAAATTAAGCGTGCCGGTTTAGTTAGACCCCGAACAGAGTCGACAAAAGCTATGCCATCATTTGAAATCAAATGCGAGTACCGAGTAAAACCGGAATAACTGCAAGGGCAAAGGAGTTAATGTCGATATGGTTGGGTGGATGGGTGGACACGGATGGAACTCGCAATGCAGCCACCTTCCCGTGGTGAGTTCTGGGTTTTTTTCTGAATTTTATTTCAGAAAAACCGAAAAGCTGCATACAAAACAACGGAAATACACATTTTTAACCTTATGGTAAAAATCTGCTAAAAATGACGGCCGAAATGGAGACGGAAGATATTTTTTGTTTTTCCCAAAACTTTGTATACGTGACCTACCCACCAGTACCCAACTTTTCCGCACTAGGGCAAAAACAAAATCGAAAACTTTTTTTTTACGCTCCGCCCTAGTGTACATGTTAAGTGTATTTTTGCAGTTCAACATCTAAAACTAATAAAAATTTACCGATATTTACTGACATCAGAATTTAAAGAAATATTATAGAGCAAAATGTTGCATTGCCACTGTATTTTTTTTTACACGCTACGTGTAATTATTTAGATATCAGTTTAAAGAACCTATCCAACACATTTTGAAAGATAGCAAAGGAAATTGTGAACAGTTACTATACAAATTGAAAGATTCCAAAGCATACTGACTAAAACGTTTCTTTTAAAAAATTGAATCCATTGAGCATTATTATAATTCTACGACTTTAGAAAGCTGAAGAAAAGTTTTCTAGCACGTTTAGGCACGTAAAATTTTAGTAATATTAACAATTTTCCACTGAACATTCAACGTTTGAAAACATATCTCAATTTTCTTTTTTCGCAACAGTCTAAGTAAGGCTGCTATGTACTAACCCTATTGGAATGTACTCCGTAACAAAGAAAGAAGTTTTACACGTTGGAGCATTTTTAGTTCTTTTTAAAAACATGCAAATAATATTTTAAAATTAAAATCATTCTGGGAAAAAAATCTGGTATAGTGTGTTTCAAACGCTTATAAATGCCTTTAAATTTATAAAATGAATCCCGTTGCAAGGCGCAGAAAAGATCAGGCTATCTGAAAATACCATTTTTATCGGGTCATCAGCATTTATATAGCTGTCAATAGTAGACATAGTTTGGTCACAGATTAACATTGAGGTGGCGAGTCCAATAGGGTTAGGCATTTGATTTGACTTGACTATTACCAAGCTATTTACCTGATCAAATGCTTTATTTAAGTTTTCGATAAAGAGCGTAAAAATATGTTTTTAACCGGGTTACACTCGCAGATTGTGGGACATGCAGTTTTTTCCCCCTATGTGCGATGAGTTTGTTCTTTAACCTTTTCATTACGGGGTGGGATAGCATGTATCCCAAGAATGAATATATATATATATATATATATATATATATATATATATATATATATATATATATATATATGTATATATGTATATATGTATATATATATGTATATATATGTATATATATATATGTATATATATATATGTATATATATATGTATATATATATGTATATATATATATATATGTATATATATATATATATATATATATGTATATATATGTATATATATGTATATATATATATGTATATATATATATATGTATATATATATATGTATATATATATATGTATATATATATATATGTATATATATATATATATATATATGTATATATATATATATATATGTATATATATATATATATGTATATATATGTATATATATATATATGTATATATATATGTATATACATATATATATATATATATGTATATATATATATATATATATGTATATATATATATGTATATCCATATATATATATATATATATATATATATATATATATATATATATATATATATATATATATATATATATATATATATATATATATATATATATATATAAACCCCTTAGTGTCCGTTATCACAAAGGGGGTATGGAATTTCCTGTTCTAAAGAAGGAATCGGAAAAATGGGCCCCGTAAGCTAAAGGTTAAGGTAAAATCAAGATATATGATTTTATTATGCTTAAAGGAGTATTCTAACTCAATTTTGAATAATTTGGTTGTTTAAAGTTTTCCTTAAATTACATTAAATTTTCAGCTTTTGCAAAGTATTAATTTGTATATTCCACTAAGCTGCTTCTCCACTTTATTATGAATGAAACAATTCATTATAAAGCTTATAAGTACAACTGATTTTCTTACCAAATTATGTAAACAATGCTATATTGCACACTGATTTCGGGAGTTGATCAGTAAGGACGCACGGGAAAGATCTCAGTAGCGTGACGTCACTACCTATTTGTGAGGCCTGGGTTTCGAAGGTCACGGTAGAACCTGGTCAAAATCTGTTCTAGAACTTTGAAATCTCAATGTTTTTGCTTACACTCGACCATGCCAGCGATGTGAAGGAACTTTTAACAGCGAAATCCTACCTTAATAGAGTTTTCTAAATATCTGTGTGGTATACGGGGGGGGGGCACATTTAAAATCCTTAAAAATTGAGAGACAGAAGTTCTAATGATTTCTCAACTTGTTCACCTGAATGTACCATTTCTTCTTTTTTTTTTTCTTTCTTGACACCGAATATACACACCATCTTCACATTTTGTATAAGGGTTGTTTCAAAAACATTCATTTAAGTTTTTTTATAAAATGTTCTATGTATCAAATATTACTTTGGTTATACGTTGCAAAAAAACCATTTTGATAAGATTATGAAAGCTAAATTAATTTAAAAGGACAAAAAAATTAAAGAGCGAAAATGAATTCAGTCTCCATAGAAAGACAAAATATTTATTTGAAGTTTCTCATTTACAGATCACAGCAGACGTGGAAAAAAGCAGTTAAAACTTAAAATATATAATTTCATACTAAGGGAAAAAAACAAAAACCTGAAGTATTGCATAACTGAGATTTCAAGACACCATTTCCTGCAATGTAAACAGGTTATTATGTAACTCTCAATATTTCTTTCAAAAATATTATGCAATGCTAAAAATACTTATCAATGCTAATATTTCTTTTCTATTCACTCCAGTCACTTTGGTGCATCAAGTTTCTCATTTAGTATCGTAGGTCATGACCGATATCGCATTCATGCATTTAAAAAGTTTCAAAACAAGAAATAATGTTATAATTCCAAAACATAATTACGTGCGATATCTTCTCTGTTAAGAAAGGAAGAAAAATAAAACACTCATTAAACCGGAGTTCGATTTCCAAGGCCGTATTCCATAGAGTGGGTCAAGTCAAATATACACTCAAGAGCCAAAACATTATGACCACCCCTACATTTTGCAATGAATTCGCCTGGATGACGTGGAAGGCACGTGATCAGGTGGAAGTGGTATTTAACTGCTGCTGGAGAGTCTGAAGAATCATTCTTTCACTTACTTCTGTGTGTGATGGGAAAGGCTGCGGATCTAAGCGACTTTGATAGAGGGCAGATTGTAATGGCTTGAAGGCTCGGAACAAGTATTTCCGAAACTGCACGACTCGTGGGTTGTTCGCGACCTACAGTTGTTAGTACTTATGCAAAGTGGATGAATGACGGTGAAACTAGCATTAGACGACATGGTGTTGGACGTCCACACGCTATCAAAGAAAAAAGTCGTCGGAGACTGTCTCGCATGGTGAAGCAAAACCGGAGCCAGACAGTGGCTCAGCTGACAGCCCAATACAATGCAGGGCCAAGTAGAATAGTATCGCAGCACACTGTTCAGCGGACACTGTTGGATATGGGGCTACGCAGCAAACGTCCCACTCGTGTGCCTTTGCTGACCAAGCGTCATCGCCAACTGCGCCTGCGCTGGGCCCAGGAACATCGCGACTGGTCCATGGATCAGTGGGAGAAAGTTGTCTGGTCAGATGAATCACGGTTTGTCATTCATCACGCCGATGGCCGTGTCAGGATACGCCGTCTTCCAGGCGAATTGTTGCTCCCTCAATGTACAGTAGGTCATACACAGGCCGGTGGTGGCGGTATTATGCTTTAGGGGACGTTCTCTTGGGAGTCTCTGGGATCCGTGCTTGTAGTAGAGCAGACCATGAATGCTACAGGGTATCTGAACATCATTGCGGACCAGTTGCACCCTTACATGGCCTCTGTTTTTCCAGCTGGAAATGGAATGTTCCAACAGGACAACGCCCCGTGTCACAAGGCTAAAATTGTGTTGGAGTGGTTCCAGGAACATGATGCTGAATTCCAGTTAATGTCCTGGCCGCCTAACTCACCGGATCTCAATCCGATAGAACACATTTGGGATGTCAGCTCAGAGTTCAAAGACCACCAATTCGCAATATCTCGGATTTACGTGACCGTTGCTTAAACATCTGGATACAATCTGTCTCCGGCCATCTACCAAGGACTTGTGGCATCCATGCCAAGGCGGGTTGAAGCTGTGTTGCGCGCTAAAGGTGGGCCAACTCGTTATTGAAAGGTGGTCATAATGTTTTGGCTGAGTGTATTTCTTTGCGCCAAAAAATCCTGTTTCATAAGATAGTAGAGAGTTGGGTACATGCCTGAATGGGTAGGGAAATGACTTTTTCATCTGTTATCAAGCCGCAAACCTAAAGAGCAATCGGACGTTTTTCTTGTGCATGATTACGGAGAGGCGTGTTCAAAGCACACAGGAAAGAAAATCTTTTCTCCCTCACAGTTAGGACGGGAGATTTCTCTCTTTGGAGGATAAGAACATCTTTTTTAATGTTCAGAAAACGTTTTCTCACTTATAGTTCAGGTCAAAAGTCTCTCCTCCATGGATAAGGCGATGCGTTATCAAATTCCCCTGTTCCGAAAATCTTTTCTCGCATCATGAGGAAGGTTTCTCTCACGAATGGGTAAGAAGATGTGTTTTTAAACGACTCGGTCTAGAAAACCTTTTATCACATACAGTGCATGCGAAAGGTTTCTCTCCTGTATGGATGCGGAGATGAGTTTTTAAATAATCCTGTCGAGAAAACTTCATCTCACATACAGTGCATGCGAAAGGTTTCTCTCCTGTATGGGTGGCGAGATGTTTTTTTACACTATTCTGTCTAGAAAACCTTTTATTACATACAGTGCATGCGAAAGGTTTCTCCCCTGTGTGGGTGCGGATATGACTTATCAAATTACCCTGTTCAGAAAATCTTTTCTCACATACAGTGCATGCGAAAGGTTTCTCTCCTGTATGCGTAGGAACATGACTTTTTAAAAGACCCTGTTGAGAAAATCCATCCTCACATACAGTGTATGCGGAAGGTTCCACTCCTGTATGGGTGCGGAGATGTATTTTTACACTATCCTGTCTGGAAAACCTTTTATTACATACAGAGCAAGCGAAAGGTTTTTCTCCTGTATGGGTGCGGAAATGCGTTTTTAAATCACCCTGTCGAGAAAACCTTTTCTCACATTCAGTGCATGCGAAAGGTTTATCTCCTGTATGGGTGCGGAGATGTATCGTTAAATGACTCGTTTTAGAAAATCTTTTGTCGCATACTGTGCATGCGAAAGGTTTCTCTCCTGTATGGGTACGGAGATGTATTTTTACACTACTCTGCCTAGAAAATCTTTTATTACATACAGTGCATGCAAACGGTTTTTCTCCCGTGTGGGTGCGGAGATGATTTATCAAATTACCTTGTTCAGAAAATCTTTTCTCACATACAGTGCATGCGAAAGGTTTATCTCCTGTATGTGTGCGGTGATGTATTTTTAAATGACCCGGTTTAGAAAATCTTTTCTCACATTCAGTGCATGCGAAAGGTTTATCTCCTGTGTGGATGCGGAGATGTTTCATCAAACTTCCCTGTTTAGAAAATCTTTTCTCACATAGAGTGCATGAGAAAGGTTTTTCTGTATCGAGACAGAGAGGATTATCAGTAATATGGTAGGAATGGTGCGTATGTAAGGCGGCAAACTGTGAAAATGTTTCTTCAGATAAATTGCACCTGAAAATTTCTTCTTTGCGAGAGGGAACCTGTACACTGGAACTTTCTATATTTGGAATAATGCTACGTGTGTCACATGGAGTACATTCCTCTTCGGCTTCAGTAGGATTCTGTTTGCAGATATTGCTTTCATTGGAAGGCCCTTTCACACTGGAAATACATGACATTTGCTCTTCTGACATGCCGATGTTTCTTCAACGACGATCAGAAAACTATAACTGCCAACAATCCGCTGATTTCCTAAATATTGGGACACCACAGACAATTTTAGTGTTGCATTTAACAATCTGTACCGAGCACCTGCAAAGAGAGGAGAAAGAAATTGCATGAGATACATCAACACTATACCTTCCCGCTTGCTTTGTAGTTGTCCGTAATTCAAAATAATTTCATCACTATTTATTAAGTTTAATGCTCCGAAAAATTCCAGAGATAAACAAATGATTGAAAAGCTCGGTTACCATCAGATTAAAAAATCCACAAATCTAATAAAATATATAAAATTATTACATTAAATAAAGAAAATGTAGCTTATGGATTTATTTAGGCATATTTGTTAGGATTGCAGTTTGGCGGTTACAAATATTTTTCACCACGATCTTTCCCCATTTTAATCTGAATGTTGTGTATATAATACATCAGAATTGACAATAGTATAAATTCTTCAAATTTCTTTCCGTTCATGTGCTGTACAATAGTGCTTTCGTGTGATTCTTCAAATATAATGAATGAAACATTTGAAAGCAGTGCCTCTGAGGGCCTCTTTTAGTCTATGAGATAGACATCAGGAATTCACAGTTGATAATGTTCTTTCCAGACCAACACATTTTAAATATTGTAGTACGAGATTAAAAACACGTAATAATTCTAAACAAAATAAATCTACACAGTCCTCATGCGATGCTCCTTAAAAATTACTTGTATGAACAGTTGTATATTTTCACATTGAGAAATATTAATTCAGAACTGCTTAAAGGAGTTTTACCCCTGTTATCTCTCGCACACTTTACTTTTGTAACCTTTAAAGAGTCTCCGGGTTGTAAACAAATGCCACTCAATGTGGGATGTGACTTGAGAACAGTCTTAAATTTTCATATTGAAATATTAATTCAGAACTGCTTAAAGGAGTTTTACCCCTGTTATCTCTCGCACACTTTACTTTTGTAACCTTTAAAGAGTCTCCGGGTTGTAAACAAATGCCACTCAATGTGGGATGTGACTTGAGAACAGTCTTAAATTTTCATATTGAAATATTAATTCAGAACTGCTTAAAGGAGTTTTACCCCTGTTATCTCTCGCACACTTTACTTTTGTAACCTTTAAAGAGTCTCCGGGTTGTAAACAAATGCCACTCAATGTGGGATGTGACTTGAGAACAGTCTTAAATTTTCATATTGAAATATTAATTCAGAACTGCTTAAAGGAGTTTTACTGCTGCTATCTCTCGCTAATTCTTCAAGACTCTCCGGGTAGTAAACAAATGTCACTCAATGTCAGATGTGACTTGAGTGTCAACCAGTCACATATTCATTTGACACAGATTGGAAGTATAGTAAAGAAACAGAATGTCACAGCCTTCAAGAAAAAAAATTTCATATATACACCTCAGCAGAAAAATAATTACGTAACATGTCTTTCTAATTAAAATTGCGGCTGAAGTACGATTCTCGTACCGACGCGAAGTAGGGCAATAAAAATTTCGCCTCGGTAACCTGAAGTTAAGGTCACCGTACTCGCTTGTTTCATGACGTGCGGGAGGGCGTTTGTTTATGAACGGGATTTATTTTTTCCGTAATGAAATGTCGTCTTTTCCGCTTTCTAATAAATGATTAATGGATTGAGAATAGGGATGTAACGAATAGTAATTTGGCCGAATAGCCGAATACCGAATATTCGGTCAAATGTTACGCCGAATACCGAATATTCGGCAGCCGAATACTTACTTTTTAAAAAAGTTTCACTTTTTATTGTAATTAAAATAATTTTCAAATTTTAAATTATAAATGAAATAAATATTAACAAATTTGCTTTTTTAATCTTTGTATATTTTAAAGATTTTTAACAACTTCATGTATTTTTTGTAATATTTTAAATATCTTGATGCCAATAATAAGGCAATACGGATTTCACAAATCTAAATAATTAATAATAACATATTTTAAGTATAGTTATACTTGTAATTTATATATTTTATTTAAAATAAGAACTCATTACTACTGTTAAAGGTACTTTTTAACTCTTTTTTTTGTCGAAAAAATTATTAAAACCCAGAAAATTAAGAACTTGCATGTCAATTTTTTTTTATCATATAACAAATTAATTTTCTTTAATTCAGGATGTTAAGTTATTTACATTAAAATATAAATATTCTTCTTCACTTCTACTTACTACCCAGTGAGACATTTCTCCTTTCTTACTTTCAAAGTTGTTAACAAGTGCCTCATATTGCTTACTCTCCCCCATAATTCACAATGAGATAGCCCCTAAAATAGCCCTTAGTAAATGACCCTGGTCAAGCAGGTTCTATTGTGAGAAGTTTGTGGCTCCCTATTGGTCCAAAAGCCTGTAGGAATGAAAGTCTTTGTTGTGAAACCAGTACCCATCCCAGTTCATTCTTTTGAAAATGAAAAGTAGATAAGCTTTGCTGTTGCACATGGAAAAGTAATTTTAGACCTTGAAAAGCAATCTTAGCTGACTGATGCTCATGCACCGAGCAAAATAATTTTACCTGGTATACTGGAAGCAGTTGTTAGTTTATAGCAAGTAGGAAGTAAGCAAGTAAGTTATTATGAGTTCACTTCGCAAGAAAAGTTTTGTTTGGGAAGTCTTTGAGCCCCAAGTAAATGATGAAACTAAAGCTAAATGCAGACTGTGTGATAGTATATTATCAAGAGGAGGCATTGGGAAAAGAGCTACAACAACTTCATTGGTAAATCATATAAAAAAAAAACATCCAACGATTTACAATGGAATAAATGAGGAAAGCAACTCAGATTCAAAGAATAGTTCATTGGAGCCAAAAGCTGTAAGCCAAGGCATCAAAAGAAAGCAAGAAACTTTGGAAGGAATTTTAGACAAAAAGAAACTTTGGGACATAAATGATCACAGAGCAATAAAACTGCATAAAATCATAGGAGAGATGATCGCTTGTGATAACCAGCCCTTTTCTTTTGTAGAAGACATATGCTTTATCAAATTAATGAGAGAAACAGAACCAAGATATAAAGTTCCATGCAGAAATTATTTCCAGGGCACTGTGTTGCCAAGTATGTACGAAGATTGTAAGGGGAAGATTTCATCTCTACTAGCAACAGCAGATGAGATTTCTCTTACCTCAGATATCTGGACCAGTTCTGCGAATAATCACAGCTTTATAAGTGTGACAGGACATTGGATAAGCAACAATTTCGTTTATTATGATGCTGTCCTTTGTGCAAAACACTTTCCTGGCTCTCATACGGGAGAAGCTATTAGTGCCATAATCAAGAAAGTGTGCACTGAATGGAATTTAAATGAAATTCATCTTGTTCTGAGGGATGGTGGCAGTAACATTACAAAGGGTCTAAATATTGCAAATATGCAGTCTGAATGGTGTTTTTTACATTTGTTGCATTTAGTGGTAACAGATGCATTATCTACACAAAGAACTGTAAATGACCTTATTGCAACAGCTAGAAAGATTGTGGGCCACTTCAATCATTCATCTCTATCATGTTCTAGATTGAAAGATATCCAGATTGAGAAACTTGGCATGCAAGAGAAAAAATTGATCCAAGATGTACCAACACGGTGGAACAGCACATTTTATATGCTAGAACGTTTAAACGAACAAAAAAGTGCAGTTTCCTTATATGCAGCCGATTATGGAGATATAAATAATTTAACTGGAAATCAGTGGATGCTTTTGGAAAAACTTTTGAATTTGTTGAAGCCTTTTGAAGCAATAGCAAAAGAGGTTAGTTCTACAAAATGCTCAATTTCTGTGGTTATACCGATGATTAAAACTTTGAAATTATACCTCTCTAAGTCAGGAGACCATTTTTTTGGTGTTGGAACAGTAAAAGATGTTCTTATACAAAATATAGACAAACGATTTTCATCATTTGAAAATTATGTGATTGCAACAGCTTTAGATCCACGATATAAACTAGCTTTTTTTAATCAACAAGATGTTGAAGAAATAAGTACTATTAAAAGAAAGCTCACTTCATTTCTCAAAACTATGGGCACCGATTGTGCAGTTAACAAAACAGCTTCAGATGTTGGAATCACTGATGAGAAAGAGAAACCCTCGTCGTTTTGGGATTGCTTTACAGAAATAAAGCATTCGCAGAACACGACAAATACAAATGAAAATTCAGCCGATAAATTATTAGAGGTAAATTCCTATTTTGATAAACCTCTAATAGGCAGGATGGAGTGTCCATTTAATTGGTGGAAAGCAAATGCAGAAAACTTTCCAAGACTTGCAAATTTAGCAAGAAAATATCTTTCAGCTCCTGCAAGCACAGTATACAGTGAGCGTTTATTTTCTGAAGCCGGTAATATGTATGAAACCAAACGGAACAGACTTCTTCCTGTAAATGCTGAAAAATTATTATTCTTGCATCATAATTTCAGACTTTACAATGATAAATGATATTTTAAACCTGTAAAGTTTACTGTGTAAACCATTTTTAACCATTAAATATTTTTTATATCATGTAGCTTGTTTCTCTATGTATCTAAAGGCATTCATTAAATGAATAATTAATGTTTTATTTTTATAATTAATAATTACATAAGCATATATTTGTAGTGCATATTATTGATAAATTGATATTATCAAGGGTATTCATTATGAAGAAATGTTAATTGCTGATTCAAATAGTATTCAGACTTCTATTTAACAAACTATATATATATATATATATATATATATATATATATATATATATATATATATTTTAATAATGCATTTTATATAAAAAACTATTTGCAATAAGAAAACGTTTTTATTTACGTAACATTATGAAATACACTTAAGTATTATACAACTCAAATTGAGTAAATGTTATATTGCACTGCATTAATTATTAGAAAATCTAATTTTGCAATATTCTTCAATAAATATATTTTAAAGCACATTTAAAAAAATATCTTTTTTTATTATCATGAATTTATTTAGCCAAATGTCAAACAACATTCGGCCATAGGTATTCGGCCGAATATCTGTTCAGTATTCGGCCAGGCAGAATATTCGGCAAAAGGGCCGAATACCGAGTAGTGGCCGAATATTCGTTACATCCCTAATTGAGAACTCTTGTTTTAAATCTTTATTTCTACATTTCAAAGATCTTTTCCCACCGTAAATCTTTATTTTTCAGAATATAAAAAAGTTTCAAAGTGGGAGTACCGGGTGATTGCTGCTAATTAAAAGTTCAATATGATTACAGAAGTTTTTATAAAAATTTGTATTTCTTTAATAAAAAATATTGGTGTATCCGAACTATCTCATATTTTTTCAATTTTTATTTTTGTAGGCTTGCCTGTAATGCGATAGGACATATTGGATCCCTTTGCGCACCGCGCTAGTTCTGAGCCCCACACAAAGAAAAACTAAAAAAATGCCTGAAAGGATGTACTGTGATCATTTAGAAGCCTTCTACAATGCCTGACAAAATATAGCCACCCTGGTTTCGAACAAGTTTTAGTCGGAACCGCGGAGCTTGCGACTTATCTAGCAGTCACTCCAGAATTTTTTGAAGTACGTTCACAGAAATAAAAAAGAAAATTTAATTACAAAAATAATGCGGATGAACCAATTATTAACTGGAAAGAAATGTCTGAGGAGCATTGTTTTCAACAACTATTGTACAAATCTACAAAGGCTTGAGAAGTTGATTCTAGACAATTCCACAGAATGAACATCGAAAACATGCATCGGTAAGTGCAGAAAATATTCCAAGAAATGGAAGCATTAAAACCTAAATTTCCTTCATAATGTTTTGGAAACTATATAATTTCCAAAATACTACAAATGACAGCTACTGGTTTTCCATATGTATTTATATCTATAAAGATATTTTTAGCAATTCATGTTACTGTGACATCAAGAAAAAGAAGCTTTTCTAAATTAAAATTAAAACACACCTGAGGTCAACAATATTGCAAGAGAGACTCAACAGCCTTGCAATACTGTCTATAGAGCATGTAGAAACAAGGAAATTAAAATTTAATCAATTCATAAATAATCTCTGTGCTAAAAAATCTAGGAAAATTTGATTGTAAATGATTTTGTTCTGTGAATAAAATATATGTAGTCTAGCTACTTTTTAGTTTTTCTTTTTTTATAAATGTACATAAAAAAAGAAATATGACCACCTTCCTAATTTTTGTATTTTATGTTTCACATTAAATCTTTATCACTTAATATATATTAGAATTTTGAAGGACTCAGCTGAAATCTCTGCGGTACAGATGTTGTATACGCAACGAAAGCCAAGGGGCGATTTTTCGCCAAATCAGATGGTTGTTTGGCGGTTTTTATATTCTGGCAGGGAGGATTTTAAGATCGGATGGTATTTTTTTTGCGATAAGCTTTGTTTTACTGACCGCTACAAGCGGCAGCTTTTTTTTTCACTGTACAACAGCCAGCGGTATGTAGCGAAGCCAGCGGCTGGGGATTTTCTGTAATGTTTTTGGACGGATGCGTAACGGAGCGTAGCGGAGTGAAGCAAGGGTATCTGAGCGAAGCGAAGATCCCGTGTGCGCCTACGAGTTTCATAAAGCTAGCAGTAAGTTTGTTTTCCAATTTATTGTTTACATTTCGCAGTTTAGGCCTAACAGGTCTCCGAACGGGATTTTGACGCCAAATTGTCGATGGCCCATTGCGTATACTACATCTGTTCCATTTCTGCAATTAGGCTCCAAAATGATCATTCATGCCCTGATCAAAGGCATGACTGACAAGAACTTGGATGTCAAATTATCCAGTATAAAGAAATTAACTGTTGTACTCTGTTACTTAAATACATTAGTTAATGTAGAAATTTCAAAATTTTTAAATATCTAAATGTAGAATTCACATAAAATCTTCAATTTTTTTCTATTTATCATATATATATAAATTATGTTTAAAATAAAGTTATATGTAACTACTGTTAAGGCTGCTGTGTACTTACCCTATTGGATTTGCTCGCCTCAATGTTAACCTATGGAGAAAGAGTGTCTAAGGATTGCTGACTTCGATTTAAAGATTTCTTTTTAAAAATTGTTCTCCATAATACAGAAAGAAATTTTACTTTTCTTTTGTTTAAAAAGCAAGTATTTAAAAATTTAAGTTATTTGGGGAAAAAATCTGGTATAGTGTATTTTAGATGCTCATAAATTCCTTTAGTGGACAAAATTTATAAAATGAATCCCGTTGCAAGGTGCAGAAAAATTAAAGATCTGAAAAGACCATTTTTATTTGATTATTAGCATTTATGTAGCTGTAAATAGTAGACAATTTTCTTTATAGATTAACATTGAGATGAGCAAATCCAATGAGGTTAGTACACAGTAGCCTTAAAAAAACAGATAGTGAGTAAGAGAGTTCAACATGAAATGCAAAGGAAAGAAAAATCTTCTGATAAATGATTGCATTCTTTTCAGAAAATTTTTCAAAGAGTTTTCAGAAAAGACCTTGTACAGAATGTTTATACAAATTTCCTTTATGCAAAATGAAAACTTACCAGTCTATATTTTCATGTTTGCAGCAAAGTTATCTTTTACATAAAAGGTTTAATATAATCCTATAACTATGGTTTTAACTTTTTCTCATCTAGAAATATAATTCAATTCATGCATTTTCCATCACAGCATAATTATACAACATTTCTGGGGCATTGAGGAAAATAAAGAGTACAATAATTTTCAACACTGTATTTTTGACACTTTTACTATAGTTGCTTTCTATTCAATAAATATTTTTTACCTCTAGAAAGGGGGGTGGGTGGGGGTAGGATACAGAAATCCTAAAACAACAAACATCAATTTGACTAACATTGATCTTAAGGACAGAAATTATATATATTAAAAAATTACCCAAGACATGAACAGCAAGAAAGCAGTTACAAATTTTGCCAGTACAAAATAATCTATTGAATATAAAGAATATGCAGGTAAGAACAGAGAATTAAAATCCAGTTCTAAACTGCCCCAAGTACAATTTTTACAGCAGTTGTTTTAAAAATCATATCAATGTTGTCATAAATATCAGTTAATACAAATTTTGTAAATCTTGAAATATTTCAAACAAAGAAGTCTTTAGAATACACAGTACAGAGAAAATTAGACATTTATATATATATATATATATATATATATATATATATATATATATATATATATATATATATTATAGTAATAATTGTATAGATTTCAATAATTTATTTCTGCTTTATTTAATTTTAAATATTAAGTATTACTTTTAAATCATCCTCTTTGAAATATACTGATTTAAAACTTTAAACAAGCTTATTATAATGAATATGAATATTTAAGAGTACTAAATTTTATGCTGTTGCTATTCTCTTTGTAATGAAAGATGAGCATGAATGTTATTTATTAAATCTTGTCATCAAAAATTTTAACACTGAATGAATACAGAAACAAATAACATTAAAAAAAAAGATTTCAAATGCGATCATAAATAATAAGTTCTCTGGCAGAAGAAAGCAACGGGTAAATTGCAGATTACTGCTCATGGTGCTAAGCTGTAAGAAATCAAAAAATTTGGTGCCACTTTTATGTAAAAGCTTTAATTATTTTATCGGTAAATTTCACATTAAAATAACAGTACATTTTGATTATATTGCAACTTTTAAAAATTTAATGCACATAAATGCTGATTTGTTAACTTCAATAAGCTTTAGATGTTTGAACAATTTTAATATTATTTTAAGCAAGGAATTATATTAAAAAACATCAAACACATGAATGTTGGTAAAAGTGCTGGATTTTTTATGGCCTCATATTTGGTGATTACATACATGGTTTTTTTGTTTATGATCTGCTACAATTGGTTTGTAATCTTTATACAAACGTTTTTATTATTCAGTTTAATGGCTTAATAGGCTGCAAATCTGATCCAGCTGAGCTTCGCTCGTACATCACCAAAGCTTAGTGATTATATCTCAGAAAAGTAATTTGGTTTTCTTCAGTTTCAACTAATTTAATTTTAATAATTATGATTTAGATACTTTCAGCAATGAAATTTAAAATGATCTTCTGATTACGAATTACACATTCAGTGAATGAAAAAAATATTTAAATTCTTTCCATAACATTTTTATTTTCCTTCTTTTCAAGGAACACAGTCCAAAAGATAAAAGTTATTCATATCTAGATTATAGGTCTTACTCAGGGCCTGAGTGCATCTGGTATACCACTTGGTTAGTGTTTTTGAATTCTGATATTTTTAGAATAAAGATTCATAATTTTTGTTTTTAGATAATTTTGTACCCTTTCCAAAAATATTTTAAATTAAAATTTTTGTCCTAAAACCTTACTGGAAATACTATTATCATCATCTTTTCTTTTTTTTTTGCATTCTTCTGTATACTTCGAAATTATCTTGCTACAAATTTTTCAATTTATGTACTTTATTTGCAATTTTATGTGTATCTTGAAGTATTTACATGCTTATTCTCTAGAATTTAAGATTTAAAAAAAAATTAAATAAAACTCTTGTATTTTGAATATATTGTTTTCCAACAACATTTTCTACAGGATATCCTTGTACATATTAAAATTTTTTTTATCTTGATCTACTTTTTGAAACCTATTGATACATTTTGGACACTTTGCAAATATTGGGGCTGGTTTAATTATTTATTCCAGATAAATGCTGTACTCAATATTTTTTTTAAATTAAAATATTCCAATGTTGTTCATTAGCTACTTATTTTTTAATTTTCATACAAAGTGTTAATTGTCGGGCTAAAGGTTTCAAAACAGGGTGAAATGGTAGTTTCCTAAATTTCTGATTAGGAGAACTCCACTAGTGGAGCTTAACAACTTTTCACTGGACAGCACAGGATATGGAACTCCTCCTCGAATATTTTATCTTTTACCGCAATTATTAACAGTTCAAAAGTATTTGTATAACTCATGACCGGACAAGTTTCTAAACACATGTCTGACTTGTATAATGATATATTTATAAATTTAGGGTAAAAATTTTAAATAAAATTATCAGCGAAATCAAATTGGCAACTTATAGCAATCTCTTAAAATCGTGGAATGTATATTTAAATAGCACGCCAATGTTGACAAGAAAGTAATAATTTATTAAAACAATATACCATGCCTGAACATGCAGTTATTAACAGTTATACGTATTGTAATAGCATTTAGCTTCACTCATAAAAAATATAGCGTAAAATGTAGAAATCATATACATCATTTTCCTTAACACATTTCAACATCTTAACAAAACAGTTTTGTCATACATTACAGAAAAAATTACCTATAAATGAAACTTACTTGAATAGCCCTTTATTTTTCCAGCATCTAGATCAATGTTATTTCAGTCACTCTAACAGCTGCGAATATTTGTCACCAAGAGCATCACTTTTTACCTTTAATTACTACGATTATAGAAAATTTGAATGCAATATGTAACATGAACTACGGGCTTAACTTATGAAAAACATTAGTGCACTCAGAGATACTGAATTTACTATAGCGTATCACTGTACCCTACGAGTGGAACAGTCTATTCCAAAGCGGAGGTAAACAGATTTTTTTTGCGCCATCTACTGACACCTTGAATTACTAATTGTAAAATGTTATCCTGTTTTGTTTTTTTAAAAATATGTTGTTGCAGTTAAAAATGTTTGAATGTTACTCGATTCTCTTCTTCTACTCCTTTTTTATTATTATTATACTACATATTAAGTGTAGAAATTAATTTCGGTGTTGAACAGGAAAGTAGTCAGTGATTTAAAGAAAATAATAAATAAATAATATTTCAATTCAATATTTGATAAAAACTCGATAGCCAATAAAAAAAATCTTATAAATTTAATGTTAATATAGTCTCTTAATATTTATCAATTTTCAGACTTTTTAAGTATTCAAAGACTGATTTGTATAGTTCTGACGGGTTTTAATTATATTGTTTTGAATATTAAAGATTCAGAGCATTTCTGAACATAATGTAAAAGTTCTGTATTCAACATTTTTATTTCTTGTGTTATGATCATATAAGTCTTTGGGTGTATTTTATGTGATACTAATGCACAGTGTTTTTTTTTTATTTAGTAATTTTTTTTAAATTAGGCATGTAATATACCTTCTTGTCAAGACCTGAAAAGACTGCATTTTTCATTTGCATTGTATACAACAATATTACTGAATTTATAGTATTCAATAACCTCTGAAAACAGAATAACAATATTTTTCTACAATAACAATACAAATAACAATACTTTTGAGTTTACAATACTTTTGAGTTTAATGTTAACGTTAATTTTTTCCTGCCATTAGATGGCGCCAGTGTTCATATGTAGTTTTTCCATGAAGCTACATTCTGTAGCTTCATGAGTTTTTCCCTTCTATTGTAAAATTTCAGTCAATTAAAAAATTATACACCAGTGTTGCCAACTTGGGGGTTTTCCCCCTAAATTTAGGGGTAAGTTAGATTAAAAGGGGTGTTTTTAAGGGCCACATTTTTTAGGGGCATTTTGTGGGGGGGAGGGGGGATATTTTTTAATATTTTGTGCAATCGAGGCGCGTGTTTTTATTAGATTATAAGGCCCGTTGTACACACGGCGTTTTTATCCGTGGCGGAAAAAAATCCGCCGTCGTTCCAACAGTAGACCACAGAAGCTTGCACACTGGGCGTTAATCTCAAGCTGAAATCTCAAGCTTATAATATAAATGAACAAAATTTCAAAAATTGCGAGTTTTTAAAACAAATATATCACCCTCATTTTAACGTAGGATTACGTTCCTCAATAACGGTCCTTCGGAGAGAACAAAATTGTCCTGCGTCGCGAGTTATAATTTTGGCAGCGCGCCAAACCCATTAGCAGTAAACAGTTAAACAGAAAAGTACCAAAATGCGTCTCGGGGGAAAAAAAAGAAAATAAAAAAGAAGTAAGCAAACTATAAGAAAACGGTAGTTTCGTTAGAGGAGACCTGAAATATTTTTTTTTGTTGTTTATATAAGAAGGGCCCCCACTTTCTAATTAATGTATGCCTGAGGACCCAGAAACTCCAAAGGCGGTCCTGGAGCTTCTATTCCTGGCAATTTTACCTCTTATAGTTCTAATACTCGTATCAGTGGCGTAACTAAACGTTCTAAAGTCAACCGCAAAGACTCGCGCATGATCGTCTTGGTTTAATATCCGCTTCCTGTTGCGAGTACCCTTCCGTTCATGAAACAGCTTTCAGAATTGCGAAAGTAAACGAACGGGGCTGGTCCTCTATATTTTATCGTCGGCCGCACACCTTACTCCTCGAGCTGCGTGGAAGTAAACAACTACCACAAGGTAAGGTGGTAAAACTTTGTTTTGCAGTCGCGCAAAGAGTTTTAAACAATTTTGTTTTCTGACAGCTAAAAATTTTGAATTCTCTGTGGCAACCTTTCATGTTTAAAAAAATTTGCTTTATATATAATATACTTTTCGCGTGCGTGCATTACGGACTTTTTGCCCTTTAGACAGAAAGTAATATAATTAAACTCTCTATTACCACTCTGCAAAACTTTTCACATTTCTAGTAAAAATATATTTAGCAGAGTCCTCTATAATGAGTTGAAATTTAACGAAATCGTCTGCTTAACGAAATTTTCTGCATGATCTTTATTTTGAATGATGACAGTTGAAAGATATTTGAGTACAAATAAATAAATGCTCGGACTACGTCAAACGATTTTTGCAGAACAATTTTTTTTATTATTGAGAAAAATTTTGCATTTTTTATAACCAATTTTGTGTTTTAGAACTTTAAAATTTTTTTTTCTGCTCTTTGTTAGCAGATTTGCGTATTTTTAACAGTCTGTGTACAAGGTGAGATGTTAAACCATGCTATGGCTCATCTGCAACGTTGTAAACATTTCCGATAAAATATGATTAAAACAGTAGCCAAAAGTTTTGCGTTATAGTTTTTTCGCACTTTGTTAGCAGATTTACGTATTTTTAACAGTCTATGTACATGGTAAGACGCTAAATTTTACTATAGCTTCTCCATAATGTTGTACTCATTTCCAATAAAATATATTTAGCACAGTCCTCTATAAGGAACTCGAATTTAACGAAATCTTCTATTTAACGAAATTTTCTGCAGGATATTGATTAGAATGATATTTACTTACAAATAAATACTCGTACTACATGAAAAGATTTCTATAAAACAAAATGTTATTCGGACTGATAAAAGTTTGATTTTTTTATAACCATATTTGTGTTTTAAAAGTTTTGATCAGCAGTTTTTTTTTAACACTAGAGAACGTCAGAACTACGAAATGTTTTGCAGTTTAGGTTAGTGTAAGGCATTGGTGCGAAAGATCGTTTGATTTTTTTGTTAGTAGTACATTAAAAAAAAAAAGTTAGCAAAAATAGAAAGATAAGAAATAAGAAAATTTTGACAAACTATTTTAAAAATATATGAACTGTAGCTTTTGGGTATATATACTTTGCAAATTAAAAAAATGTCTTGCCTACTTTCTGTGCTTGTTTTTGGCAAATCTCACGTGACTAGAACTTCATATTTAAATGATATATTAATACAGTTGGTTCTCTGTTTAACGACTTTCAAGGGACCGTGAAAAATCGTCCTTAAGTAGAGATCGTCCTTAAACAGAATTTGTGAAAAAATAACATTTCCCTTCCCACTTTACAGGTTTAGGACTGTCAATATATTTCTTAATATACTGGCATGTTTAAAAATGTAAGTTTTATTATCATCATTATTTTATTCACAAAAAGTTATTTTAAATTACATTGAAGAAAAAAAGAGTACAAACAATACAATAAATTGCGTTTTAAAAAATTCAAAAAGTTTTGATTGCTTCATTCGCCTTGTTTTCGTTATTCTCTTTTCCAGATTTTCTAAAATGTTAAATGAGTCGCCTTCGATTTTCGATGTAATATAGCGTTGGAGAACATCTAGAGCAGAAATTGCATCTGTGTAAGACGGTGGCAGTGTCTCGTTTTCCGTGTCTTCAACTTCACCTCCTTCGTGTGACACTGTGTTTTCGTTTACAATATCTTCATAAATTTGTTCTACATTTCTGAAATCTGTTGTTAAAACATATTTATCACAATTGTAGAAATCTTGAATTGAAACATCCTCATCTTCAACAAGACTTCTCCATTCTTCAGGGGTAATGTCATCTTCGTTGATTTCTACATCCGTACTTTGCAGTTCCACTACAAGTTATTTGTGAATTCCAGCAACGCGAAGGCAGTTTTTTATTGTGGATAAAGAAACTTCTTTCCATGCTGATGTTATCATGTGCATTGCTTCCAAGATTGTAAATTTTCTAATTTTTATACTGTCAGCCGAATTGTTTATTAATTTCCTAATTAAAGACTTTCTGTAGTATGCTTTCACACTGCGAATGATTCCAAGGTATAATGGCTACAACTTGCTAGTGCAATTAGCTGGTAAGAAATGGATAGTGAGATATGTAAGTCCAGGGATATTTGGAGTATGTGCAGTGCATAGGTCGATTAAAAGTAAAACTTTTAACTATTCTCGATGCATTTTTGCATCAAATTTTCTAATCCAGTCAATAAAAATGTGTGATGTCATCCACGCTTTATTGTTATTGTGGTACTCACAAGGTTTCCTGGTGATATTATTAAAACACCTTGGTTGCTTTGATTTGCCTATAACTAGTGGTGGAAATTTCTCAGATCCATCCGAATTAGTGCACAGTAAAACAGTCAATCGTTCCTTACTGTGTTTTCCACCAAAACACTTTTCGCCCATATACGTTAAGGTTTTATTAGGCACCATATTGTAGAATAGGCTCGTCTCATCTGCATTGAATATGTTCTTCTCATCATATCCATCTAATTTCCCCTTCAGCACTATTTTCCATTCATCCACTATTTTTTCATCTACGGAGCCACTTTCGCCAGATATGCTTTTAAATACAAGTCCGTATCTTTCTTTGAACTTTGTTAGCCAACCAGCCGAGGCCTGAAAATTTTGCAATCCAAACTTTTCTGCCAGAATAATAGCATTTTCTTTAAATATCACTCCGGAAATTGGAATGTTAGATGCTCTTGCTTGATGAAACCATTGCAGGACTGCCTTCTCAAACTCTTCTGATCGGCCACATTGAATTTTCTGCCGTTTGGATTTGGATCCCAAACCAAATTTTTGTGCTGCTTCAAGAATTTTCTCTTTGCTTGCTAAAATGCCTTTGAGAGTAGACTCCGGTAGCTGAAATTGTCTTGCGAATTGGACTTTTGTTATTACAACACTTTCTTCCCAGTTTTCAATAATTTTCACTTTTTCGTGTAGCGTAAGATGCTTTCGCTTTGATGCCATTTTGCTCTGCTCACCTCGTATTCGTACTGGAATGAGCTCCTACACCCAAACATGAATTCTCTAAACATGAACACGTGTTTCCCAGAAGGAGTGAGAGAGGGGTGCTTTTGGACAGTTCGTAAATCACATGACAACATGGTAGGTACAATAGAGTGATTACACACCCGCACTAAGAAATTCGATCCACCAGGGAAGATTCTTCGATCTTCCGAGAAACAGTAATCCTCCCCCCTACCCCGGTTTTTTCCACTGCAACAAGTCTATGATTGAAACAAACATAAAGGAAATTCCGGGTCTGTTTTTGAAACCAAACTCCCCCACAGAAAGTAACCCTCCAGTAGATAAAATGTTGAAGAAAAAGTCTACCATGTAAGAAAAAATCGTCGTTAAATAGAAACAAAATCGTCTTAAAATAGAATTTTTTTACGTCGGAGGGACCGGGACCGGGACCGGGAAATATCGTCTTTAAATAGAGATCGTCGTTAAGTAGAGCGTCGTTAAACAGAGAACCAACTGTATATTCATATTAATATGCATTTGTATTTCATTTAGGTAAAAATTAACACAATTTAAAATTAAAAAATGAGCATGATTTCAAAATTATGGCATATATACAGCAAATTTTTTAATAAAAAAAATTCAGTAAAGTCGAACTCCGTTATAGCGAACCCTGTATATAACGAACTCCCGGATATAATGAACGAAAATTTTGGTCCCCCCGTTTCTCTATTGTATTTAATGCTAATATATCCTTTTATATCGAACTTCCGAAATCTTAAGAATCGGTTATAACGAACCTTTTTTTTTCAGTCGACTATTGATTTTTTTTTAAAAACTTTTTAAGAATGTTGAAAATACAACGAATATTGAAGATGATGAAGATTTACCTATCGCGAAGCGGATAGAAAAGCACAAAATATTATCATTCTCAGATTATGACGTGCAGTTGTTCGAAACATGTGATGATGACGTCAGTACATGTGAAAATCCGACTGATGAAGACATTGTGGAAGAAATTAAAGTTGATCATTCTGAAATCGAAGATTCTGCCTCTGATGAAGAGGAGCACATAAATGACGAAATCCCCACCATCTCAGACGCTACAGCAGCGATGCCTGTCAATAATAAGTTTTTACCTACACAAACAGAGAAAGAAAGAGTGTTGGAGTCCTTCGATATATTGGACAAAGAAATTCGTAAAATGTTTTTGAAATCGGCATCACGTTAGCAGAATATAACCGATTATTTCTGCATCAAAACAGTGAATCATTAATGAATTCCCCTAATAGTTGCCGTGTTCTGTGTATGCCTCTGTCAAGTAAGGGCCTGTTCACATAGGAGTCCGTTGCGTTGCGTTGCGTTAAGGAAAAGATGACGTTGAGACGAAAATAAATATGATTGGTTTATTTTCGTCTCAACGTCATCTTTTCCTTAACGCAACGTAACGGACTCCTGTGTGAACAGGCCCTAACGCTTCCGGAGCGACCGCATCACAAATATATCAGCCTATATTAATCTCACGTGCAAAAAAACAATACCAAAATCGTTTTTTTAACAAATTTGTAGGTTAAGTTAATTGTTATTTAATGCACGTGTATACAGCTTTAAAATTCATGAAAATTAAAAAAAATTTTGAAACGCGATTGCAGCGCTGCCTACAGGTTCCAATTATTGAATGCACGTGTATACATCATTAAAATTCATGAAAATAAAAAAATTCTGAAACGCGATTGCAGCGTTGCCTAAATAGACTGCAAAAATTTTTGCACATTTTTTAATCTGATTTCTTTAGTTTATATATTTTATTTTTGCCTAATATATTTATACATAGCATATTTATAGCATATTAGTTAGATTGTATACACAGCATATTAGTTAGATTGTGCAAGTCGGATTGAAAAATCAGCGGTAAGCATGCTTTATTTTCCAAGAAGACGTTTTTTTAAATTATAAACTCGGATTTTGCAACATTTTTAATTATAACATCGGATAGAAAAACAGCTAATATTCTGAAAAAATTTCTAATATTTTAACAAGGTTATGAACCCTTTTTTTATTGAAACTGTTCAATTATTTACCGTCAAGTGTTGACGGGTACTATCTAGTTTTTAATAGATTTAATCATTTTTTCAATACATCATTATTGAATACACATAGCAATTAATGAGTTATACATTTTATGAATTCTATAGCGAACAAAACCTTTGGTCCCTTGAAGTTCGTTATAACGGGGTTCGACTGTATATTATAAAGTTACTTCAAACTATCCGCGACCCCTCTAATTATTTTCGCGACCCATAGTTTGCACCCCACTGGTGTCAGGTATGCAAAAAAATATACGCATTTTGCAATTAATTTACCATAATTGAAACTCCGGAAACACTGTCTTTGTTATTGCAGATGTCGGTTTCCTTTATACAATTTTTTTTTTTACAGTTTCCTTTCGTTTCTCAACCATTATGAAGAAATATATACATTTTATTAGGTATTGTGCGTAATATATTTCTTTTTAATCTTATCTATTTTGTTATGGCAATTACTAATTCCTTCTCGCTTCTGCGTATACTGAACGCATTCTTTATTCTTTGAACTATTGAATCAGTGGTGTAAGAGTCTTGACAAAAATACAGATCCCCTGAATTTTCATCGCAACCTTCGTTATAAAGCTGCAAATTTAGTTATTTACGGAATCACATTTGTAAATGCCAATACAGTAACGAACTGCGAGCAGTTATTTTCTAGTCTGGGGAAAATAGATATGAATTTCGAGAGATGTTGAGGCTAGATTGATTTTTTTTTTTTTTTTTTGAAAAACTTTCATAACATGATCATTCATTTAGAATTCCACTACAGTTAGGGCCTGTTCACATAGGAATCCGTTGCGGAGCGTTAAAGTATTGAAATATATTTAACCAATGACAAACCTCCAAACGATTAGCAATGAAATTTTTAACGCCTATGATTCGTTTATTTTCGCCTGTTCACAAAGGAGTCCGTGGCGTTGCGTTAAGGGAAAGATGACGTTGAGACGAAAATAAACCAATCATAGGCGTTAAAAATTTCATTGCTAATCGTTTGGAGGCATAAGATTGGTTTATTTTCGTCTCAACGTCATCTTTTCCTTAACGCAACGCAACGGACTCCTATGTGAACAGGCCCTTACACTACAGACAGAGCCGATCCCACAAGGTGAGGCATCAGGTGCCGAATTGAAATGGGCGCCAAAGTGAGACAAATTAAAAAAAAAAAAAAAAGATATTAATAGTTTCATCTAGTGCATGACTATATTCCTAAAAATATTTAAAGTACTTTTTACAAACTGCTGAAGATTCGAGAAAGATTTAATTTTAAAGGAATTTTTATGATCTTTCTCGTGATATAAATTTTATAATCCTCAAATTATTATTTTTATTGCAAACTTAAAAAAAATAAAGGTTACAAAAACAGCTTAAAAATTTAATTTTAAAAAATCTAAGAAGAATGTTTCAAAAATATCTCTTAGTGCACCCCTACACTATAAGAAGAATCGCCATGCAAAATTTCAGCCCTTTAGGTCCAGCGGTTTGGTCTATGCGTTATCTGTCAGTCAGTCAGTCAGTTACGGAACTGTTTTATATATATATATAGATAGATTTATTTATTTTTTAAATGCCCATTGCTAAATTTTGAACAGTCACGTGTTAAAAAAACATATATATCCGAAAAACGCGTAGATGATAAAAGAACAAGATTTCGATATATTAAATAAGGTACTTACGTATTAGCGCCACCGCAGCTGATGTTGCGCTAATGCGCCAATATATATATATATATATATAAGTGTTTTGATTTTAAATAAAGTGTTTTATTTTATGATTTGTCGCAAAAATTTTAGGTGTAGATTGGCGGCACTTAAAAACCGCCAAATCTGTAGCTGCGGTGGCGTTAATACGTAAGTACCTGAAATATATAAGTGAAAATTGCGGACAAAAGACAAAATAGAAATATACAAAAAAAATACTCAAAATGAGTATGATAGTCTTAAACCGTGGAACATGTTCTCCCCCACAACATAATTCTAAAATATTAACTGAAAAAGTAACTTATTAACAAGAACAAATAATGGCGGGAAAGGGAATGGCGATTTCTCGCCAAGAGACCAAGTTTCGGTTATAATACGTAAGTACCCGATTTGGTTAGTAATAATTACAAGATAAAAAGAACTTTTTATATACCATGTTTTTAAATTTTCTGTTGAATCATATAAACTTGACAATTCTATGTATTAATAAATACTTTTTTAAAAAATCTTTTTGATGAATTATCCCATCAACTCGAAAGAAAATGAAGTTAATTGGAACTTGCATTTAACTTTTCTTTCCCGTCCCGGTCGATAGATGGCTGCACCAGTGTACACAACAAAATTAACTGAAGATAAATGAAAATTAATTTAATTCCTCTTAAAGAGGGCTAAAAGTATAAAAAAAATGCATTGTCATCGTGTTCTGAGCTGTTCTAAAAGTTTCAAATGTCTGGCTAGTCGGGAAGTTAGTTAAAAATCGATTGCAAGATTTGTAAGGGACAAACACACAAACAAACAAACAAGTAAGCGAGTTAATAAAAACATGGTAAAAAATACTTAAGCCCTAATTGCAGCCTTATATTTTACGCTCGCCAATCAACATTTCTGTTCCCTTGATATCAGACACGTACGTTTTTTGTAGGTCTCATCAACTTCATCCCATTGCTGTGACATGTCTGAATGGCAATGCAAAAAGGGCTGGAAATATCCGACTGATAGAGAGCTAGCTCTTAGGGCTAAGTAAGTATTATACATTTGGATAATTATATACATTTACTAGATGTATTACCCGACTTCGCTCGGGATTCAGTTTCTGTTATTATTTTTCTTTCAATGATTAGCCTCATGTTATGATGTTCTAAAGTTGGAAATGAATGACTTTCTATCCTTATATTTTCATTTTTAAAAAGAAATATTCCGGCGTTGCCACGTATATGAAAATAATATATCGAACTCATTCTTGCATGCGCCAATATAAGAATAAATCACGTTTTTAATTCATGTCTATTTATTTTTTCGGAAATGTTATAATTTAATTGGCTACAATGAAATGTTACAATGGCTTTGAACAAAAATATCCTTTGATACCGCGCAAACTTGTTCTAACCTAATTCGGGAATGGAACGTCGTAGCGGGATGAAAATTGTCTATAACCGTCGCGCAAGTTAAAGCAATAAGTTGACCAAGTTTCATCGCAATCGGATGAACGGTACGGCAGCGCATAAAATACGAACAAACAAACATTCATATATATATATATATATATATATATATATATATATATGTATATATAGATTTAACAGAATACTCTAATTATATAAATATAGGATAACTAAATTTTTTAGAAAGTTTAGACGTTTATCTGCTGATCAGGGAAGTTATTTGAGTTCTCAATCGAATAACTTGATTAACCCTCGGCTCCAAAGGACGATACCAGACGCGAAGGTAAAATTTCAGCTAAGCATTATTCGGATGACTTGCCATTACACCTTTAAGGGGACAGTGGACTTTCAGAATTGTAAAATTTGTCCAAAAATTTGATTTTTTAAAATTTCATTGAATCGTGAAACTACGGACGAGTAGGAATGTGTTTCAAAAAGAATTTTTAATTTCTGTGATTACTTTCCTAGTTATAGGCATTTGTATTTAATTTAGATATTATGTGGTTACTAATAGCAATAACTTTAAATGTGTTTTTCTCAAAATAAAAATTTTCATGTCGTACGAATATTCAAACTGCTCCGGGCGCATTTCTAATTATCGTATTGCTTTGAAATTTAAGTTTTATATACTTAACTGTATATCAAATAAATCTTATTGAAAATAATTGTGTTTCGTAGCTCAGAATTTCTAAATTTTGTACTCGAAAAGATGATTTAGAGGTATTTTGCTTAATAAAAAGGGTGTTTTCACTATTATTATTATTTTCTCTTTATATTTTTAATGAATGCTTAAAATAAGCAATAAGTTTCATTGTCAGTTCTATAAGGTATCCTGTAAATAAAAATTACCATATTATATGCAAAAGAAATGCGCATGGAACATTTTTAGTTAGGACAATTTTCGATATAATTAATAATTAATAATTTATAAATTATTAATATTTCTTCATTAAATTTTAACCACTTTTACATCTCTATGATACTTAATCACATATTCAAATTTCAAGCAAATCCATTCAAAACAAAAAAAGTTAGGTTTGAAGGTCCACTGTCCCCTTAACTCTTTTGTCTGACCCCATTCTAGAAAAGTCCTTCAGAATATGTGACCTTCTCCAGAACGTACGGCCTATCACCAACTAGAGATTTAAGTAAATATATCCAGTATTAGTGTGAAATAGACGTTTCCGTTTAAATTGCCGGAGACTAAGTTACGTGTCGCAAGATCCACATTTACAGGTATTGCAGAATCGAAATTTCCGTTTGTACGATCGTCTCCCCGGTGACTTGATGCAATTTCTGTTTGCAGAGGGCTAAATCGCTAGCCGTTCAAGGAGAAATTTTCGAATATGAGCCGCTCACTTGCCAAATCGGTTGTTGATGGTTCATAGATTTTTCAAAGCTGTCACCAGTAAGTGCTCACTATGGAAGCATTTTACAAGTCTTGACACGCTGGATTTTGGGGGAACCTGTCGTCTGGACAACGACTTAATCTCAAATCCACTTATTTTAGCAATACCTACACATTCCGCAGTCAGCTAAGGGACCTGAACTTAGTCTAGAGTTTAAATGACATACGCCGTAAGAGAGACGTCGTCATTCACATTCTACAAGGTGGTCATTAAAAAAAACTTTGCCGCTATATGAACCTCTAGCGGCTGTTCCGTTCAACCGATCGAGATGAGATTTCAGATATAGTTATTCAGAGGTATGAGCTCGGGATTCTGTGAACGGCAACAAAGTGCCGCTCACGGTTACGGTTATAGGTACAGAAACTCGAAATTTTCAAATGGCAACAACCATTTTTTCCCATCGCAAAATGCTCAGCACATGCGAAAACCTTAAAGAGCGTTGGAACGGTACGTGTATCACAATAAACGGACGCGTTATGCACGCCCAAAAAACAGCTCTGCGAACGGCCTATGATGGCACCCATGTGGAAAATGTGTAATCCAAATGAAAGTTTTCTTTTGTCCGATCTGTGTTGTCATCAGTGATTGGTGTCTTGCCTTTGTCATAAGCAAATTTCCTCCGTGCGCCCCGATCATGTTTTTGCTGGCCGTTCGCAGAGCTGTCTTTTGTGCGTGCATAAAGCGTCCGTTTTTTTGTGATACACGTACCGTTACAACGCTCTTTAAGGTTTTTGCATGCGCTGAGCATTTTGCGACGGGAAAAAGTGGGCGTTGCCATTCGAAAATTTCGAGTTTCTGTACCTATAACCGTAACCGTGAGCGGCACTTTGTTGCCGTTCACAGAATCCCGAGCTCATACCTCTGAATAACTATGTCTGAAATCTCATCTCGATCGGTTGAACGGAACAGCCACTAGAGGTCCATATATCGGCAAAGTTTTTTTATGACCACCTTGTACATGTTAGTTATAATGTCTTTTCGCATCAGTGTATTACAAAAATTTCAAAAACTTTGTGATGATAATTGCTGTAATTATGAAAACATTCACGAGGCATAAATTTTAGAGTTAACGCTGGATGGTCGATTCACACAGACAACGTATTCTTGAAAACCGATGATTTTGACCTAAAGGAATTGCAAGCCATAGCAAGAGTTATCAAAAGAGCTAATGACTTGGAAAGGACAGAGGTTGAACGAGTTGGGTAAGTATATTTTATTTTCAAATGCTATATAAAATACAAGGGACGTCCACAAAATAAACGAACAGCCGTTAGACATTCATCAAACATCATAATTTATTAAGTTACAGAAAGGACTTTTGTGAAATACACTATCTGGCCAAAAGTATCCGGACGCCCAGTGGTACGGACTCTGAGAGTCCTGAGGCATATATTAATATGATGTTGGTCCTCCTTTTGCATCAATGACAGCCCGCACGCGTCTGGGGAGACTTTCCACCAGTTTTTGATAGGTGTCCATAGGAACTGACTTCCAGGCGTCCATCACAGCAGAAGTGAGCGCTGGCAGTGAGGATGGTCGATTTGGCTGGCTACGTAATCTGCGTTCTAATTCGTCCCAAAGGTGTTCAATGGGATTTAGATCGGGGATCTGAGAAGGCCAGTCCAGTTTTTGAACACCCATGCTTGCGCAAGTCTCGATATGGGAATGGGGCAGTTATCCTGCTGGAAGAGAAATGGGCCTTCCCCCGAAATATTGCCATAGAGTTGGGACAGCAGCATTGTCCAGAATGTCCGCATGCATCTCAGAGTTCATGTTTCCAACCACAGGAACTAAGGAACCCGGGCCAAACCATGAAAAACACCCTCACACCATGATGCTGCCACCACCAAATTTAACAGTCGGCACAATGCAGTCACGTAAGAAGCGATCGCCGGGCATCCGCCAAACCCAGACGCGTCCATCGGACTGCCAGATTGTAAAGCGAGATTCATCACACCAAAGAACAGTTTTCCATATCTCCACAGTCCAATGGCGGTGAGCTTTGCACCACTGCAATCGACGCTTCGCATTCTGGGGAGTGATGTTCGGCTCGTAAGCGGCTGAACGACCATGGAATCCCAGATTTTTTAACTCTCGACGAACAGTTCTGCTGCTAGCACTAACGCCTGATGAACTTTGGAACTCCCGAGTGATTTCAATCAGCGAGGACTTGCTATTTTGTTTCACTACCCTTTTCAGAGTTTTACGGCTGCGTTCACTCATTTTTTTCGGCCTGTCACTTCGTTTTTCTGCAGTTTCCCTGCCTCGACGTTTAAAGTTCACAATTCCATGACTCACAGTGGATTTTGGCTTCTGTAGAATAACCGAAATGTCACGAACTGATTTCCCACAAAGGTGGCATCCCACTATAATGCCACGATCAAAGTCACTAAGCTCCTTTGACTTACTCATTGTCTCACAAACGCATAAATATGACCTGACAAACCACTACCAACACTTTTATAGCTTTCGATTGCGCATCCAATTAGGTCACCTGCCAGATGCGCTTCTTTAGGGGGGGGGGTGTCCAAATACTTTTGGCCAGACAGTGTATTTGTTGTGAAACGCATATGGAATAGAATAGAATGGCTGCACCAGTCTACGAAACAAAATTAACTGAAACTGAATTCAATGCTGCTTAAAGATGTCTAAAAGTATTTAAAAAATGCATTGTCATCGTGTTCTGAGCTATTCTAAAAGTTTTCAAATGTCTAGCTAGTCGGGAAGTTAGTTATAAATCGATTGCAAGATTTGTACCGGACAAACACACACACAAACAAACAAATAAAAATCGATTGCCAGATTTGTACCGGACAAACACACACACAAACAAACAAATAAAAATCGATTGCCAGATTTGTACCGGACAAACACACACACAAACAAACAAATAAAAATCGATTGCCAGATTTGTACCGGACAAACACACACACAAACAAACAAATAAAAATCGATTGCCAGATTTGTACCGGACAAACACACACACAAACAAACAAATAAAAATCGATTGCCAGATTTGTACTGGACAAACACACACACAAACAAACAAATAAAAATCGATTGCCAGATTTGTACCGGACAAACACACACACAAACAAACAAATAAAAATCGATTGCCAGATTTGTACCGGACAAACACACACACAAACAAACAAATAAAAATCGATTGCCAGATTTGTACCGGACAAACACACACACAAACAAACAAATAAAAATCGATTGCCAGATTTGTACCGGACAAACACACACACAAACAAACAAATAAAAATCGATTGCCAGATTTGTACCGGACAAACACACACACAAACAAACAAATAAAAATCGATTGCCAGATTTGTACCGGACAAACACACACACAAACAAACAAATAAAAATCGATTGCCAGATTTGTACCGGACAAACACACACAAAAACAAACAAACAAGAAAGCGAGTTAATAAAAACATGGAAAAAAGAGAAGATCGCATTTTCCTCAGTCTGTCAAAAAAGAGTAAAGTTCAGTGTCTAAGTTGAACTTTCGTCACTGGAAAAAAAAACGTGAATAAACCAAATAATAAGTTGCAGAATCCTATTCAGATCAGAGATAGACCCCCCCCCCCCTTCTAACCCCTCGTAAACACCAGAAGAAATTTTCAGTGGACATCTGGACAGGTATCGTTGATGAATGGCTGGTGGGAACGTATCTCTTACCAGAACGTCAGCGTACCTTGTCTTCATGGTGCAAGAGCTTCCTGGTACCTTGCAAGCTCTTCCGCTCACCACACGGAGGGACATGGGGTTTATGCACGATGGAGCCTCACTTTACTTTAGCACCATGACCCGCCGCTTCCTGAGTGCCACGTATCCGGGACGGTGGATTGGACCTGTGAGCGCTTGGCTTCTACGCTCACCGGGTCTAAATCTATTACACTTTTTTGGGGGACACATGAAATCATGGGAGTACACGAGGCATCTATGGACTCGGTGGAAGATCTCGCCGCGAGAATCGACAAAATTAACACGACACCAGGAGGGTATGCGAGGATGGGACAGTCTTTCATTCGTGGGTGACAACTGCGCAAGGACACCCTTGGATGCCATTTTGAGCATCTATTTTGAGTCTTTCTCTGATCTAAATGGGATTGTGCAACTTATAATTTGATTTATTCTCATTTTTTTTTTCAGTGACGAAAGTTCAACTTGGACTCTAAACTTTACCCTTTTCTGACAGACTGGGCGAGGGGGGGGGGGGACGCTGCCTTAGGTTCCACTGTTAATATTGTTCGTCTTGAAGAGTAATATCACCCCTCTAATTTTGTTGACATAGTTTACGACCACCCTGTATGTATATATATATATATATATATATATATATATATATATATATATATATATATATATATATATATATATATATATATATATATATATATATAAAACAGTTCCGTAACTGACTCATTCATTCATTCATTCACTGACTGACTGACATACAACGCACAGACCAAACCGCTGGACCTAAAGGGCTGAAATTTTGCATGGCGATTCTTCTAATAGTGTAGGGGTGCACTAAGAAAGATTTTTCAAAAATTCTTCTTAGATTTTTTCAAATTAAATTTTTAAGCTGTTTTTTTTACTTTTTTTAAGTTTGCATTTAAAATAATAATTTGAGGGTTATAAAATTTATATCACGAGAAAGATCATAAAAATTCCTTTAAAATGAAATCTTTTTCGAATCTTTACCTCCATTTCCTGATTTTTGGTGAATTTTTAAAGATTAATTTTTAGAATTTAATTTATTAAATGCTGATCACGTGACTTCTTTTTCTGGTACTTTCAATAAATTTATCGTCACGTGCATAAAAACTAAATAGACAAAAAATAATTTTTTTTTCTTGCTAATGCGGCAGACGATTGGACATTATCCAAAAAAATATTAAAATACAGTAAAAGAAATGTTCTAGAAACTGTACTATATTAACTGTACTATATTCTTTAGTATTCTTTATATTAGATTTAATTTGAATATCTTCTTCTACATTATTTTGTCTATAAAAATATCCCTTACGATTTTTTTATAAATAAATATATATATATTTTACATCAAGTATATACATTGATCGTCTTATTTATTATATATATATTGGCATCATGAAGCTACAGATGGCATTAATTGCATACATTGACCGATGTTTTTATTTTGAATGTACTCCGTAGCGAAGCGCGGGTTTTCAGCTAGTATATATATATATATATATATATATATATATATATATATATATATATATATATATATTATGCTACGCATGCATACGAGAAGCAGTCTATTGTTACAGAATGGGGGTAAGAGCAACATCTAAACATGTTTCTTCAGTGCTTGAAACGGAAATAAAAGCAATATTTTGTCTGACAACTTTGTCTTTCCGAGACTTTCCCTCACTACTTTTATAATTATGCGCGTGAGACAAGTTTTTTTTTTTTTTAAAGTTGTGTATACAGTTATCTCGAGAAGAGGTTCGGTGGTAGGAATTTATTTATACACATCTCTAGTAATCAAAATATATTTAACAAATTGCATAGATATTACATTGGTATAAATACTACGTTGATTCATTTTGAATTTCAGAAAAATGGTGAACAAGTTAGAAAACATGTCAAGATATGCTCTAGGCGACGGGATAAAGACCTGTTCCATGTGTTGTACAACTTTCGGAATATTTAGAAGCTCTTATGTCAAATGTGTCGACTGTGGGAAAGTAAGATGATATGTTTTGTTACGCAATATGCTTATCTTGAAACCAAACGTTAAATGCAAATACCATTCGGAATAAACAACGAAAAAAATGCCACATGTGTGATTCAACCTGCTTTCTTTCATCGTTGTTATGGAATGAGCATAAACGATAAACAAATTATTATAACGCGGGGGAAAAATTAATATTTCTTGCTCCATATAGGTGCAAATGTTACAATGAGACTTTGCTCTATATAAAGACATTGTTCGTTAGAATTTCTTAAGGAGGTCCAGGACACATTTAAAATTTTTTATTTATTTATTGAGTTAAATTTTGAATTTTTTTGTGATGGTTAACCATATAATTTGTAAACAAAATCACATCATAAAACTTCTCATAAAGTTATTTAAAAATTTAAAAATTTTAATTTAGAAAAAAGTGGGGTAATTTAAAATTGTTATAACTCGAAATATTATTTGTCAAATTTCAATTTTTTTATTTAATTAAACAGAAAAATATGTTTTGATTTTGATTCAGCGTTTTTCAAAATATTAATTTAAAAAAATTAAAAATATTTAGAGTAAAAATTTCAAGAATTACAAGATAAAAAGAACTTTTTATATGCCATGTTTTCAAATTTTCTGTTGAATCATATAAATTTGACAATTCTATGTATTAATAAATACTTTTTTAAAATTTTTTTTGATGAATTATCCCATCCACTTGAAAGAAAATGAAGTTAATTGGAAGTTAACTCGCGTTTAACTTTTCGTTCCCGTCTCGACTGATAGATGGCTGCATCAGTCTACAAAACAAAATTATCTGAAAATGAATTCAATTCTGCTTAAAGATGGCTAAAAGTATTAAAAGAATACATTGTCATCGTGTTCTGAGCTATTCTAAAAGTTTCAAATGTCTAGCTAGCCGGGAAGTTAGTTAAAAATCGATTGCAAGATTTGTACTGGACAAACACACACCTAAACAAACAAGAAAGCGAGTTAATAAAAACATGGTAAAAAAATGATGTAACTTATTTAAAAAAATCATAATTTCAAAAGTAAATATTTTTTCAAATTTGCTGAATCAAAATTAAAGTAAAATAATGGAAAAAGACATGTTCCAAGTTTGAACCATTTATCTTTAACGGTTCTTGACTTATAACAATTTAAAGACGAGAAATGGTGAAAAAACCCAATCGTGCAGAAAAACGCATTTACAGGTTTAAACAAACATTGGCTGCTATTAGAATGTTGTAAAGAATAAAATAAAATAAAATTAATATGTCCTGTTCTTTATTAAGATAGAAACATGATTTAAACGTCCTTTTAAGCGGAAAACACACAGCATTTTTTAATGAAATAAAAAAATTTCGAAAATTTGAAGAATTTTGTGTCTTGGACCCCCTAAATTTAAAACTTTGAGGGTTCGAGACGCAAAATTCTCAATGGAAGAACTTTCTTGGATTAAAACATACTAATGAGCATACGAATAACAAGTTTTATATTTTTGATGATAACGTTGCCATAACATTTATGTTTTGGCCAAACATACGCACCTGTTTTTTAAATCTAGATGTGGAAATTTTCCCGGTTTGCCAACTTTGAAGCATATATTCCTTTATGCAGAAAATCCTTTATGAAAATTACAGTGTAATTTTCAACAGAATGTAATAACTCTGACGACAACAGATCTTGTGTCTGCGTGTTCATATAAAGAAGAGTTCCCACAGTATCCTGCTCCGACGAAGCTTGCTCCATGTTCTGTTTCAAGAGATTATAATAAACTTGGAGTAGCTATGTCAAAATATTTCTGTGCTTGTCTAGTTTGTTGGGTGAAAAAGAATTGGCGGTGGTTTTGGGCTTTATTTCTCTCCCACAGCGTGCAGACATAGAGATATAACTTGTAATAGCTGTGTTGACACACCGTGCTTTTGTTTAATTCGTTGGGGATGCTCGGTCAAAATGGTGGCACCAGGAGGTGGTGTTGGTTGACCTGTACAGTGCCCCCATTGAAAGCAACCAACGATTCTCGTGGAGAAAGTGCGAACGTCTTCGTTGACAAGTGTCCTGCATTGGCGAACTACAACAAATTCATGTAGTGGCTAATGCCGACGATATTGGAATGAATGAAACTTCTTCTGCAGTGTTAAGCGTAATGGTAAATGATTCAACAGTTTGCTTACGCATTATTGACTAAAGTCACCTCCAGAATCCACATGTTATGGTCGTCCTGAACTGACAGTGCACTCGAAAACGGTGTAAAAAGCAAGCCTCTTAACTATTCTATATCATTCGCCCTTGAGTTTGTTCGAAATGTCGAGGCGTGAAAGAAGCAGCTTTGAAAAAAGGTGTGGTTCTGGGATGCTATTTTATATCGTTTGTCTATCAGAGACACTCCAGAGCGTTTAAGCGCACCGAAATCAACCGTTTGGGTGGAAGAATAGTGTCTTTTGACCATCAAAGAGTATACAGTCAGACCAATGAAAATCGGCGATTAGGGGCGTCGAAATTCGAAGAGACTCGTTGTATCTAATCGACGGGTAAATCAATATATTTTTATTCTTCCACTTTAGTTTATTTGAGAGATAAAAATAAAATACAAACATCAGTACACGTTTACAATCGATGTAAGTACACACATTTTACTTTTATTTTACAGGCAGTGTGTGAAAAGTGTAGGGTAGACACACTTACTGCTTCTCTCGATATTTGTATGCTGTGCAAGATATGTTCCGAGAATAGAGAGGTAAGTTTATTTTATAAAATTTCTTAAGTATATTGTTCCTTAACACAGGGAATAAGTGGGTGCACAACATAATGCAATTGAATAATTTTACAAGTATAAAACTTGAAATTTAAATCTAATAGAAATGAATGTTAAAGATAATCGGATTATTTTCCTGTCTTAAAACATACAATATTTTTGAATCCCACAGCTTAGACTACTTTTTTTTAAACGATGATTACGTTGCCAGGTGCAGTTTTTTATTACATAAATGCCAGTAAGTTCCCTGCTGTATATGGAGTATTCAAAGAGTATTTTTATATACCACAAAACCAAAACACATTATCACAATTTAAATATGAAAAATAAAATATTTATTAAATATATTTAACATTGAAAATACGACTCGTACAAATTAAGGAATAACATAGATACCAAAAATTACAAAGCAAAAAACTTAACAACGAATACAGAATATATTTTTTCTCCTACTCTCGTACCAGGTCATCGTAGTTGCCAGGCAACATCTTCAAAACGTGAAATACGAATATTTTTAAATGTCGTCTGCAGCGGGATTCAGCTGCAGACTTACGATCGCTACATCTCTGCAAGTCTACTAGAATCCTAGATTGGAATTTTTCATGATTATCAGGTTACAAACTTAAAATTCTTTGAAAGGTTTCTCCAAGAAAGTTTGTACAGCCTTCCTTTGTTTTATTTTCATTAATCTGTCTTCATGATTTTTGATTTAGAGAAAAAAAATCGAAAAATATTTTCCCTAAAGCAAAAATTATTCTGAAAAATTATTTTTTTCCTCTCAAATGATTTAACATTTTATAAATAAAATTTTTAATAATTCCCAGATCAAAATATTTTGAAACCATCCCTATGTACTGAAGTGAAATAATTCTGCAAGTAGATCTGTTAGTTCAGCAGATATATTATAAAAATTAAACTTGCTTTACATTTTGAATTTTTTTCAAATGGAATTTCAAACTTTTAAAATGTTTTTAATATGCATAATGACCTTTATATAGCGACTGTAAGTATGTTACGGATTAAGTACCAAAATTACCAAATGGTAAAAAAAGTCACTAAGAATGGCAAACTTCTATAAAATATCCAAGCGATTTAGAAGGCAATATAAACGCCCGTAGTTCTTCGGGCCATCCATCCAGCTTAGGCTATGAAGAATTCCAGCTCATTTCGACGTAGCACTGATGTGGTTTATTTAGATACGATTTATTAAAATGTTTCACGTTATTCAAAGTTCAAGAACCGAAATTGATTGTTCCTCATTATTTTGAGTAGTGACGTTCCTGAGTTCAGGGTGTTTTTCTTGGCATTTTCAGTTGATTTACCATTCTTTCAGAATCTGCCGAATCATTACCTTCCGACAGTTTGTCGACTGGATGAGACAGTCATTTTTTGAGGATAATTTGACCGGGACCTCTGATTTAAAGCTGATACCGAGCGACTACCATGCCAACAGCAGGTGTTGAACCCCTAGACTTTTGATACCCCTAGACTTGCTATCAAAGGTCCGCGCCCTAGCTATTCGACCATCGTCCTACCACCTCTCGAGTACGGGTGTTTCCGTATACAAACCAATTGTGACACGTTGCATATACACTCAAGAGCCAAAACATTATGACCACCTGTCAATAACGAGTTGGCCCACCTTTGGCGTGCAACACAGCTTCAACCCGCCTTGGCATGGATGCCAGAAGTCCTTGGTAGATGGCCGGAGACAGATTGTACCAGATGTTTAAGCAACGGTCACGCAAATCCGAGATATTGCGAATTGGTGGTCTTTGAACTCTGAGCTGCCGTCCCATGACATCCCAAATGTGTTCTATCGGATTGAGATCCGGTGAGTTAGGCGGCCAGGACATTAACTGGAATTCAGCATCATGTTCCTGGAACCACTCCAACAAAATTTTAGCCTTGTGACACGGGGCGTTGTCCTGTTGGAACATTCCATTTCCAGCTGGAAAAACAGAGGCCATGTAAGGGTGCAACTGGTCCGCAATGATGTTCAGATACCCTGTAGCATTCATGGTCTGCTCTACCACAACCACGGGTCCCAGAGACGCCCAAGAGAACGTCCCCCAAAGCATAATACCGCCACCACCGGCCTGTGTATGACCTACTGTACATTGAGGGAGCAACAGTTCGCCTGGAAGACGGCGTATCCTGACACGGCCATCGGCGTGATGAATATCAAACCGTGATTCATCTGACCAGGCAACTCTCTCCCACTGATCCATGGACCAGTCGCGATGTTCCCGGGCCCAGCGCAGGCGCAGTTGGCGATGACGCTTGGTCAGCAAAGGCACACGAGTGGGACGTTTGCTGCGTAGCCCCATATCCAACAGTGTCCGCTGAACAGTGTGCTGCGATACTATTCTACTTGGCCCTGCATTGTATTGGGCTGTCAGCCGAGCCACTGTCTGGCTCCGGTTTTGCTTCACCATGCGAGACAGTCTCCGACGACCTTTTTTCTTTGATAGCGTGTGAACGTCCAACACCATGTCGTCTACTGCTGGTTTCACCGTCATTCATCCACTTTGCATAAGTACTAACAACTGTAGGTCGCGAACAACCCACGAGTCGTGCAGTTTCGGAAATATTTGTTCCGAGCCTTCGAGCCATTACAATCTGCCCTCTATCAAAGTCGCTTAGATCCGCAGCCTTTCCCATCACACACAGAAGTAAGTGAAAGAATGATTCTTCAGACTCTCCAGCAGCAGTTAAATACCACTTCCACCTGATCACGTGCCTTCCACGTCATCCAGGCGAATTCATTGCAAAATGTAGGGGTGGTCATAATGTTTTGGCTCTTGAGTGTATATGTACTAAAATGACTTTAAAAAAATATATATGTTCGTTACCATAGACGACCTTAGAAATTTAATTTATTTTTGTCTTGCGTACTGTTTCTTATGTCCTCTGGCCGGAGGTATTCCATACCAGGTATATATAGGCTAGCGGTCAAGGGTGTGGCTCCTGTTTAGAATGTAGTCCGATTGAGCCAGGTGCCACCTCCATTTTGACCGAGCAACCCCACGGGGGTGACATCTGGGAGGATCGTACCCTCTCCCACCCTCTCTGATCACGTAGAGGGAATTTCCGGTCTGCGGATTTAACGTGCTTCTATCCGGCCTAGACACGTAGGTACTGAATGGCGATTGTCAGGATTCGATCGGAGCACTCTCGGCATCGAAAGCCGACGCGCTACCACTAAGCTACCTCAAGCCCCTTGCGTACTGTGGGACGACCTTAGTTGTTTAGTAGGCGTACCGTTATCTGCTCGAAGTCAAGAAGATGGTGAGCGATTTTTTCCATGTGATAGCAAGTCCTTAACGGTAGATAATGCAATGAACAATATACTAGACAAAAGAAAGCTTGAAACTCCCATATTTTCCAAAATCAATCAGTGTGAACAAATTCTGTTACTTACTTTTCGGAAACAATAGTTTAAATACGGACTCTATTTGACAGACTCTATAAAATACCCTCGATTTGGAACTGGTTGAATGACGAGTTTTCCTCGCGTATTTAGAGCCTCGTCAATAACTAGATCTTGCTTTGAAACTGCATGCTTTGAAAGGCAGACCGCATTTTCGCGTGTATAATCCAAGTAAAATCATAAAAATAAAGTATAGCAAGAATGTTGGGTGAATCTGAAACAGGCTTTACTCTGCAAAGTACGATGTGTCAGGTTCGACCTTGGAGAATACTGTTTTCGAACTAACTGGGATGCCTGTGCAGACAAGAGCAACGGGATTCCCATGGGGAAACTACCATAATAATGCAGAATTGTCCCAGAAACTGAGAAACGTGGTACTCTGAGAATCAACAAATGCCTCTCTTATCTGCTTGAAAAACCAATGATTTACAAGGAAGTAAAATGGCATTTCTCCGCAGTGGACAAAATACACTCTGTGTCGAGGAAAGTTAAAGAGCAGTGAAATAGGATCTCGATCATACACTCCGCAGAAACGGTGGAAGTTGAAAGCTGATTCGGAAGTGTAAACATGAAACTAGAGGTGGAAACAATGTTTCCTTTTAATTTCACTGGAAACGGATGTGTTAAATACACAAAGGTACATTTTGTTTTCGACTTCCTCGTTCCTCGGAGATCATGACTGACGTGGAAATGGTTGATCCCCGTTGAAGACTGGAAGCTACCTGGACTTTTAAAAGTCTCAATTTTCCAATGCAGCAAAATTAGACTTTAATGGGATTGTAACTGGTTAGGAAAAAATATATCTTAAAAATTGATTGTGTAAGAACTTTTCCATCGGCTCTATCTCTGGGTAAAAGGAAATTGCTTTGCTCATTTGTTCACATTTGAAAAAGCATAAGGACTTTGTACTTAGTTTAGAGAAATGGTCAAATATCGATAATTATGCTTCAAGTACTATTAAATTACTGTAGCAAAAGCAGAGATGTTAATACTGTAGTAGCTAGGGTGATAAAAAAAAAAGCTAGCTAATCAAGTGTTTATTACTTTAGAACTGATCTCTTCTAATTTTATGCGCAGAAGGAACTAAACTTAAAACTTTGGTCTGATTTAAAAAAGAATACCTATTTCGTTCGCGTTTTAAGGGCCTGTTCACAAAGAATCCGTCAGCGACAGCGTTAAAATTTTTAACCAGTCATATACCAATCATTGACCCATTTAACCAATCAGCGCCTACGAATCTTGAACACTGACAGATTCTATGTGAACAGGCCTGTATTCTTCCGCACTGGAAGTCGTCGCAAACCCTAATATAAATGCCTTCCAACCACTGCTGTTGTAACTGAAGCCGAAAAATGCTTGCCTAACACTGATTACACGAGAAGTCATCTCTTTTGATTTGGACAACCAGAAACGGAACTCATTTGTCAGTGTTGTAACTTACTCGTTCAAGGACTACATTCCAACTAAGATTTATTTACAGAAGAATACATTTACATACAAAAAGGACAAATACAGACACTTAGCGCCATCTGGTGTGAAAAGTTAAAAACACTTTGTAGCATTTAGATAGATATCAACAGTTGGCAATCCATCTTTTTCTCTTGTCTAGGTGTGGAAGAAATCAGGCGGTTGGTTTTACGGGAAGCTACCAACAATGACTGAAGCTTGCCAGCAGGAGTGTGTTAAACAGGCATCGGCGTCTCCCAGTCTAGCGAGAGCATTTGATACTTGGTCACATAGAGCTCCAGGTGGGGCAGATAAGTAATGCTACTGATTTTTCGCCTAACTTAAGGCTGCTGTGTACTAACCCTATCGGATTCGCTACGCATAGGCATAGAGCGTGCTTCTAAACTTTTTTTTTTTTTTTTGGGGGGGGGGGGGGCACGAATTGAATTCAGTTAGGGCCCTCCTCCGCGCATTGACTATCGGACGGTAACTAAAATACGAAATATTATGATTTTTTAAAATAGAATAACAATAGAATTGAGGTTGGAGTAGTATTCAAAAGTTATACAATGAGAAAAATTAATATAATATAAATAAAATGAGAAAAAAAAATATAGCATTGAATTTTTGTTAAGGATCTTATTGTTAAAAACTGTGTTACGGCTAAAGACCTAATCGGAATCTTCAGTTTGACAGTTTGAAAAAGCAGGAAAAAACCAACTTTTTAAAAAGTTTTCTACAATTTTCCGATTTTAACTGAACTTCCATTAACATTTTGATTTATTTCAAGCTAAGTTTGGGGGGGGGGGACGTTTACTTACCCAAACTCTCGTAAGAGACACCAAAAGAATACGACCCACTTTTAAGCCTTTTTCATACTGCGTCCGAAGCGTAGCGTTGCGTTGCTCCGTTGGCTCCGACATTGTGGACATGACTTGTAGTTGGTTTGATGTATCATGTAGTCATTGCGTTCAGCTCTGGGATTGGTTAAAATTTTTATCGCTGAAGATACGTTTCTCCCCGGAAACAATGTGAACAAGGCCTTAATAGGATTCCATCCAAGCTATAAAAATAAGAGCAAAAACACAACACGGGAAAATACCTCTATTTTTGATAACACGAGAGTCAACGTTTATCTCTTGGTGCAACTTCTAGAAAATGATTAAAATCGGATAAAACAAACTCTTTTGAAAGTGAATTCCCAGCGTTTCAATCTGATTTTATTGAAGCAGAAAATAATCATAAATCATCAGGATGAATGTACGGAATTCAGTTTCTACAGTTCACAAATTATAAAATTAAGTTATTTTGATGATACCGTGTCGCATTCCGAAGGTGTACTGAAAATTGATGATGATAAAAGAGGGCACAGAATGTAACTTTCCCTGGGGAAATAGATTTGGTGTTAGGACCAAAGCAAATTTTTAAAGTTATGTTAAAAGATTAAAATTTACCTTTCATATATGAAGTTGGATCTTTTCCTATATGATGTTTCCAGACGTGACCATTTTACAAACGCATTCTTCTATTTAAGAAGGAGCGATATTATCAACATTATTTTGAATAGGGCAGTATTTTAAAAGTATATGTAATAGTTATAATGCTGCTCTAGAAATTTATTTTAACGTTCGACATCAAAAGTATTCTCCAAAGCTGAAGAGGAAAACTTTCTCAATAATTACAAGATAAAAAGAACTTTTTATATACAATGTTATTAAATTTTCTGTTGAATCATATAAACTTGACAATTCTATGCATTAATAAATACTTTTTAAAAAAATTTTTGATGAATTTTCCCATCAACTTGAAAGAAAATGAAGTTAATTGGAAGTTAACTCGCGTTTAACTTTTCGTTCCAGTCCCGGCCGACAGATGGCTGCACCTTTCTACAAAACAAAATTAACTGAAATTGAAATCAAATCTGCTTAAAGATGGCTAAAAGCATTTAAAAAATGCATTGTCATCGTGTTCTGAGCTATTCTAAAAGTTTCAAATGTCTAGCTAGTCGGGAAGTTAGTTAAAAATCGATTGCAAGATTTCTACTGGACAAACACACAAACAAACAAGAAAGAGAGTTAATAAAAACATGGTAAAAATACAAACACTGCTGCAGCAAAACCCTATTTTCTTTAAACATGAGTTGGTTGGACACTTCAGGCACATTTTTCCACAGATGTTTTAACACATTTTCCGCTAGCTAAAGGGAGGCGATGTAAGGTCGATTAGGAAAACAAAGCATTTTACGAAATTCCCTTAATTAATATTATAAACATTAATAATGAAATGAATACGTGTGTTGATCTAACTTTTAAACCAAAAAAATTATTGGTTCTCAGCTAGCCATTCTGCTCTCTTCTGTGCTGAGGCACAAGAGATGCGATCCACGAAATTGGTACTAGAGCACAGCAAAATTTCGATCACGTATTGGAAATAGTAAATACAAACATTTGATTTAAACATCCCCCATCAAATACAGCAACTTGCGACGAGACGGCCTCGGGCGCTGTTACTAATCAGAATCACGACTATTTTTTATATTTCCCGATGTATTTTCGAACGATGGCTAAACAACAAAAGTCACAAAAAAAAAAAAAACCCTGCTGAGGTACGTTAGTTACTTCTCAAAATAAAAGATAATCAATCCCAATTCTTGAATCTTCTATACTAATAAAGGGACAAGTGGATGTCGAGAGATCACGTGACCGTAACTCATCCGGGCGGGCCACTCCTCGAAAATAAATGGCCGACAAATATACAGGAAAATCGGTGTAATTTTTTTTCTCATGAAAGTACATAAATGTTACATATTTGGAAAGAGCTTCGAAAACTGATAATTTTTTCTGCGTACACTTATTCTATTAATTCAATAGTTTTAGAGATATTTTCATTCTGAAATCACTCACTGCTGAGAAACCAAATCATCTGGAGGAGTGGTGCTGTCATCTGTCGGCAGCGACGGGAATGAAAATTGAAACATTGTATTACATTTGTAGGATTAAATACATTTGTAAGGAATACATTTGTAGGATTTTTTTTTCTTTTGTGGGGCCCGAAGTACATAAATATGTTACACGGATGGCTTGAGCTTAGCTAGGCGAAGCCCGGCTAGTTATTAATAACACGAATGGATTGAAACATTTAATTAAATTATCCCTAAACAAACCTTCTTTTCTATGTTGAACTGAAAGCAGCTAGAAATTCTTTCTGACCTAGGAATAATAGACGGAATGCATCAAAACTATAACTATCTAAAATTTTCATGTCCTACACATCTGCCCTAACAGTGAGGTATTTTTTTTTATTATTTAAAAATCGACATTCTTATTTCTTTTCACTACGATATATGAAAACCTCAGACGTACTTGTCGAAAACCTTAGAGGTGACTGTTGTTCCTAACGCCACCAAAAGTTCCAAACCAGGTTCTTATAAGTATCGGGATGAGAAGTGTGGCTTGGGTATTTAATAGCACCACAAGGGTCGGAGCCCGTCTTGGCTAGGTGTCACCACAATTTTGGCCTAGCAACCCCAGGGGCGACACCTGGGAGGATCGAACCTTCCCTACCCACTGATCCCATAGAGGGACTTTGCGGTTTACGGATTTAATTAATATATATATATATATATATATATATATATAATATATATATATATATATATATATATATATATGTATGTATATATGTATGTATATATGTATGTGTATATATATATATATGTGTATATATATATATATATATATACTAGCATTATTGCCCGGCGTTGCCCGGGTAGATATATAGATATAAAATTTTTCATGCATTCCATCAAAAGAATACTGGGCTGCATCCCCCGCTCTTCATGTTCATCTGGCCAGACAGAATGCGCTTAGCGCGTTTCTACTGAAATGATATACCCAGTATTCTTTTGATGGAAAGCATGAAAAATTTTATATCTATATATCTACCCGGGCAATCATTCTTTAAAAATAATTTCATTAATTTTCTTATGCCTTAATATAACTAATGGACTAACAGTGACGGAATGAAAGTTATGTGTCGCTATGTTTCTCTATTTAAAGAGCTTTTCCTCCCACTGCTTAAAAAACCCCAAAACTCTAAAAGATTTATCTTATATGATTTCACGGAATAAATAATTCAAATACATATCGTATGTTAACTCTGTTTCGCGAACTTAGGGGAAAAAACCTGTAGAACTCTTAAACTTCTTCCCATTTTATGATCCTCAAACAATTAATATATTTATATCAACAGATGGCTTCCAAAAACTTCCAAACTTAATTTTTCTTTTTTTTTTCTTGCTTTTTTTCCAAATTTTATTAAGTTCTATTAGTTTGAACGCCATTGTCTAAAATTGTCTAAAGCAGCGGTTCTCAACCTTTTCAGACAAACGATTCCACTAAACGTAAGAAAAATAACCCCCCCCCCCCGTTACGCCCAGACCAACTCTCAAACCACCCCACTTTTTCCCCGCGTATCGAATTTGAAGGGTTGTCGTAAAGGGACTGTATCCACATTTAAGAGGTGCGCTTAGGGGCACTTAAATCATTAAAAAATTAATTAAAAAAAACTAATTGAGCCCCAAATTTCGTTTTTCCTGATTTAAGTTTCTAGGGTCCAAAACATTAACTGTGCCGAATTTGGTCCCGGTGGGTGAAACAGTCTATGATTCTATAGCGGACAAACAAACAGACAAGCTCTTTTATATATATAGATGTATATATATATATATATATATATATATATATATATATATATATATATATATATATATATATATATATATATATATATATATCCGGCCTACTTCAGTATCGAAAGCCGACTCGCTACCACTAGGCTACCCCAGGACCCTTAGATGTACTTACACTATGTACCTAAATTCATTTATCTTCCGTTTCTTGCAGACATAGTTCGTCTAGAAAGCTACGAACCTCCAGAAGAGAACCACAATGACCATTCTCTGTATACAAGCTGGACGATAAGCCCAACAAAGGATAAAACAGGTAGAACTATTATGATTTTCATACCTCAAATGTATCGTCTTCGTAAGTCCTGCACCAAACAAACAAAACTAAAATACGTCAGTAATCCGTACAGTTCCGTAACTGACTCACTGACTGACTGACATACAACGCACAGACCAAACCGCTGGACCTAAAGGGATGAAATTTTGCATGGCGATTCTTCTTATAATGTAGGGGTGCACTAAGAGAGATTTTTGAAAAATTCTTCTTAGATTTTTTAAAATTAAATTTTTAAGCTATTTTAGTAACTTTTTTTAAGTTTGCATTTAAAATAATAATTTGAGGGTTATAAAATTTATATCACGAGAAAGATCATAAAAATTCCTTTAAAATGAAATCTTTTTCGAATCTTTACCTCTATTTTCTGATTTTTGGTGAATTTTTAAAGATTAATTTCTAGAATTTGATTTATTAAATGCTGATCACGTGACTTCTTTTTCTGGTACTTTAAATAAATTTATCGTCACGTGCATAACAACTAAATAGACAAAAAATATTTTTTTTCTTGCTAATGCGGCAGACGATTGGGCATTATTTTGTCTATAAAAATATCCCTTACGATATTGATCGTCGTATTTATTATATATATATATATATATATATATATATATATATATATATATATATATATATATATATATATATATATATATATATTTATATATATATATATATATATATATATATATATTTATATATATATATATATATATATATATATATATATATATATATATATTTATATATATATATATATATATATATATATATATATTTATATATATATATATATATATATATATATATATATATATATATATTTTTTTTTTTTTTTTTTGCATTAATTGCATACATTGACCGTTGTATTTAATTTGAATGTACTCCTTAGCGAAGTGCGGGTTTTCAGCTAGTATATTACATAAATATGTAATATGTTCCTCCATATGTAAACACATTGATACATCCCGTAAGTTACTTCTCCAATGAAAGGATTGCTTGGTTGAAAGGTCAACCCTGCAGACCCCAGTTCCCTCGGACACTCGTGTATTTACAAAATGAGAAATTGAAAATTTCCTTTAAATGTGCTCTCTACTCTTAAAATTATAAAAGAATCCAATGCCACATGGCTGAAAATGTTCTTTGATGGCCAAGTTTTTGGAAAATAGAAATAGAGCTTTTAAATGACACATCCTCCAAGCGTAGGGGGTATAGGGCTACTTGCGATTTTAGAATTTCAAAATATATATAAGCAGCTAGATTCTGCCGATCAACGAAGCTGACATTCTAATTGTGCCGTTTAAGATTAGACACATGTCACTTTTTTCTTTTGCGATGCCAGTGATGAGGGAACGTTGAAATATCAGTCACAGGTTTACTGGGTTTTTTCTGTACTACTTTAATGAGCATATACTTAAAATAAGCTTGTAGAGAAAAAAAAATTGTAAATAATAAATAGTTAAAACAAACCCGTTTGCCACATTTAAAATGAAAAGAAATTGAATTCCGAATTGATCCGACTTTTCGGTAGCATCGAAACTAGATTTTGTCTGATGATTGAAGCACAATGCTCATACTTAAACTCGCGGATTTCCAGCGCAATATTTTTGCTCAAATATATATAGACTAGCTGAATACGCTTGCTTCGCTACGGAGTACATTCAAATTAAATAAAACGGACAATGTATGCAGTTAATGCCATTATATATATATATATATATATATATATATATATATATATATAATAAATACAACGGTCAATGTATGCAATTAATGCCAAAAAAACCAAAAAATATAGTTGTGAAAAAATCGTAACGGATATTTTTATAAACAAAATAATGTAGAAGAAAATATTGAAATTAAATCTAATAGAACATACTAAAAAATATAGTACAGTTTATATAGTACAGTAGGAAGAACATTTCTTTTACTGTATTTAAATTTTTTTTTTTTGATAATGTCCAATCGTCTGCCGCATTAGAAAGGAAAAAGAAAATTTTTTGTCAATTTATTTCGTTGTTATGCACGGGACGTACAATTTAGTTAAAGTATCACAAAAAGAAAAGAAACCACGTGATCAGCATTTAATAAATTGAATTCTAAAAATGAATCTTTAAAAATTCATCAAAATTCAGAAAATGATGGTAAAGATTCGAAAAAGACTTCATTTTAAAGGAATTTTTATGATCTTTCTCGTGATATAAATTTTATAACCCTCAGATTATTATTTTAAAAGCAAACAGCTTAAAAATTTAAAAAAATCTAAGAAGAATTTTTCAAAAATATCTCTTAGTGCACCCGTACACTATAAGAAGAATCACCATGCAAAATTTCAGCCCTTTAGGTCCAGCTGTTTGGTCTGTGCGTTATCTGTCAGTCAGTCAGTCAGTTACGGAACTGTTTTATATATACAGATTGGCTGAAATTTAGCACGGTTGGAATTTCCTCCTTCGGGAGCAAGATTTATTAAGTCTGAAAAAATAATGGATTGGGAATAACATTTCGCTTGTTTGTGATGCTGAACACCTTGAACGAAAATTTAAGATCCTATTGAGCAATAGTAATCGATCACTTGGTGATCGGTTGTTGCTAATAGATTGTATTTGCGCTTCCTATCTGGTGGAAAAAATTAAATTTCATTACTAAGCAAAAAAAATGGGTTTTTTTAAAAATAAAAACCGCTCTCACAATTATTGGAAATAGTATACCCTTACACCGACGACACTAAACACGAAAAATTATCTCACTAAAACATGAAAAATTATTGCACTCACCCAATCTGTTGCGGGGAAAGTATTGTTACGAGTTTGGGGTCAACTTGGCGTGTTATCGCCAGCATGCGAAGTTTTGGAGTTCACGTTCAATAACACAATGGTTTAGCACGTTCACGCGTCTACCATGGAGTAAGTAATAAATCCTGCTCTTGGGTCTATTGTTGGAAAATGGTTTGGTTGAGCGATGTGGCAACACGGGTTTTGTTTCCTAGGCGAATAAGAGTCGGGAATAAACAGTGCAGTTCTAAAATTGCTTTGGATGCGATCGGTTGAGGTTTTTCAACAGGTGATATTCTTCTGGTAAAATGCATTTCTCTCGGCTGGTATGAGACGAGATCCTTAGAGGAAAGGAAGTTGAGGTCGTATGCTACTCATTAATAACTGTTATATTGTGATTCATTTTTATATCTGAATTCCACTTTGTCACAGAAAAGTTACTAGGTGCTGGAATTGTTCAGCTTCCAGCGAAGATTCAACGTTTTTATTTTGTCTACTCTTCTGCAAGTTGTTAAAAGTGTACTGAAGATTTAATGTCTTATAAATTTATATTATCCAATTTGCGGTAACTGGCATATTTATTTCTGTACTTGAAATTCACTTTTAAGTATTTCTTCCCATCGCTCGGGTTTGGTACAGTATCCATTTTGACGATACTGATGTTGCGACGAAACAGTGAAGCTGATGCTGCTTCTTTTATACAACATTAACAGATTCGATAAGAGGGCGTCTATTAATTACGTGAGGCTTTTTTTTTTTTTGGGGGGGGGGAGGGAGTCGAGCCGAATCTCACCCAGTCTCACGTAGGGGAGAGGGGGGGGGGATCTCGCAAATATCACGCAATTTGACGCAGGATGACCCCCAACCTGCTCTAAGCTTTATGAATAAAAATTATTGTTGTGCTGCAGTATTTCACCAAGACTATCATTTAACTAATCAGCCTTTCTTTCGCATAGACACAATTTCACTGGCAAATTCGGATCTGTCCGATGAAGATCTAAACGACCTTTTCCAGCATAAGGACTTCGCGATGAACATAGTACCAGGTAGGACTTAGCTCTAACTTCACTATCCTTCCGAGATTGAGAGATTTTAATAGTTTACATTTTGAACTGTCTTCACACATATACAGCCTCCGATTATTCAATGACTTGCCACATTCCATTAGCCTCAACAGGATTCGAGGACGATGCAACTTCGAAACCGCAGACAATCTATATATACAGTGGACTCTCGTTAATTCGAACTCGGTTAATTCGAACTTTCGGTTAATTCGAACTAATCCAAAGGCCCCCAAAAACTTGTATTGGAGTTAATGTTAAAAATATCTCATTAATTCGAACTAAATTTTTATCACTTCGGTTAATTCGAACTAAAAATTTGACCAAAAAAAATTCTTTTTCCTCGTTTAATGGAGAAAATACACACTGTATTTATTATTTTGTGTGTCAAAATTTCTTTTCTGTGTAAAGAGGCACATGCTTGCATTCCTAGACTATTGCATGTCCGCTAAACGTTAGTAGCTATTGTCCTTCTTATTAGTTCTAAACTGAAAAAGCAATTTTACTTTATTTGGATCGATTTTATTAGAATTTCAGAAAAACTAGTCTTTACTACAGATTCTAGGAAGCTGCGTCAGTTATAACTGCAGTGCAGACAAGTTAATGTGGTCTAGTTTTTCTTCCTCATTGTGTGGTATGAACATGTAAAAATTCAGGATGTCTACACGTGGAAAGTACAAAACCCTAACTTTGGAGACAAAGGTAGAAATTTTAAAGAAAGTAGAGAATGGCGAATGTAAAACAAAGTTAGCAGCTGACTATGGAATTAAAAAAAAATGCCTTGTCAACTAATTTGAAAAACAAGAAGTCAATTTTAGATTCATGGGAAAAATCCAAATTTGCTAGAGGAAGGAAACGCATGGGAAATGCGTCCCAAGAAGCTCTAGAAAAAGCTCTACTGCTATGGTTCCAGGATGTTAGATCTCGAAATTTTCCGATAAATGGACCCCTAGTGCTGACGAAGGCTGATGAATTGGCAAGTCGAATGGGTATTGAAGATTTTAAATGCAGTGATGGATGGCTTTCTCGATTTAAGTCAAGACACAATATTTCTTATCAAACTGTATGTGGCCAAAGCTCTGATGTAAACGAAGACGTATGCACTAATTTCGGTAGGAAACTGCCAGTTCTTTTCTTTTCTTACCTGCCGAAAGATATTTTTAATGCGGCCATAATGGACAAAGCCATAATGGACTCTATTAAAACTCTGAAAGTATTTATTCAGATGGAACCTTCCTCTGAAAATGAATCGAAATGTTTACTTCAAATCGAGAAGCTGGCTGAACAATGTAGGCATCATAAACAGAACCAAACATCCATTTTACAGTTTTTCTCCAAAGTATAATTCATATTTTTAATAAAAGTTTACTTTATACTGCATATCTTCTGCTTCATTTTATGATAAAGGTAAGTCTGTATTGCTTTTAAATATGTTTAACTTTAGATAACATAGTATAATATATTTTCTGGGGTTATACATACTAGGAGAGTTTCTTCTTCAGTGATACACATTTAAAGTTATATATTTTCTCTTAACATCGGATAATTCGAACTTCGGATAATTCGAACTTTTTTCTGAGAACCTTCGAGTTCGAATTAATGAGCGTCCACTGTATAAAACAGTTCCGTAACTGACTCATTCACTGACTTACATACAACGCACAGACCAAACCGCTGGACCTAAAGGGCTGAAATTTTGCATGGTGATTCTTCTTATAGTGTAGGGGTGCACTAAGAGAGATTTTTGAAAAATTCTTAGATTTTTTTAAATTAAAATTTTAAGCTGTTTTGGTACCTTTTTTTTAAGTTTGCATTTAAAATAATAATTTGACGGTTATAAAATTTATATCACAATAAAGATCATAAAAATTCCTTTAAAATGAAATCTTTGTCGAATCTTTACCTCTATTTTCTGATTTTTGGTGAATTTTTAAAGATTAATTTTTAGAACTTAATTTATTAAATGCTGATCACGTGATTTCTTTTATGGTACTTTAAATAAATGTATCGTCACGTGCATAACAACTAAATAGACAAAAAAATATTTTTTTCTCGCTAATGCGGCAGACGATTGGACATTATTTTGTCTATAAAAATATCCCTTACGATTTTATTATAAATATATATATTTTTTTCTACATCAATTGTCTATATTGATCGTCGTATTTATTATATATATATATATATATATATATATATATATATATATATATATATATATATATATATATATATTAGCATTAATTGCATACATCGACCATTGTATTTAATTTGAATGTACTCCGTAGCGAAGTGCGGGTTTTCAGCTAGTCTTTCAATAAAGAATGGGACAAATGGTTACGCACTTGAAACATTATTGTTCACACTCTAGTATGCTATAGAAAGCTAGCCAAAATCCCTTTGCACTCCAAGCTGGCGCATGACTTGCGGAGACGAGGCGGGGCAACTTGAGTTGTTGGAAGCTTTCTAGAATCCCAAGAACACTTGACACTACATCCAAAAGGTGGTTTCAAAACAAACTTTAGAATGACGGCGAAAGAAGCCGAAATCGTGATGAATTTGTCGATATCCTTGGAGCCCTTGAGTACCCTATTTCCAGCCAATGACAATGGCAATATTCTCAACAATTTGCTTGAAAACTGCGCTCTAGAGCAGTGACCTTTTTCGAGTCGCGACCCCCTTCAATGGTTTCCCCGTATCATGCGACCCGTCCTCCCCCCCCCCCCCCCAACTTCACGCCCTTCATCTATATATATAAAACAGTTCCGTAACTGACTCATTCATTCACTGACTGACTGACTGACTGACTGACATACAACGCACAGACCAAACCGCTGGACCTAAAGGGCTGAAATTTTGCATGGCGATTCTTCTTATAGTGTAGGGGTGCACTAAGAGACATTTTTGAAAAATTCTTCTTAGATTTTTTAAAATTAAATTTTTAATCTGTTTTAGTAACTTTTTTTACGTTTGCATTTAAAATAATACATTGAGGGTTATAAAATTTATATCACGAGAAAGACCATAAAAATTCCTTCAAAATGAAATTTTTTTCGAATTTTTACCTCCATTTCCTGATTTTTGGTGAATTTTTAAAGATTAATTTTTAGAATTTAATTTATTAAATGCTGATCACGTGATTTCTTTTTCTGGTACTTTAAATAACTTTATCGTCACGTGCATAACAACTAAATAGACAAAAAAATATTTTTTTCCTTTCTAATGCAGCAGACGATTAGATATTATCTAAAAAAAAATAAATATCCCTTACGATTTTTTTATAAAATATATTTTTTACATTAATTGTATACATTGATCTTCGCATTTATTATAAATATATATATTTATTTTTTTTTGGCATTAATTGCATACATTGGCCGTTGTATTTAATTTGAATGTACTCCGTAGCGAAGCGCGGGTTTTCAGCTAGTATTTTCATAAAAAAGGGCCATTTAAGTCATAAAGAATATCACTAAAATGCATTTTCCTTAATTTAAATTCCTACTAAATGTTTAATTAAAAAAATAAATTTGTAAGAAATGGAGAACACAGAGACTCGGTCAAAAGAGTGTAAAACGAAAAGCAGAACAGGAGCACAAAAGAAATAATAATAATAATATACCTTCACAATGATTCAGATTTATTTAACAATAAAAAAAGAATTATTACAAGATAAAAAAAAACTTTTTATATACCATGTTTTTAAATTTTCTGTTGAATCATATAAACTTGACAATTCTATGTATTAATAAATACTTTTTAAAATTATTTTGATGAATTATCCCATCCACTTGAAAGAAAATGAAGTTAATTGGAAGTTAACTCGCGTTTAACTTTTCGTTCCCGTCCCGGTCGATAGATGGCTGCACCAGTCTACAAAACAAAATTAACTGAAAATAATTGAAAATGAATTTAATTCTGCTTAAAGATGGCTAAAAGTATTTAAAAAATGCTTTGCAATCGTGTTCTGAGCTATTCTAAAAGTTTCAAATGTCTAGCTAGTCGGGAAGTTAGTTAAAAATAGATTGCAAGATTTGTACTTGACAAACACACACACAAACAAGAAAGCAAGTTAATAAAAGCATGGTCAAAACTCTTTCCTAAATAAAATTGCTTTTTCTCCGCTAGAGAAACTACAATAGTAATTTCAAACAAAGGCGGTATATTTTTAACGAACTAGGTTTGCGCTTTGCATGAAGCTTTTACCATTCATAAACATCACTGCCTTTTAATTTCGGGGTAGATGAATACTGGCAAATGTTTTCGGCGAAATTCGCTAAAAAATTATTATAATTAGAAAAGATCGTGGCGACCCCCTAGAAAACACCTCGCGACCCACAGGTTGGGGACCCCTGCGCTAGAGCGTAGTTTCAAGCAGATAATCGCATGAAACCCCTGGATTAAGTACGGATTTGTCTCTGGACTAGATAGTTTGGGGTTCCCAAAGAAAATTACAAATGAATTAACTACAGTGCCAACAGTACAGTGAAAATGAAGCGACTCGAGGAAAAAGCCTGACATCCGCGATGAAACTTGCATCGATGTGATAGAAGTCCAATGCTTAGACTTCCTGTGACCACAAGAAAATACAGCAGGAACTAAATTACATTTATTCTCCATTCTCCTCTATGTAGAGATCAGCGTTGTATAATAAACCTTCCGGTGTCTTACTTCTGGAATAACCTTTGGAACTTATACCAGCAATAATGCAGAATAAGATTAGGATCTTCGATCAGAGGTTTCCGTACAGAACTCCAGACTGCAGAGTTCCAAACAAGATACCTTATAAAATTACAGAAAGGTAAGCATTTCTATAAACATAGCCAAATAACAACTTGGAGTGATTAACCGTTGGAAGATTATAAAAGGCACTTACGGCCCCAGTAGCTTGCCGATCAGAGATTGCCGAAGGCATCTAGATGTAACAGGACGTTAAAAGAAAATCTTTATCTCCTTGGAAAGGTTATAAAAGAAAGGAAGATCATGAAAGGCACCTACGACCCCAGTAGCTTGTCGATCAGAGATTACCGAAGGCATCTAGATGTAACGGGATGTTAAAAGGCAATCTTTATCTCCTTGGAAAGGTTATAAAAGAAAGGAATATCATAAAAGGCACCTACGACCCCAGTAGCTTGCCGATCAGAGATTGCCGAAGGCATCGAGATGTAACGGGACGTTAAAAGGAAATCTTTATCTCCTTGCGAGATGAAAACGTCGTAGTTCAGCTAAAACATACTAGACATAGAAAGTTTTGCTTTAACACTACAATACGGGGAAATAAAGAGTCAAGTACACATAAATTCAAACACGCCAAAAATGAATGAATAAAAATAAAAATAAGCCCAAATTGCACACAATTGCTTTTGGTGACGGGTCTAGTCTCAGTGGCAAACAAGCTGAGAGCAAATAGTTGCAGCATCAATGATACCAACCGGAATATCGGCTAGATATGATATTTGGTATACGTTATGGAGGTGCTAACAGTTTTAACCGAAACAGTTTTAACTGCAATTCTGATTTTTTCTCGTGTTTACTGTTTCCATGTGTTCTATTTACCACAGTAGTTAAGATGAGATATAGAGCTTTGGAGTTTAGAGCAAGATCTCAAAATCTTCTTCTAGTGCCTCAAAACATTTCTAAATCCTCTGTGGAGTGTGGAGAGCACATGATCCACTAAAAGACTACTTCCGTCAGAGAATATTGTTGCAATAAAATAATGTTCCTAGTCCCAGCAACTATTGACTCCGCAATATTTGATACATTCACTGTTTGATAAAAGAAGAGAAAGGATATCGTTGGATGAAAAACAGGAAGAGAGTGGTATCAGATTTTGCGGAAAATTGTACCTACAACTGCTACTTGCTGAACTCTCTGACCATTTAGATTTCGAAATGGGTATACTCCTTCATAAAATTTTACATAAACCTTTTGTATATTCCCTTAAGTATAAATTAGCAAATTTAAAAGCGAAGTTTTTGTGAAAAGGAAAAATTGAACCTACATCCTTCATTGTCTTTTATCTTCAGACATACACTACAGCAAAAGTTTGGAACAACTGGAGGGGGAAAATGACGATGTTCCTCAGCACGAAGACTTCAAAATTAACTCATCAATACCAGGTAGTAATCAATTTTGATTTTCTTTAATAGTAAAACGTCAGGAATTAAGCTTTATACAACCATTTCGATTCCGAAATGCGTCTATTTCTTCATAAAATTTTACATAAACCTTTTGTAAATTTCCTTTAGTATAATTAGCAAATTTAAAAGCGAAGTTTTTATGAAAAAAAGACAATGAATGAGGTGCAATTTTTCTTTTTCCTCAGACATACATTACAGCAAAAGTTTGGAACTACTCGAAGAAAAAAATTACGATGTTCCCCAGCACAAAGACTTGAAAATTAACTCTTCAATACCAGGTAATATTCAATTTTGATTTTCTTTAATAACTAGGGGCTTCGTCCCTAGGCTCGCTCCTCTGTTAGGGTCAAGGTCAAGGTATATTGAGTTTGTTGGAGTGCCATGGTCTTACGACTTTACCTCCAGTAGCAAGATATGTACATCAGAAAATATGTGCTCAGCAGTAAAATAAAAATATAAAAATTAAGCCCTCTTCAGATAAGTAAAATAAAAAATATAAGAATTAAAAGAATAAAATTCAAATATTTAGAATAATTAGAAAAATGAGTGTCCACCGGGATCGAACCGGGGACTATCGCATACGAGCAGCGCGATCAAGCACAGCGCCAATCAAGGCACAACATGTTGAAGGAATAAGTTGCTAATGGCGAGATACATAGGGGTGATTCTCGTGCAATGCAACAGCTTCCATCCATTTACTGTTGAAGGGGAATCACTGCGAAGAGAAATCACTGTTTCAGCTTTCAAATTCAATTAAAAATCGAAATTTTAAGATAGAGACTTGAAATGAGGTTTATATGAATGAGAAAGCTTTCATCTTCCAGATGATGTAAATATTTTCTTTGTAAGATAAAAACTCGAGGAGCATCGATATTACATCCACATATGTGACGATATTTCTCGAAAAAGTGGGTTTAATATTTTGATGAAAATATTAGTCTGTTTTAAATTATTTTTAAACAAGTGAGGTCTTGTTTGAAGGAGAAATGTCTGTAGTCTTAGATTGTAAAAAGATCAAAATTCTACGATTAATTTTTGGCGAGTTATCGTAATCTGAACATGAAAAAGTCAATATTTTTCCACAAAACATAAAATATAAAAAAAAAAACTCCGACGAAGATGAGACATGTCTTACTTTCTTCCCCGCATTTTTTCTGCATCTATTGGTATCAGTCTCAACCCCATACCCCCAGCGGTTTCTGAGGAGATAGCGTGACAAGCTTTTGACAGCGGCGGCGGCAGTTACTTTTTTTTAGAATAGAGAGATAAAACGTCAGGAATTAAGCTTTATACAACAATTTCGGTTCCGAAATGCGTCTATGTCTTCATAAAATTTTACATAAAACTTTTGTATATTTCCTTTAGTATAATCAGGGCCCGATTATGAAAGCTGGGGGCCCCTGGGCAGATGCTATTTGGGGGCCCCCTTACGAACATTTATAAAAATAAGAACTATCCATGGGCTATACATACAATTAGAAGTACTAAGTGCATACACAAAGGGGGTTTTGGGGCCCCCTAGCATCAGGGGGCCCTGGGCAAAGTCCCGATTTGCCTATGTGATAAAAAGGCCCTGAGTATAATTAGCAAATTTAAAAGCGAAGTTTTTATGAAAAAAAGACAATGAATGAGGTGCAATTTATCTTTTTCCTCAGACATACATTACAGCAAAAGTTTGGAACTACTCGAAGAAAAAAATAACGATGTTCCCCAGCACAAAGACTTGAAAATTAACTCTTCAATACCAGGTAATATTCAATTTTGATTTTTTTTAAAAAATAAAACGTTAGGGATTAAGCTCTATATGACTCGTCTTTTGAATTTAAAAAATAAATCTAATCAGAGCTACCTTTGTATCACTTAAATAATTTAATTTAAAGTTCCCTATGAGAATTTTATCTTAGTTGCTTCTCTTGTTTATGTATTTTCTATTTTGTTCTCCTTTGCAGTTTATATTTTGCTCTTTTTTCTGTACACTTAAGGACTTTGGCTACAGGTTTTTGCATTAGAAATTAAATAAAATTAAGTCCCCTATAAAGAAAACTCCCAGTTCTTGAAAATTATATATAACACACAAAACCCAAAAACCTTAACTAATTTCTAAATTCTTTTAAATTCCCTTGGGCGTAACGCGTTGGAATTAATTTCGCACTTCGGTTTCTAGAACAAAGGAAATGTAAGTAACCTAAAAACTAAAGTAGGCAATCGACATATCGTCCCTTAAAATCCCAAAACTCTCGCGCGAAACTTATATAAGAAAACAGATGACCTCTGTCCCAGATTCCTGGGTTTAGCCAATAATTGCAGACTAAATGGTCATGTGACAAGGGGCCCATAAAGTCTATAAAAACTCAAACATGCCTCTAAGAGCGAATTTTGGCGGGACTCTGTTGCTGAATAAACACGCTGAAACCTTTCGAGCAGAATGTCAATAAATTTGTATTTGCAGAAGTGAAAAACGATTTGTTATTGGACACTCGACGACGACTAATCCCCTTCTGTGGCATGCCGGTTCCGGTCATAATTCCAATGGTGCCGGGCCGGCATGCTACACACACACATATTATATATATGTGTGTGTGTGATAATATTACTAACTACCTATAATCGCCCATTCTGTACTTCATCTCTGCCATGGTAACCCGTCTTTCTTATCTTGACGTAGACGCTTCGCCTTCCCACATACTAACTTCCTCCGCCAATTCTGGCAACCTCTCGGACCTAATTCTATTTTGGCGCTTTTTTGCGGGAGACGCTGGACTGACTCGAAGCGAGTAAGATGTGTTGCTTTACTGTTTAATAAATTAGTTTGTTCCTGAAACTGATTTTATTATTTTCCGACCACGATGTAAGCTACATTTTCACGAGATGTCCATTATATATATATATATATATATATATATATATATATATATATATATATATATATATACACAAAGTGCGTTCCATAAGTAATGCGACCAATTTTTTCCAGTCGCGACTATACACCGCAGCGATCTCAAACCTGTTGGGTTAGGTGGAGGGGGGGGGGGGGTGTTAGCTTCATAACGCACTCATTCTCAGTCGGCTCCGAGCTGCCGGAATGTCAGGACATGCATTCTGTTAAGCCCGTTTTGAGCTTAATGTAACACGGCGCGATGATCGTTCTATGGAGCAACGTTACACTATCAAATTTTGCTTTAAACTTAGGAAGTCCGCCACCGAAACGTTTCTGTTAATTCAGCAGGCCTTTGGGAGTGATAGCTCGTCCAAATCACAAGTTCACCGATGGCACAAGTCGTTCAAGGAGGGCCGAGAGGGTGTCGCCCACGGCCATCAACCTCCCGAATCGACGAAGATGTGACGCGTGTGCGTGACTGTTTGAAATCTGACCGACGGTCGGGCCTTCAATGGATAGCAAATACTCTAAAGATACCGAAAACAACTGTTTATCGCATTATAACCGAAGATTTGAACATGAAAAAGGTGTTCGCCAAACCGGTCCCAAAAGTGTTGACCGACGAACAAAAGGACATGCGAGTGCTCCGGTGCCAAGAACTCTTGGAAATGTGTGAAAATGATCATAATTTTTTAAGCTCTGTTATCACCAGTGATGAGTCATGGATTTTTGAATATGACACGGAAACAAAAAGGCAGAGTTCAGAGTGACACACCCCATCGTCGCCCCTACCCGAGAAGGCACGCATGAGCAAGTCCAGAATCAAAACCATGCTCATCGTCTTCTTTGATGTCAGGGGCATTGTCCACCACGAATTCGTACCTACCGGGACCACTGTGAACGCAGCATTTTAATTGGAATTGCTCAAAAGGCTGAAAAGGAGGTTCGCGCGTTGCCGAAGTGACATCACGATAACGCGCCAAGCCACACCGCCTTCGTTGTCAACGATTTCCTGGCCAGGACCCATACCCCACTGGTTCCCCAGCCTCCCTATACAGTCCTCACCTGGCTCCGCCACTTTTTTTGTTTCCTCGCTTAAAAGGTGCCCTGAAAGGGAAACATTGGGACGCGACTGAAAACATCCAGGCTCATGTTACATCGGCTCTAAAGAACCTCCCAGGACTGGAAACACCGCCTCCATAAATGTATCGACGTGGGAGAGTGCTATTTCGAAGTTTTTTAACTAATTGTACGAATATGTCCAATAAATGATTTTTTTTTACGAATTTGGTCGCATTACTTATGGAACGCACCCTGTATATACACACACACACACAATTTAAAGAATTTATATGCGAGAGACACGCATTTTCATAGTCTTTTGCAAGGTATTGGGTCTGACCTCAGAGTTGAAATTTGTCCAAAACATCCGATTCACACCCGCAAATTTTAATGAATACTGATGATGATGATAACGGCAATAATGTGTCATTTTTCATTTTATTTCAGACATCCACGCCCTGAGAGATAGGAGTACCCCGCCTTTCATTGAACTGGAATCATTTAGAAGTCCCGTAGCGCAGAAAAAACAGGTAAGGAAACTCGTTATGTTGCGTTCATTGGTCTAAGGGCCTGTTCACACAGCAGTCCGGTAGCGGAAGCGTTAAAATATTGAAATATATTTAACCAATGACGAACCTCCAAACGATTAGGAAAGAAATTTTTAATGCCTATGATTGGTTTATTTCCCCCTTAGCGCCATCTTTCATTTTCCGCTTCCGCTACCGGACTCCTATGTGAACAGGCCCTAATGCAAGGACCAAACCGAAACGACGATCTAAACTCACGTGAAACCTCCCCCTACTGGTCACTTCTTCCAGCAGATGAAATACATATAAGACTTTGGTGGTTAGGGGATTTGATTTGATGCAAGACTATAAAAAGTCAAATGTATTCCTACAGATATTTGTTGCAAGACGAACACGAACACACGAAAGTTTCCCGCTCATCACAGCCACGTTATCGTTCCACGGCCAAGTCGGAAGTAAAGAAAGCCGATTACAAAAATAGCCTCGTACACAGTTTACATAATCTCGTCTTCAGAGACGCTTTTACAAAAAAATTTCAAACGATATTAATACAAACAAAACTGGTGCCACCAATAACGTTTAAGATATTTTAGCAAAAATCCTGCATACATGACCGGTAAAAGCATGCTAAAAAAAATCCGTTGATTGAGACAAGGCATGAAAAAGAGTGCAAGATAAATCGTAATAAAATCTTAAGCACATCAGTTGGGGCTTATAATTCTGCGTCGGTTATTTTATTATATATTATTGTGTGCCAATATATTGGCTGGGCCGCAAAAATGTTCGTCGCGGGCAACGAGTTTGACACCCCTGGTTTACAGCTACAAATGCCGATCATCCAATAAAAAATGGTATCTGCAGACAGCCCGAACTTTTCTGCACCTTGCAACAAGATTCATTTTATAAATTGCGTCCGCTGATTTTCAGAAAAAGCCTCTTAACCATAATGTAATAAAATTAATGCACTTTTTATTTTTCAGAAATCAAATTTTTTATCGGTCCTGAGTGCGAAACTGTCTACATCCTGCCCGACGCTGACAGAAGCTCAAGAACCGAGCAGATTGAGAAGAAAACTTTCCATAAGGAGGAGGAAGAGGGCATCGGCCCCAACTCGGGGGAAATTGCAAGACAAATGAGTTTTCTTCGGAAACAAACCTTGTTTTTGCCAGAAGACATTTATGCTCAACGGAGAGTTTAAAAAATTATAAATGCCTAGTGCTAAAGACATTATTCAACCTGTTTTAAATACATTTAATAAAGATTAGAATGTAAAACAAAACGGATCACAGAGTAACTATTTATTACGTGACACATAATAGCTAAAATAAAATTGCAACTACCACTAAAAGCAAAAAACCACCCATAACTTCATTATACACTGAGGAGCCAGGAAAACTGGTACACCTACCTAATATCGTGTAAGTCATCAACAGTCCAATGGAGGTATTGGCGGGCCCAGGCGAGGCACTAAGCTTTGTGCCGTGCAGTCAACAACGGTACACGAGTGGGCCTTAAGCTCTGAAAGCCCATATCAATAATGGTCCGTTGAACAGTTCCCACGCTGACACTTGATGCCCCAGCATTGAAATCCACAGCAATTTGAGGAAGTATTGCACATCTATCTCGTTTGAGGATTCTCGTCAGTCGTTGACGTTCATTCAAGGTCTTTTTCCGGCCACACTGTTGTCGAATATTTGATGATTTACAGGATACCTGATATTCACGGTACACTCGTGAAATGGTCGTGCGCAAAAATCCAAATTGCATCGCTACTTCGGAGATGCTATGTCCCATCTCTCGTGCGCCATATAAAACACCACGTTCAAAGTCGCATAAATCGTGAAAACCTGCCATTGTAGCTGCAGGAACCAATCTAATCTTCGCCAAACACCCGTTTCATATAGGCGCTGCCGACCGCATCGCGCTGATTAGTTGCATACGCACGCTTGTACGTTTTTTTTTTCTTGCTTTTCAGTGTTTATATAACCGCAAATAAGTTAGGGGATAACTTTAAAACTTACTGTATCTTAGTATGCATTGTGTAATTTTTTTTTTTACACAAATTCAAATACTCTTATATGCGATATTTGAATGCAGACATTCAACCACACTGTCATTTTAAGAAAGTGGTACCAGTACATATTTTACCATTAGATTTAGTTTCGCCAATATGCAAGAAATTTCCAAACCCCCCCCCAAAATAAAAATAACCTTCAAAGGCCCGAGGAAGCCCTAGTGGTAGCGCGTCGGCTTTCGGTACTAAGGCAGCTCGAATCGAGTCCGGACAAACGCCATTCAATACCTTCGTGTCTAGGCCGGTTATGGGCACGTTCAATCTATAGACCGGAAAGTCCTTTGAGGTCAGTGGATGGGGAAGATACGATTCCCCGGGGGCACTCAGCCAAGTCGGACACCGACCCTTGGGGTGTATTATAAACCTCTATGGACGCGGTCTGGCACTTAGGAACAAGAACAATGAACCTTTCAAGAAAACAGGCACAAAAAAAATCCTTTGATGTTTTTATTCAACTGCTTAGTTTTTATCTCATGTGTATTTAACAGTGACCAAGTATTTACATCAGTAACTTTTCTTCCTTTACAAACATTTAGCCAGCAACATGAGCAGAGCACATTGTATTAACATTAATGAAGTAGAAATCCTTCAAAAATAATTTTACAAATAAATAAGATCACAGGTATCTGTCATATATTGACAGAATAAATTTCAAATGAGCGAGGAATATTTCAGTCCCATTCCTCATTAAAAAAATTAAATTTTGCCAAAAATTTTACATTTTATGAGAATTTAAAAGAATTTTGTACTGTTTGGCAAATATTTTCTTAAATATATTCAAATAATAATAATTTATAATTATTTAATTTATAAAAATCCACCAATTTTAATAAGTTGGCTAATTGATAATTATATTAAGTGAATTTAATATAATTCTTAATTCGCATAAATATAGTTAATGAATAAATAATTATTTATTCACTAAATAATTATTATACAAATAAAAATTATTTAATGAGCTTGAGGGAATAATCATATGAATGCTGCATTTTAAATTTCTGAAGAGTTGTATGTATACAGAACGGCCACTAACAGTCATTTTTAATATCATCTAGTAGCATAAGTGAAAAAAAAGATAATAAATTAACATTATTAATAAGGTAATAGTTAACATTAAAACAATAACTTACTTAAAAAGATAACAATTTGAAGCTTAAAAAGAGACTAGATGTCGAACGCAATTTTTTAAAACAAGCATAAATAAGCTGAATTTTAAAATTTTCTGAAACATAATTTGAAATTAAAAATTGAACTCTAAACTTATTTAAAAGATTACTACTTCATAAATTAATACTTTCTTTGGATATAAAATTTTTATTTTTTGTTCTTTTTCAAATTGAGCACATACAAAATAGAAATGGTCTTCGATAAAATAAATACAATTTAATGACATTAAAAATCTCACAATTTTCGTTATATTTAGCAATTTATATATATCTGTTAATCTGTTCTGAAATATCTGCAAGAAAAAAAGGGAAATCTTTTGGACACAATACAAAATGTGCTAGGATGAAATGTATAAAAAAATTATTAAAATAATTTTCTAATTAAAAATGACTCGAGTATAAATTATAAAAATGCACTGTAAATACAAATTTAAAACAGATGAATAGATTTAAATATACATATAACTCGGTAAAAATAAATACAATATATATAGATTTATTTATAAATGAGGTACCAACCTTCCAAAGTAATCCTCATTGAGGGGAAAAATAGGTGAAATATATATATATATATATATCTTAAATACAGATTCAAATTATAAGGATAGAGAATAATAATAATAAAAAAAAAAAAAAAAAAAAATCCAGAAACACCGGTTTTACTCCTCAACATGAACAAAATTTTAAAACATTGTACTGAGTTTGTAATGAACACTCTTCAGTTCCATAACAATATAAAAAAGAGTGGCTACATGTTTCAAACTATTTAATAGTTCATGAACAGTTCACTATGACCGTAGATAGAAGTCCAGTGTTCTTATCATCGGATTAATGTTGAAAGAGATTCATAAACAACAGCTGTAAATAATCATCCATGGGTAACTGTACAAAAAACAAGGTATTTTATTTCCATGCGCATATAGACAGTTCAAACAATCAGAACATAGTAACATCACTCTTAGCACGAAGCTAAAGAAAACAAACTTCTACTTCAATTCCAAACCTAAATTTTAAAACAAAACAAAACATTACAATCATATTGACTGGTGCTGACATTTAGTAGCAAAAGAATAAAACTATAGGCACTTTCAAAATCAGTGTTAGGAATTCTTCCAATGATAACAATGACAATCTCACAAGGCTCCTCGACCGGAATATGAACTATTAACCAATTCAAAATGTGTAATCTACCCTTTTTTAAATTTATTGCAGAATTGAAGAAGTGTTCATTAAGTAGTTTAATGTAAGTCATAATTGGGGGGGGGGGGGATTTTGATACTTTGCATGCAATCATTTTTTCCAAAGCTATGGAAACATTTCAATAATTTAAAATAAACAATTTTGCAGCATTCCCAGCATATAAGAGTAAGAGTAGATTTAAAATTTCATAAGTAATAATAAAAAAATGTTCAGTCTAATTTCATCTAAACCGGCAGTTTGACTCTTTGTCGAAAAAAATTTCGGGGACTCTCTCCCAAGCAACCCTTTTCGAGATAAAAATGGGTTTCATTTTCTGGATAAGCAAACTATTTGTGATCAACAACTTTAATAAAAAAGATGACAGATAAACTTGATAATGATAACAAATTAAACTTAAAAGTGAGACTTTTGAGTTAGCATTGGCTTTACTAGACATGAAACTCTGCTGCAAAGCTGTGACACGGTAATTCTGTTGCATAGAAGTTATATTACAGATTTTTAACCAGAACAGGGATTTTTTTTTCATACTCAAAACATCAGGAAATGGAAAAATACAGGAATTTTCAGAATTTGTAGAAAAAAAAACTAGGAACAATACTTTTTTTTCGCTCTCAGTTTTATAAAATTGTTAAATTTACAAATTTTATAAAATAAATTTTTATAAAACTCCTCCCCGGACCAACAGTTAAGAACCAACGATTTAAATGAAAGCCATGCCCATCACTGGTAGAGGTAGCATAACCAATAGATTAAAGAAAGATATAAAAAAAAAAGCTTTGTTCTTAAAAATTTGCATTTTGTTTTCACTGGGGTGAGGAAATAAGAGATCAATTGCTAACTCTTCCTGTTCACAATAAAATAAATATGAAGCCCAAAATATTACACATTTTACATGATACACAATTTAATAAGGAAGAGGATACCTTAATCATAATTTAAATGACACAAATTTATCATAAAAATTAAATTTCTTCAAATTTAGAAGTAATTTAAATTTATTCTACTTCCATAAATTTAAATACATTTACAAATTTTAAAAGTTACCTTCATTTTCACTCAGTTCTAAAAACTGAGGGCTTTAGTCTCAGAGCATATGAAAATGATGTCAGGATGCATATTCTTAATTGACAATAACGTTCATGGTAGATTATATAAATATGTCACAATGACTTCATTTTCGTGTAACAAAATTTTTGTATGGCCCAAGAGAGTATTTGTAAAGAGCACACACAGCTAAGTATCCACAATAGAACCAGTTTTGAACTAGTCAAAAGTTCTCTATCATGCTCCTTAGCCTGATGAAGAATTATTAACTAGTTTGAAACTGGTTGCCAGCATTACTTTGTACTGCAGATATTACATTATAAGAAGGTATTTTCATTCTTCGTAGTCGCAGATTTTCAAAAATCATAGTTCCAAATTTTAATTGAAAATGGAATTAAAAATTTTCTTAAAAAAAAAAAAATGAAGTTATGATTTAAAGAACTGGAAACTCTACAAGATTGGTACCTCAGGGACATCATAGAAGCAACTTTCTTTTATCAACAAGCATATAACAAATCTTACGGCATTAAAACAAGTGAAATTTCAAAAAAATTTGTGAAATGAACACACACTAATACAAATGAGGAATATACAATAATATACAAAGCTATAAGTGCAGAATAATACAGCACAATGACTAGTTCCTTTGGTATTTTTTAAATAACATTTTTTTTTGGTCATACATAGAACTCTTATGAATTTTTTTTTATTCAAAAGTCTTACAATATGTATATAATCAATATATTGAATTTCACTTTTATTTTGGTATAAAAAAGATTTGGTTCCTCTACAGTAACCCTTTGTTCTAAATCTCCGGTCTTATGAAATGTCAAAAAGAAATACCTAGAATGAAATTTTACGTTTCAAAAGAAACAAACCTGTACCTTTATGACAGCTGTAACTGTCAACTGAATACAATGCTTTGAAAACATTTAAACTAAAATTATAGAATTTTTAAAAAATTAAAAAGTGATAAGACGACGAAATAATTTAACGAAGAGAATTGGAATGGATAATAAAACAAGTAAGGGGCAGAATAACATAAATGTACAAATTTAACCCTAAATAAAATTATCTATGCATGGTTAAGGAAAAGTTGGAGAACCACATAGCTCATTGCAAGAAATATCAAAACTGTGTCATAAAATTTGGAATCAGTGGATAAGTAATGAATGGAGAAAAAACAAAAACAAAAAAACTATACACTAGATAGAATTAAAATGCTTTAAAAGTGTGTTTATCACTAAAAACACTAATACATCCTCAGATTGTTTTTGATATTATTACCTACTAAATCACAGATCTTCACTGTTTTTTGTGTAATATTATACTCTAACTTAACAAGATAGATGAGCATATTTATTGTGGAACCTAATTTAATAATTGGATGCCTTTTTATTAAAATATATCAGTAATATTTTCTAAAAAGAAGTCTTTAAGAAACAGAACATACACACAAACAAAATTTAAGTTTGAAACACAATGAATTAAAATACATCCTTAGACACTGTAAACTCAAATAATATTGTAAGCATTAATAACATCAAAGTTTAACAAATAGAAAGATGTTTTTGACTATTTGGACATTGTGACAAACTTTAAGTTTTGTGATGTATATTAATGGTAAAAGATAACACTTACTTTCACATCATAATATCAGAGAAGGAAGAGAATTTAGACAATAACACACAGGTATTACACACTGAAAATGATTTTTTTTTTAATAAGATGCCAGAAAATAAGGAAAAAATTACACAACCAATTGAGATTTTAAGTAACTGTGTTAAGTGTAATACTTAAAAGACAGGGCCAGCTTTAGTGCAAGCAGCACATTTCTTAGGACCAAAAGAAAAAAAAAATATTTATTTACCATGTAGCAAATTAAACAACTACATGAATATGCAACAAACACTTCTTTAATTCCACAATATATTAAAAGTGATGGCTACATGTTTTAGACTAGTAAATAATTCATCATCGGGCTGATGAATTATTCATCATCGAGCTCTTGTGTGATCCTTGGCCTGATAAAGAAATATTAACTAGTCCAAAATATGTAGTCATCATTTTTAATTTATAGTGGATATGATGAAGTGTTCATTACATGTGTAATCCACAAGTATCCTATAAGTCCACTATAAGAATAATTTAGGAAGAAACTTTTGTGAAAGAGCACTTAATATACATAAAAATTAATACTTTTTTTATTAATCATCAGTTAATAATAATAAAAAGTGTGTATATGCATCATGATGCATTGATATGAACCCTGCTTTTACACATTATACATTTTAGAATACATGTATGGCATTTTTTAGCAGGATAAAAAACATGACTGATATCTGAAGGATCATTCATATATTCTAAGCTGCATTCATTTCCTTAAAAGTTTTATTTTCTTTCACCGATACCATATACAGTGATGCACAAACTGTGGGTTGTGGAATAAATGGGAGGGGTTGCAGTTGTCTGAAGTCAATTTATATCGCTGAATTATTTAATTAAAAAATATGCTTTAAACTTTCTATAATTACATTTCTTTAATATTTTTTTATATATTCAAAATATACGATATTGGTCAGTGTCAGGTGTCAAACAGTATTCAAGGCTACATTGTTTCCATTCGCTTTTACCTATATGTGTGAGACTGGGTTTTCAAACTGAGTAGCCATAAAAACCAAACAATGATGATATGAGAATAGCATTCTCAAATATTTCACCAAATATTGAACATATACTATATGAGGTCCAGGTTCACCCGTCTCATTAATATTTTCTAGCTTAGTTTTATTTAGGTAAATGAAGTTTCTAATTTTCAATGTTTTAATAGGAAGCGTATTTTAAAATTATGCTTTTTTAGTTTGAATTTTTATTAATTTTTACTTAAATGAAATACAAATACTATTTAAATGTGAAGTTTTAGTGACATGAGATTTGGCAAAAAACAAGTGTAGATGGTAAGGAAGACTTTTTTAAAATTCTTATTATGCAAAGTTCCCCACCCACATGGTATAGTGATTAGCATTGTGAGCTTCCAGGCTTGGGTGCAAATCCCGAATAAAGCTTGGTCATTAACATGTTATCCCATCATAGGGAGAAATACTGGCTCACCGAAATGGTGCTCCCACAATAAGATAATTAACAAGAACTTTGTGGTGAATAACAAAAGGCGAATGTCTGTTGACAAGTGCCTCCGCTTTAGGAAGGAAAAAAAAATTATACGAAGTAAATATATATACCCAAAATTTACAGTTAACTTTTGAAATAGTTTGTCAAAATTTGTCTATTTTGTTTTCTATATATTTTTTAACATTTTTCTAATTTTTCTTTTCAAACTGGTGTTATCAAAGAATTTTCATTGGGGTGATTTTTCAATTCACCTTTTCCTTACATGTATCCCAAGAATACAGGCCCAAGAATGAATATATATATAATACGGTTCTTAACGGCTGTTCTTACAAAGGGGGTATGAGATTTCCCATTCTAAAGAGGGAATTGGAAAATTGGGCCCTGTAAGCTAAAAGGTTAAAGAACATGGGTTGTGGTTGACAAAAGTTTGTGCACCACTGCCATAATAAACACATCTGCAGTTAATGACCCATATGATCTCCAATCCTTTAAAACTGGCCCTGCATAAGGTAAAAGAAATAAAAAATTCAATGCTGCTAAAATTCAAAAATATAAGACAATTTTTTAAAAGTTACCCTTATTGTTTCCCCGCTATCGGCAATAAAAGTCGACGAATAAAGCATCCTACCAAATATTCAATCAAATTTCATTTCAGGCATTATGACCACATTTCATCCACTCTTTGTAACAGTTTTGGTCGACAAGCAAGACAGAAGTGAATCCAATTTGACCAGCATGTAAGAGGGCTACTCAAAATTTCTTTTTAAAAATAGTAATAAATAAATCTTTTATAACAGTTATCTATATACAGAACCAGAGAGTTTGGTTAAAATAAGTCATTCAGTCAAAACAAGGATCTCTTTTGCAATGATCAATGTATCATTGTGAAAGCAATGTTTTCAGTATCACATTAGTCACACTGCTTTGAGTCGCATTTAACCTGACAGTCGAAACTCAAAAGATCCAAAACCACTCGTGGACTGTTGTTAGTCTGGGATGTGTCAAAGTCATATATACATTTCACACGGACTGCTTTTTACAGTATTTAACATACAATCATTTTTTCTTCTACTGCAGCTAGAAAGATTTAAAAAGGTTGCCATACAATATATTTTGGTCTGAACAAATTTATAGTAATAATGTTCAGATGTTTCAGTGAACAATGTATGTAGTCTTAAAACATATACCAGGAGAGGCCAAGATAAACCCAAAGTTAAGAGCCATTTGGGAATTGAAAAGAAAAGACAAAACCTTTGTGCTCGAGGAATAAACAGGAAATCCAAAGTAAATAAAGCACAAATAGCAATAAGGTGTAATTTTGCATATGGCCATTTCGAAGCTGCAAAGGAGCTTCGAAATGGCTGTATGCAAAATTACACCTTATTGCCATTTGGGAATGTCTAGCACTTAGAATACCCAAAAGCAGAAAAAGGTTATATTGGATATAAAAGAAATTTAAGCATTGTTTTTTTTTTATTAAATACTAGTTGGTACCCGTCAAAACATGATGGCTAGATAGTAAATAAATGTACTAATACACGAATTATACTCAACACATCATTGCCAAATGTTGAAAATCATATGTGCAGAAACAAATTAATGTTTAAGTGGCCTCGTGCTTAGTGAGTATCTAAAGCCAGATTTAAAAATGTCACTGAGCATGCGCAGAAAGCAAATTTTTAATTGTAAATTATCGCTAATTAAACAGCACAAAATAAACAATTTCCATCAGGTTTAATCTTATATTTCACAAACATAATTATCATAAAAATAAAAATGGCAGAGAGAGGTCTAGAGTGACTCCTCGGCATTGAAACATGTCACTGAGCATGCGCAGAAATCAAATTTTAATTGTAAATTATAGCTCATTAATAAAAATTGCAGTTACAAAAACCAAATTTGACAAATCTACAGATTACAATCTTTCATTTAAGACCAAAATGAAGTAAATTGATGCAGTAGTTTTCTCTCACGGACTGACCAAAAAGTCGGCTTAGCAACTTAAATATATAGATATCATTTTCCAATGGTTAGAATAATTTTTTTCTTTTTTACTGTTTTGCCATATTTTTCAAATCTGGCACATATTGAGTTGTTGCAGTCCATAGCAACTCAGTTAAATAATGATTCACTTAAACGTTGATCAGCAGGAAAAAATTAAAAACAGCCACAAAGAAAGTAATCAAGAGCCACATTTTAGCCACCCCTGGCATATGCTATTAGCAATAGGCAAGAGTGTATAGATGGTACATAAACAATCATAAAGAGAATTCCCTGTATTAGCAAAGACTTTCCTCCTGCTATTTCAAAATTATATAGATATAAAGTACTCCATATTTTGGAAAAAAAAAAAAAAAAAAAAAAAAAAACTGAAGCACTCATGGCAATTTAATTTTATTATACCAATTATTCTGTGGATACCTTTCTTTTGCCAGATACCACAAGAAAAAATTGCGGAGAGTTTCTAAAACTGTCTTTTTAGACTGCATACCTTAGTAATAATTTGCAGTTCAATGTCAAAGTAATAAAGAAGTGAAAACCAACAAAATATGGGGCCAAAGGTAAGCACCCTAACTGGACCACCCTAGTTACATTAATAATGGATTTTACCCTATGAAATAGTCAAATGACATCAATACTCAGAGTAAATACTAGAATTAATGATACAGGTATGGCAATAAATGAAAATTTCCTGTCTGAAAATAACAAGTTTCAACTTGTGTAAGTCATACTAAATGCTATGTCTAAAATATTTAATACAATATAAATACAGAAATGCAAAATTAAAGAATGTATTAAGAAGTATCTTACTTAAAACTGATTTTTACAGAAGCTACAATACTTTTTCCCGAGAGTTATAGTAAATTTTGAAAGAAAACCAAATTTTACATTTACTGAACATGTTTTTTAAAATTAAGAAGTGAGAAGCTTACAGAACTCTGACTTGAAGTAATAATTTAAATTTTAAAAATATGAACTGGATAATTTCTCAAACTGTATTTTTGACAATAAATATACAAACAAAAATTTTTGGTTAAAAGCTACATGAACATAACTTATATCTTTACAAATCCAAATGATTTCATGAAAACCAGGAAAAAAAAAAATGCTAAAAACAAATGAGATGAAAAATACGTGAAATGAAGGAGAAAATATAAGATAAATGATGAATGGTAAAAGACATTTTTTAAGATAATTTTATATTTGCTTTAACAGAATAATTAAAAAAATTTTTTTTTTTGGTAAGGGACAACATATTATGGTGGGAACTGAAAAATGAATAGATTTTAATTCCTCTACCTTACCTAATTTTTTTGGACATAAAAAACATAACCATGCACACAAAGAAATAAATTATGTAGCAAAAATGAAAAGTACACAGCCATCTCGGTAACTGAAACTTTTTTTCTCCTCGGCAATGTAACCCAGAGAGCAACAGTCCAGGAATAGGAAAGGAAGATATGTACAATACTTATTCCACTCCAATATGTACACTGAGCACACAGCATTTATGTACGTATATATATATATATATATATATATATATATATATATATATATATATATATATATATATAGATAATTATATATGTGCATGTATATATATGTGCTATATGTAACACATAGGTTTATATATACACACACATATGAAATCAGAATTAATAGAATTTTGGTAAACCTCTAGAATAAGAGAATGTCATTATATGAGAGGATAAGTTTATATTAGAAAACAGATTCGGCCGATCGTGATAGATGAATGGGATGCGATGGGCTCCGTGCCAGCCGTTTCTTTGGAAGCATAGGAAGGCGTGAAAGCATCATGAGGATTTTGCTAAACTCAGGACGTTCAGTGTCTTTATAGGCCCAACAGGTCATCAAAATATCCTAAAATGAATAAAGCAATGAACATTCGATAAGATTTCACCTGCAGAATTCATAACTTTCTGCAAGTTATTTTCATTTCATGAAACTAGAAGCATTCCTTCAACTGGAGAAGTAATAAAAGAGAATGAAAAAGTTATAAAAGTACATATTTTTATGCCAAACAAAATCTACAGACGATAAAAGTTATATTACTAGATTTCACTAAAATGTGAAGGATCATTTAATTGCTTGATATTATGTATGGTTTATTCAGTTTAAGATGGTGCATAAGTGGATCTTACAAATTTTCAATCCCAAGGTTACGCTATACCAGAGGTGGGGAACCTTTTTACCATTAGAGGCTACATGTAAATTAGGTAGTAATAAAGGAGGCTGCATAAGTTGATGAACCTATAAATGTGACTTTTATGAAATTATTATAGTTAGATATAGTTTTAACAATTTGGTGCATTATATAGAAAAATAACAAAAAAAATTAAGTCCTTATTTATTTATTATTTGACATAAAAAGTTACAATATAAAATATTTTTGTATTCACATAAGGATAAAAACTTGTTATAACAATCATTAAATTTTTTTTTTTGCAGAAAAAATAATACGATTTAATGTACATGGAGTATGTCACAACAATAATAGTAAGAAAATAGTTTTTGTGTAGAAATCATATAACATGTCTGGTAGTATTGCTAAGAAACTCTGAGCATTAAATTACATATAAAGTGTAGTTAAAGTATCATACAATCAAGGTAAACGAAGCTCATTTGGATAAATATACAATTGTTACGATCGACTTTAGACAATAATTTCGAAATCTCAACTTTATTTTGGCCAACACTGTACATGCATTAATGCCATTTTTTTATTTAATTCTTTTGATTTGGAAATTGATGTAATCTATATAATTAAATATTAATTAATACAAGTGCTAGCTTTTATGAAGGTCGCAAGAGAAGATCACAGAGGTCGCATGCGGCCTCAAGGCAGCGTGTTCCCCACCTCTGTGCTATACTATGGTGTTGGTTAGTTAGTTGAAAGTGGTATAGTCATCTTCTGCTACCCGAGGGCTAAAAAGTTCAGAACCAATAGTTCGAAGCTGAATTCGAGTGGTTACAGACACAATAAAAGAAAACTACAGGTTTCAATCCCAAAGGTTTAAGAAATGAAGTTCAAACCCCTGACAGGTTTTAAACTCCAATACCAAAAACCAGCACCCTATCTATTAAGCTATCATCTGGCCATTAAACTATACAGAAATTTTACCTTTTGGTGATTTTTAAATTATTCATAAGCATAAGAGTTTTTTTTGGTGCACTTAGTAAGACCTTTAACTGCACTTTAAAAAAAAAAAGAGAGAAATTTTTTTAAATGAAAACTCATTTTTTTTTAAATCCTCAAAATTATTTAAATTTTAATCATGATAGAATCACAATATCCTAAATGACCCATGAAAATCTATTAAAAATCATGAAAAGTTCAATTAAAAATTTTCAATCTCAGAGAAAAAAATTAATTAAAAGGTCATCAGTACAATACTAAGAGAAATTCCCTAAAACTTAATATAGGTATTGATGACCTCTGATGTCAACTGATACTTAAATTTAACAAAATGTGGGCTGTCTAGTTACACGAGAAACTTTCAGAGGACTGCTCTACCCAAGCTTTGGACAGGAACAGCAGGAAATCACAATATCTGATGATTACGAAATATTACAATGAGAAATCTACACATCATAATACAAAATTAAAATAATGGGAAAGGGTTATACCAACTGGAATCCACCTAATATTGATAAAAAAAACATGAATAAATAGCTTAAAAAAACCTCAACTAAATCTCATGCAGGAGGTTTTACAGAACTATTGCACATCAGGTAAATAATAAAATTTTTATATTTTCCTCAGCTTAATAATACTTCCCCTTCTTAAATATCCATCTTAAAATTCGATGATTAACCTTTTCCTTATGGGGTGGGATAGCATGTATCCCAAGAATACAGGCCCAAGAATGAATGAATACATATATATATGTATGTAATCCCCCTAACAGCCATTCTTACAAAGGGGGTATGAAATTTTCTGTTCTTAACACTTATGTCAGCTCATTGGTATAAGAGACCACTGTTGCACCTGTTCTGAAGGGTGGGGTAGTGTTAGTGGTGCCTAGACTGTTGGGGGCTTGTGAGTTCTTCAGTCGGGTCCTGACATTTAAGTACACCACATAGGAAATTTTCACCTGCTCGTAGCTTGTCGGTAAATTTAATCTTTGTAAAACACAGTCGGTCTTTTGGACCTATGAGCCTTGAACTGTTTGAATTTTTTGCCGGTCTGTATGACCAATAAGCCTTCAACCGTACCAATTGTCTGTCAGTCTGCATGCATTCTATTTCCAAGATCTTTGTTCTATTATTGTAGCTAACATGGCTGGAAGAATTCCTCCTGTTTTACAACAAAAAAGACCATTTTCTCTCTCTTGCACTATCACAGATTGAGGAGTTGGATTCTGAAATTCATTCAGACGACTCCTACATTCCAAACAATTGTACTATTCTTCCTCAAATCTCCGATAATGAGAAAAATAGTACTGATGAAGCTCTTTTACAAGATTAAAAGCAGATTGTCAGTATTTCGGAACAGCAGCAACAAATCAGAACACTTAGCTTTGAACAGCCTTCATCGACCAGTCATGGTAATGTTGATATATCAGACAAAGAGTAGCGGAGGGGATGTTCCATGGAAACGAAGGGGTCACAAACCACAAAAACTTGCCATAACAAGTGATGATAGTTCTGATGATTCAGGAAGTGAGGACAGATCAACATCTTGTAAAAGTACTCAATATCGAAGGGTAAAAATTGTTTTACTTGGAGTTCCAAGCCCTTGCATCCTATAGCACAGTCAGCATCTTATAATGTGATAAAAGTGAGTGTAAACAAGTGAGTGGGTCCAGCGCTGTTCTTGGGGCCCGACCGTTTTCCAGAGCAAGTTTGACATTTACTATTTACTGACAAGTTGATTGAAATGACAAGATAAAAAAATAACTTTTTATATACCACGTTTTAAAATTTTCTGTTGAATCATATAAACTTGACAATTCTATGTATTAATAAATATTTTTTAAAATTTTTTTGATGAATTATCCCATCAACTTAAAAGAAAATGAAATTAATTGGAAGTTAACTTGTGTTTAACTTTTCGTTCCCATCCCGGCCGATAGATGGCTGCACCAGTCTACAAAACAAAATTAACTGAAAATTAATTTAATTCTGCTTAAAGATGGTTAAAAGTATCAAAAAAATGCATTGTCATCGTGTTCTGAGGTATTCTAAAAGTTTCAAATGTCTAGCTAGTCGGGAAGTTAGTTAAAAATCGATTGCAAGATTTGTAAGGGACAAACACGCACACACAAACAAGAAAGCAAGTTAATAAAAACATGGTAAAAATCGTCAATCATACCAATAGCAAAATAACAAAAATGTGCTCAAACATCAAAAATCCTTCAGATCATTATTACAGGGACATTACATTAGAAGAAATAAACACACTCATTGGAATAATGATTCTTTGTGCAATTTTTAAATCATCTCGAGAATCAATGACACCGTTATTCTCATTACAAAATTTTCTATTTGTAAAGTTTTGCCATCAGTGTTATTTTTCTAATTGTAAGATTTATACAGACTAAATTTTTGTTGAATAATCTATTTTTTATTTACCCTATTCAAGAATGAGAGGTGGCAGTAGTCTTTCATAAATGACTTATAACTGCAAAAAACTTATGAAAATAGAAAAATATTCTAATTTATAGCATGGCAGTCTGTGAGACCGATGAACTTTTGACCAGTATAAAGACTGATGAGCTGACTTAAAGAGTTAAGAGGGAATCGAAAAAATACGCCCCGTAAGCTAAAGGTTAATAGGAACATTACTACATTTGCAATTTAATTACACAAAAATTTATTATGGTCTGCATTAAAAATATTGAATTTGATAATGCAAATAAATGTTTTGTGCTGGACTCAATGATAAAGTTTTATCTAAACTGCCATGACAAATATTACATTAAGTGATAATGATTTAAGGACTGAAGAAAGCTATGAACAAAACAGTCAAGTTACAAAATAAATTACTTTAACATCCCGAGAAGCTTGGATATTTGCTAAGGTCTGCTTCACTCCTTTGCCAACCTGCCAGATAATGGATTCTGGCGGCTGTCCATGGAACGGCCACTCACCACATAACAGTTCATACCACACAGTGCTGAAAAACAAAAGTCAAATAAGGTTGAATTGTCACAAAATTAGAGCTTAAGTTAAATCGTCATTAAAAACTTCATTTAATTCACATGGTCTTCTCGAATACAACACTATAGGAAACCCAAGTTAAAATGAAAAACCAAGCTATATTGGTGTAAGATGTACTTCAGATGCAATTATGTTTTAAAAATTTATCACAAAATTAGAGCTTAAGTTAAATCGTTATTAAAAACTTCATTTAATTCACATGGTCTTCTTGAATACAACGCTATAGGAAACTAAGTTAAAATGAAAAACCAATCTATATTGGTGTAAAATGTACTTCAGATGCAATTATGTTTTAAAAATTTGTCATGAAATTAGAGCTTAAGTTAAATTGTTATTAAAAACTTCATTTAATTCATATGGTCTTCTTGAATACAACACTATAGGAAACTAAGTTAAAATGAAAAACCAATCTATATTGGTGTAAGATGTACTTCAAATGTAATCATGTTTTAAAATTTTGTCACAATAAGCAAAAATGAGTAGAAGGGAATAGTTTTTAAGAGGCCATAAAAAGTTAAACCACACATACATATAAAGTAATTCTTACCCAAAGGCATATATATCTGAGGCTCTTGAGAAAGGCAAATTGTCATTTTCTTGTTGGCTTCCAGCCCTTAAACTTCGGATCACCTCAGGTGCCAAATAACATAACCAGCCTTTAGGTATTGTCAACCATTCACCTTTCCTGTTAAACATTTCACAAAAATTTAAAATACTTCATTCAAAATTTTTAGGATTACAGAGTAATGCTCTTTTGTGGTAAGTTTTAAATATTCTAAATAGTTTAAGTAGTACCGTAAAATCTTGAGTATAATACGCACTTTTTTCCACATTTTAGTCCATGAAAATGAGGGTGCGTATTATACTTATGTACAAAAAATGTAATTTTAAACATTGAATAAACGACAAACAATAGATGTATTCTAGCTGTATTCTAGTGAAAGTGATAAAGACTGATAATATGACAGTATTGTTTGTTTTGAATTAAAAACTTAAGTTTTTTTTTTGCTACTGAATTTGACATTTTGATTTATTTTTATTACAAATTTTATTTATGTTAATAAGTATTTGCACAATTTTTAAATAAAATATTGAAAAGTTATGGGTGCGTATTATAGTCGAATTTTAATTTTTTCCGAAAATTTCGAGCAAAATCAAGCATGTGTATTATAGTCAAGATTTTATGGTAATTATAATAATTTCTGTTTTCTGCACATCTTACTCTAATTAAATGAACACCGAATAAATATTCATATAATAATAGAATAAAATAAAAATGGTTATTAGTTTATTTAAAGATATACTCTGAACAATGGTTTCTAATGCTAAGAATGAGGTGACAGCTTTATAAGGCTTTTTGTTTATGTTTATCAAGTTTTGAATATCATTGCAGTGAAATATTTTCAATAAATATTTTGAACAAACATAGATAAATGAATTACATATATTTTATTCAAGTAAACAAAAAATTGGTATATATATTTTAGGATACATATAAAAAAGGGCAAACTAAGAAATTTAAGAACCTCTAAATGAACCAAGTTTATTTTGAACAGATGGAATTCATACAAAATTCTTAATTTTAGCGGATTCTAATCAGGAAACTTAGGAAAGGGCAAACCAAATAGCAATAAATGGGTAGGTGTAAACTTTCTAAAACGTTATGCTCTAATTGGAGTTGAGAATTTGCAAGCAGTCAACTCACAGGAGGAATTTAATTCTTTATCAAAATATGAACATACATCTGGTCATGAGAAACACTTCTAACTCGGGGGAGGTTACTTCTAAATAATGAACTGAATCAGAGAAGTAAAAGCTGGAAACACAAATCACACAATTCATACTACTATCTAAAGTAATCATACAACTAAAAACAGCTTTATATATTTTATAAAGAAGGACATTAAACACTTACACATGAGAGGATGGTGAAAAATTGAAATGAAAATAACAGAATTGATGTAAGTTTAAATGGTACATTTCCTTTAGCCGAGCACAAATGATAAAGTGCCAAATAGGGTTCACATGTTGCATTTTTTGTTTATTAACTGTAATTCTCATGATTACTGTGCATGAATGAACAAAATGTAGACTAAACATTAATTTTAATCCTTATTAAGTAAATAATTAACTAGGAGGCCAAAAAATCTAATGTCCTTCAAAATGTCTTCAAACGGAACCTCTTTTTGTTGTTGCCACAGAAATTCAGCCAAGCACTATTGAAAATGGTCTCCATTGGTTCCTCTATTTGGCATTACCCCATAATATCTCAATATTTTGTTCCTGTTTTTAAATCCATGTTCCTCAATGAAGTCTTCTTTTGCAGCAACATGAAGATACACTGCATCACCATTTTATACCATCATTAAAATACAGTCATTTATGGTTATTTTCACAATATAATTTAATGGCAAATTGAAAAAAATTATGGTTCCTTTTTCTGATACAGGTAGGACCTTAATGTTCATGATTAAAATTTGAATTTTGTCGGTGTTCCGTGTGTAATAGTATTACAACGTTTCTTCAAAATTTAGCATATCTATTATCTATTCACAGGGTTGCCAGGTTCACTTTCTTTCATTCTCGTCAATGGTGATACTTGTTAGGGCAAATGCCAAATGTGCCCGGCTAAAGGAAAAGTACCGTTTAAACTGACAAGAGTTTTTCTGGCTGACAGAGAACTCATTATGTGAATAAAGAGCACACTGAGGTCAATGTGCCCGAGTACAAAGTGCAACATCTTCATAATTCTGGATGGTTTGTTTTTACATGCAAGGTTTGAATGTTCTAAGCAGTTTCTATTTACAGCTGCACCCTTTCTAATGCAGATCTGATTTTCTGACCCTTGTATTCCTTCCCATTCATTGGTAGTCGTCATTTAACAGTGGTAAACCTACGATTATACTGGATTACACTACCACAAAAGCAGGAGATGATGTAGTCTATCTAATGGGCAGCTATTACACGGTATTCCGCATATCACGAAGATGGACAATCTCCTTGTTTGTTAGATTTATGGACATAATAGGAATCCATTCCTAAAGTTGTCCTCAGATCCAATAAACTGGACAGTTTTGAAATAAGGCAATTGTATCTGCATTCTTTAGCCTTTAATTATAAATATATCTCAATATTATCAACCTCTTATATCTTGTCATAAAATGCAGAATTATTAATTTCAATTTGAAAAAAAAAGTTTATTACAAAAGGTATAATCAAGGTTGAAAGAGACGTTGCACTTTATGCCATGCTGCTGGTATTCCAAAAATTGGTGCTCCTGCTGAAGGGTTAAGAAAAATAAACTGTTTTGTGGTGCATGAATATAAATTTCAAGTACGGTACAAGCTGATTTTTAAATACATAATATTCTGTTAATGTGTATAACTACAGTAATAATACTGTTATTTATTGTCAGCACAGATATATTCATAACGAGAAATATAGCTTTTCCATTACAGCTGGTAAAGGGTAATTAAAAAAATATAATTACAGAACCTTAAATTTCCTGGTGTGTGACCATCCTGTAAAATACTTTCGAATCTTCATATGAGGCGGTGAAAGGCAAAGTGGTGTAAGTAAGTCAAGTGGTGTAAGTCAAAAGAGTTTTATATCAAAAACTACAAAAAATTCCACCATAAATTGAATAAATTATAATTCTTAATAATTATTATAATATTTCAAATAATAACTATTTGCAATTCCACTATAAATTGAACATGGAGATTCCATTTTTGCCCTCAAATGAAAAAAGGTGAAAATGTGACTTACACCACTTTGCCTTTCACCGCCTCATATGATAAGGAGCAATATCAATCAGAGGAAAAGCTCTGAAGGCAAGTATGTCAATTCTTATCCCTTTCACTAGAAAACATCAATGGGAAAGATGTAGAAAATAAACTTGTTTGACTGCTGAATAAATATGATGCTAAATCTTATAAATTGAGTAGTAGAAAATGGCAAGGAGACTGATGTTACGATAGATATAAGAACAAATTAAAAACCACTATGAGTACTTAATAATGAAGAAGCTATTGACTGTACTTGAAATAAGTCAAGAAGATTTATTACCTAATCTAGTCCCTCTGCATTGTATTTATTAGAATGTTAATGTGGTTTAAAAAAAAAAGGACAATTTTTAAAAATAAACCTTTGTAAAAGGTAATATAGACATAATAGGTAATATAGACATTATAGGTAAGATAATAAAGGTGATAAAGAAATAATACTACAATTTAATTTACAAGATGCAATTTTGTGACAGCACATTGAAATAGAACTTACCTATTTCCATGACATAATTTTGTCACTGAAAACAACCCAAAGTCCGTTATAACAACTTTACCATTTTCAAAGAAAATATTTTTAGTTTTAAGATCCTTGTGGATTATATCCCGAGCATGAAGGTATCCCATGCCCTGTAAAAACAAATACAAATTTTTGAAACATAAATTACAAAACACACAGCAAAAATAGGCATGCAACTTTAAGTGTCAAATCAATTTCCTATAAAACATAGTGGTTTATTTTTTTTAAAGGCAGTTACCCCCCCTCCCTCCACAAAACCCTGCTTGTATTATTTAAAATGTTATTTTTAAAAAGATTCTGAAACCAGTAATAGTAATAATTTTTTATCATCTAGTTAGTAACAGAACAAGCATGTATATTTTTTCATCTAAATTATTTTAACAATTAAACAACAGTATTCATTGATAGAAACTACATAAATATCAACAATTTTTAATCAGTTACCTTAAAAATTTACATGAAAAAGATCTCAAAAAGATTATGCCTAGTAAAAAATTCAAAATTCCCATAACAAATAGTAGCTCAACAATAAAAGAGGTCAAATGAAAATCTTTCATTTTAAGCAGATGTTCCGAAGAATGATTATAATCCCCCCTCCTAACACAACAGGCATGTTTGTCTTTTGACATTCTCCTACCACACTGAAAAATTATTGGATTCTTGTATAGGTACGAATAATGAAACTATAATTACAATTACATTTTTTTAAGTAATCAGTGGAGATAATAAAACCGTAACAAACCTAAATTTATCATCATGTTATTTTATTATACAGTGCAATGTGTTAAATATAAATTTATAAATAAATTGATTTTACTGGTATTAATTTCAGGAGTTGATCTATAAAGTAGAGTGGCATCAAAGCTCAGAACTAAAAAATAAGCTATTAAGAATTATAATATAGGTATTTTTAAATACTCTGTTATTTGAAGCTATGATTGAATTTGGAGTCCTGATCAAATTGATTGGCCTAGTAAAAATGACACTTAAAAGAGTTCTATGTAAACTTAATGTCTGATCTGTCAGAGGCATTTTATACTGAGATAGACCATGGTGACTTTCTTGTCTGCATGCTATTTAATATTGCACTTGATAAAGCAATAAGAGATGCAGACATAAATACTAGGGGCACTATTCTTCAGATATTAGACTATTGATAGCAAATAGGTGCTATTTTGGTTTGAGATGTCAACCAAAATCAAAGTTCAGTTCAATAAACACAAAAATTAATCTATAGAAAACTTTAATAAGACCGATTATTCTTTAAGGCTGCAAATGCTGGTCCCTACATAAATCTGATAAGAATAAATGCTTAACTTTTGAGCGAAATATTCTACGTAGAATTTATTGTGCAGTGCGAGAAAATAACACCTGGAGAATTCATTATAACCATGAATTATACCTTAAATGCAGGCAACCAAATATAATATAGGAAATTAAATCTTATTGTATCAGATGGCTCGACCATGTTTATACATATGTTTATACATAAGACACTGACCCTGTTAAAAAAAACTGACTTTTAATAAAATGGAAGGTACTAGAAGAAGAGGGAGACCATGTACTAGATCAGTGGTTCCCAACCCCTAAAAGTCTGCGGATCACTAAGCCAGAAATTTAATCCTCTGTGGACCCCCCCTCCATCCCTCCCAACACACACATCGACTCGAGGGGTGAACCTTCCAGGGGGTCCCTCAGGCAAGAGGGATACAGGATCAACGTACTCACATTCTAACATATCATATTCCAATAATAAAATAAATATGTTAACTTTAAGAAATTTTAATTCAACACCTGATAGTCATCAGATATATTCAGCCCATCTAGTTCAGTGAACATTGCTTTCAAAGTCCATATTTATTTGGCAACTTTTTATATGTGGTGCCGGACCACTGCCGAGGCTCTTGTGGACCACCTGTTGGGGACTACTGTACTAAATGGATTGATAATGTCGAGAGCGATCTTAAGGTCATTGGAATGAACCGTTGGAAAATATCAGTGTCTGATCAGGCTGGATGGAGAAAACAAGACTCAGACTGCCTTGGCATGTAACAGGCTGTTGTGCTGATGAAGAATTTGTAATACTTGATTCAATTTATCTTAATTTAAAGAAAGAAATTTTTTCTCAACCAGTTGAAAGGATTGTGACCCAGAGCATCTAACATCTTTGTGTATAATTTTATCATTCTTCTAACATCCAAATATGCAAATTGATTAAAAACTCAAAGCCTTCAGAAATACTATAGAAAGGAAAGAAATGAACACAAATTGTTTCAAAAATATAAAATTATTATATACCTGAGATATTTGTTGAGCTATGGTGATTGTCCGGTTCAGGTTAAATTTATCTTTCCGGAGATGAATGTGGGTGAACAAAGTCATGCCTTTACATAAACTAATAAAGGAAAATAAGTTTTAGTAATAAGATCATTACTTATTTAGAAAGTCCAAGCTGTAAGAAATTTTTAAAAAATGTTGCTCACAAATAAGAATTTGTTTAGAAACTGGAAAATTTATACATAAAGTGAAATTTCAACTATAAACAAACTGAATATGAATAAAGTTAAATAATATTGCATAGAATTTGATTAATACTCTTCAAAAAAGAAAGGTCCTGTTTTATAGTTAGCCTGTTGATTTCAAAATGAGGCTTATAACAATTTGAATGTAAAAACAAAAGTTAAAGTGGATATTTCTACTTTTTTTTTCTCCTCAGGATTGGTAGTCTGCCATGAAAGACTAAGATACAGTTGTACCTCGGTACTCATTGTTAATTGGTTCTCGAAGGCACAACCAGTATCAAATGAATGTTTCCCATAACGAGTAATGTAAATTGAATTAATTTGTTCCTGGAAACCAGAAATGTCCCATTTTACTGGGCAATTTATAAATAGATGGGGTTGATTTTTTATACAAAATCTTTAAACTGAACAGACATAATTTAAAACAAAAATTAGATAATGTAAAATAAAACGTATCTTAACTCAACTTTTACTGCTTAATGGGATATTATTGAAATAGAGGTTGAGAGGGGTTATTGCTTGGAAGGGGAGTCGCCTTCCAATAAAAACATCAGGTGCTTGCGCAGGGATTCTCTCTCTTTTCTGTCTCTTAACAACCCCGATCCCTGTTGTAGACTAAGATTTAGGGAGTTTCACTACAAACCTATCAAAAGAAACTTGCTTCTGCCCATGTTTCAAAGTCTTTCTGAACTGAGACACTGTTTGATCATTAAACAAGTTCACACTTCAGCTTACTAGAGCTTTGTCAGGGTAATACTTTTAAACAAAATTTTTCAATTCAACCTATTTCAGTCTTTCTTTTCTTCCAGAGAGAAACAGGATGTGGGGGAGCCATCTTGTCTCATATGTTTTAGCATGTGTGACAAGTACTGAAGCCTTTTTTTCTCCATTGAAATGCGATAAGTACCAAAGCAATTTTTTCACATCGAAATGCAATGAGTATGGAAGTAATCTTTTCATGTCGAAATGCAATGAGTACCGAGATATGACTGTACAACAGTACATTAAAGAACCACAGATTTATTGGCTAGATGAAAATTTTAAATATTTACAAAAACTTTTATAAAAGGTTTAAATCTTTCAAGAGACAATTTAGAGAAACAAATAGAGAAACATTCTCCCATTGTCTTTCATTTCATTGCCACCAGCTCTTTAGAAGGACAGGAAACTTTTAAATACATGTCAGGTTTTTTAAAAAATTTATAAAGCTAGAACAATGGCTCTTTTTCAGTTATTAGAACCACTTGACTCACTTTTATTAGTTAAATATTATTGTAAAAATACAATTTGATATCTAAAAAAAATTTATGGATTTTTACTTTTTGCATCACTCCTGATACACGTAAACTAATCGAATTTATAATTACAGTGATTTTGCAAATTTTAGATGAGAAGTTGAACAAAGTGAAGAAAATTAATAATTAAAACTTTTACTGTAAAAAGGCTATTTAAATATCATAAAACTTATTAGAATCAGTCCATAATAGATCACTAATAATTCATGCCTAGTACATTACATAAAAATTAAAGTACTGGCCAGAAAACTTATAAATTCAGATAGCAAAACAACACAATTTTAAGGCAAAAAATGTTTTATTTATTTGTTCATTTTAATCACCAACAAACATTCTACAAGGATAAGTGATAAAAAAAATAGTGGTTGTGTGCTCATCTAAATTATAAGGTTTAATGGAATTTAAAACAATCTTAATCATTTAAGGAGAAAGTTTTCATAAATGAAAAAAATTATACCAATACAGAACAGTGAAAAATGGTTACCTAGTAACAATAGCCAATTTTGGAGGTTTCATACACGCACCCATGAAAAGAACAAGATTTTCATGCCGTGTCTTCCGAAATGTAGCTACCTAATAAAAATCAAACAGTAGAACAATGTGATACGATTTAAATAAGGTAAAAATGACCTCAACACAATGTTTTGAGTAAAAAGATGCTTACTTCTTGTTTAAATGTTTCCAGTGTTTTCTTGTCATCTACATGATCCATATCTAACATTTTAATAGCTACACTACCATGCCAATTGCCCCTGATAAAAGAAATAAGATTTTAGATAAAAAAACTATAACTCTTTTCAACTAAAAGCAAATTTTTAACAGAAAAATTATTTACCTATACACAGTTCCAAAGCGACCTGTTCCTACTTCTTCATTTATATCAAGCTCGTCATATGGAATATCCCATTCTCTTAGAGAAAGCTGAAACAAAATTAAATACTTCAAGCAATTTTATAGTTTTATGTTAATGAAATTGATTTCAAGGCTATAAATTACCTACAAAGAATTTTACATTTAACAACATCAAGAAAACTTTAACATCTGCTACATTAAGAAATATTAAAAATACTAAAACCCTGGAAATCCTAGATTGGTTTATTATTAATAACAAGCACTAGGAATGTAATTATATATTGCATGACAAACTATGATGTTTTGAGCTAATGAAGGCAGAGAGAATTTTTCAAAAAACTTAAATGCATAGGAAGGTTTTAAAATAGGTGTCATGATTGCATTCATCAAATAAAACAAAATCAAATAATTAGGCAATCTGAGCAATACAAGCTAAATATTACCTTTATCCTAATTTTTCAAATTACCACATTTAAGTGTAATTAAAGAGTTCTTAAAGGGGTACACTACTATTTTGGCACGATCTAACTAATTAATTTATAACAAAAACACAATAATTATCTCCTTTAGTATAAAACAATAACTTCCTTTTATGTGAAGCGCCAATTTGTATTTCAATTTAAATAATTAAATAGAAAAAAATCCTTATTTATACACTAGAGGAATTAGACCCCCCTAACCAAAGTTTAAAAAAAGGGGGGGGGGGGAAATATCTCTAAGCCCCAAAACCTTATTTCTAAATACTTTAGATTATATTTAATGAAGTAAGAAAACCAAACAATACTTTGCACTAAAACATAAGCAGGATACATACATAATAGAGGCAATATGAGTACAGAATATGTATAGCTTAATGCAGGATCCCCACTTCTTTCTTAATCCAAAAATCCCACACAAGATACTTACACTATTTTGTCTTGGCCAAGATCTTTCACTTGGGTCGACATCAGATACCTGGCTGTCTTGGGAGTCTACACGGCCAGCTAAAGTCTTCTCTGAATCAGTCTGAAAATGTAAAACAAAAGTAATATCAACTCTCCAGTCAATATAAATACAGTAAAACCTCGTTTATCCGGACTACGCACAGTCACACAAATGCTTTATCCTTAATAGTTCAGCTGGAGTGGTTTTGGGCTGACGCTCCAAGTATGCCATGATGTTTGTCAGCTGGTGTGCAGCATTTGCATGTGTTGCCCGCTGTTGCGTTGTGATCGCTCCGTTCTTGTCCACGTCATCATCTTCCTCACTGTCTGCTGTAGATATGCATGCCACTACAATTTCTTCCGTCAAGGGCCCGGGGGTTGCTTTTTTTTCAATTCCTACTATTAGTTCACACTCTCCCTATATATATCTTGTTCAAATTTTCAATCGTTAATAAAATACTTTTTATTCATCCACTCAAGTTCAAATACTTTTTTAAACTTGTAGTGGATGACACTTGATGTTAATACAGTTTTTTCAAATATTAATTCATTAATTAAATTTAATTAATCGATTTTAGTTTTAGACCTAGAGCGTCTCTTGCTCTTGAATAGTAATTTCCCTGTTGTTACTCTGTAAACGGTAGCACTGCGGTAGCGCGGGCTCCTCCCGTCCTGTAGGTTGCAGGATCGAATCCCCAACCTGACAAACTTTTTCTCTCTCTTTCCCCCCTTCCTAATCTCGCACAGTAGGCAAGGTTCTGGCAGGTAATCCTTTTTTTCAATTCCTACTATTAGTTCACACTCAAATTTTTCTTTGTTGACCTAAGTAGGAATTGACTTTAAAAAATTTTGTTTTTATATTACTTGTTGGTTGGCAGATCTGTACTGTCCATCTGGCACTTGTGGGCCCAACAATAACAAAAAATGTCACCGAACTTGGGAAATTAACCCTCGGCTGTGAGTACAGTTATTGCTACATAGCTTTCGGTTGTCAGTTTGAACAAGGCATATAAGCGAAAGCTGTGGTTGCTGTATTTTCCGAATACTACTTCTTCCGTCATAGTGTCTTAGCCACTGTCATTGTTGTCTTTCAGCCATCCACTGACGCCTTCCATATCAACATCTGAGCACCCACTTATTGTTCCTAACATTTGCAGAAGGTAGTCTGCATCCACTTGCACCAAATCATCGCTTGCCATTTCGTTTGTATCACAAACAGCTGGTGAGTCAATCCATATCAACACCCTATGACATTCTAGTAAAGCCTTCTTAAACTCAACAAAAAGCATTTTATTACCATAATTTATTGTACAATCTATGCAGGAACTGTACACTGAATCAAACTAAAAAGCAAATATTTGGTGTACTTGTAGTTAAGTTCTTGCTATCATAGTTAAAAATTATTATCAAATGTGAACATTAAATTAAAAAAAAGTCTACAAATCTGATCCAGATAAATGAGGTTTTACTATACACCGCAGCACAACAGGATGAACATTTAACATGTTTGACTGAATTGTTTTCCTAACACTCCATGCCTGCGAAGTTCAATGAAGTGATAACACACACAGATACATTAGAATTTTTTCCCCCTTACATCAAAATCCTGGGTTGTCCAAATAATTTACCAATTAAAAAACTGGCTTAAAAAAAAAGCTGTTTTATAATTTTTAACTGTCTAAGCAAAGTCCAATTTCTAACATCTAGTTCAATTTCAGAGAAAAAATATGAAATTTCCTCATTGTACATAGATTGCAAACCATAAAAAAGTTTTAGTGAAAGAAATAGATTTTCTTTTTTTTAGATCTTGTTAAACACCTTAAAAATAGCTTACATTAAATAAAATTTATGCCGCCCTATAAAAGCTATCAAACAACTAGCACACACATCTTGAAACAGAAAATCTCTGAACTGAAGTTTAAGTTTATTAATACATACAAGAGGTGGGAAAACAAAAATCATTATTAAAACTCTTAATTGTTTTGGTAAAAACAAATAAACCTTTATATTTAAGTAGTATGTAATGAATAATAGCAGCGAAGGAAACTTACACTTCCTGAACCAACAGTTTTATCACTGTCATTGGATTTCTGGGTTTCCACCATTTCATTGTCAACCAGAGGTTTTGTTTCTAAAGTGATGCCCTTGTTGACTTCTACATCTGAAAATATCGCAACATGAGTGACTGTGTGTAAACTCAAGTCTTTTTTATTTAAAGCTTAGTAACAATGAAAGTAAATTTGAATAAAATCAACAGAAAGAAAATATTGAGATTATTAACAGTGTTATAACATCTATATACAGTCAATTCCGGTTAATCGGACCACATCGGGACACGATCATTTTGGTCTAAAATAACCAGCTGGTCCGATTAAATGAACATGCCTTATGTTACAAGATGGGGTTCGGTCCAAATAAGTGGCTAGTCAGATTAACCAGTGGTCCAATTCACCGGAATAGACTGTGTGTGTATGTGTATATATATATACACACACACACGCACACACAGTGGAGTCTCGATCTATCGTTTTTCAAGGGACCGACTGAACTGAACGATAAATGCAGGAACATAACAAAGCAATATGATCATTGGGTCTGGGTGAAATAAATGACACATACGGGAAAACGATGATTTGGTGAACGATCGATCGAGATTCCACTGTGTGTATATATATATATATGTACATACATTCAGATAATAATAAGTTAAAATATTGGCAGAAATTCTAGAAAGGTAAGAAGCTTGATCTTCAAAAAAATTTTATAGGCCACAATACATTTGAAAACTTTTTAAACCATTACTTCTAAGTTAAAATTAATCTACCAATGGTTAAGTTAACATCTTTGATGACAACCAACATAGAAACACAAAAACTTTTTATAGATGGTTATCCTAATTAAATTTGAAATATTTATATAAGTTATATCAGTACATGACAGTAACACTCTCATGACTTCAAAAGAGTTTTAAAAAAAATAAAAAATTATATCACATATTTCTTATTCATTATTTCTAAAACTTGTTATTTTGCATCATGTCATTCTTCACTAGTACTATCTATGTGTCAAACTACATTGATTTAGATAATATGAATAACAATACTTTTAATACTATTCTTCTTGTTTATGCATATAAAATATAAACAGGATGAATGGGATTAACAATGTTACTAGTCTTAGTTTACAATGATGTATATCCCAGTTGATGCTGATCAATTAATTACTGCTGCAGGAGTTCAGCAATGATTAAATTTTAGATGTAATATGATTATCAAACCTTATTTTTATTTAATTGAATTAAAAAAATTAAATTACAGACTTAAAAACATACACAATTGTTTTTCAAAATGACCGTAAAAACATAATTGTAAAAAATTCAACCCCTCTGAGAATCCCAGTTTTATCTTCAGTTCTTTTATATTTTCATGCACTGTTTAATGCTGAAACGTATGCATAAACTAAGTAGGTAAATATCTAAAAAATTTTTCTTTATTTTGTAAAACTTTTTTTCCCCCTTTTCAACATTTTGGCTTTTGCTTTGCATATAGGACCTTTACTGACTTTATAAATTTATGAGTTCCAATGACTGCTTATATTAAAAGTTTTAGGCTCCATGATCTGATTTCTGGGTAGTTTTTAAAAAAAAATAATTTGAGAAACTAGAATGTAATAATTTTTAATAATTGCCTTCAATATTAATTCAGCACATTATATTTATGAAACTACATTACAAAAATATTCACACCTTCATTTTGCTTCAAGCTTATTAGGTCAAAGCAAACCACACTGAAGTTTCTTCAGTAACTCCATTAGTTTCTTCAGGTACTCCATTTATGGATTTTAGAGCTTTCTTCAGATGAAAGTACTGACACTGTAGTGGTCACATATTTATTTCAACTACAACCGACTGACATCAGTTTGGAAAGTGCCAGTCAGACTTTAAAAACTGCTTCACGGCAAATACTAGCAGCACTTCATTCTGTGTGTTTTGTGAAGAATGTTCGGAACGTGAAAATGTAGCTACTTACGGCCTGTTTAAACTTTTGGATTATGCTATGTTAATTTTGTTTACTAAAGTTATGTAACAAATAAAACTAATTAATTTGCTTCATTGATTTGGAATCAATGGGAAGTTATTTGACTCCCACAGCATCATCTTTTTTCTGCCGTAGTTATACATCAGAATACCAAATTTGTATACATGCAGATTTGTGCATTTATATGTTCACAAGCATTACTTTCATTTATTGGGTAAGAAAAGCCATGGTTTTATATTCAAACTTCAATATTTTTCATTAGTGGCATACATGTCAGTGCGGCATTTTTGGGGAGAAACTGTAGTTTCCTTGCAATCAGAAACCAAAATTAGTATTTTTTTCTTGGTTCAGAACACAGTTTTCCTTAGATGCAAAGTTTAACACATGAAGTTGGCAAAAATTCAATATGACACAAACTTCATTTTGGATTTTATAAATATTGAGCAAATAGACTTTTCTACACAATGGAAATAGACATTTGCATGCTTCTGTGCTTTTAAAATATTTTTTCCCCTATTTTTTAAGATTCCTTGTTTTTCTTTGTATTTTCAAGCTAGGCCAACTAAATTTGGCACAATAGTGGAAAGCAAATCTGAAAGATGCAGAGTACTCAGCCACACTGCCAAATGTTAGTAATCTAAGATTTATTAATTGCGAGAAGAGAAATTTCTGATACATAAATTAGTAACTGCATTTCTGTATGCATACTTCTTTGATGAGTAAACAACTGTATTAACACACAAATCAGTAGACATGCAAGCAGAACAAAATGTTTGAAACAAGATTAAGGTATCCATACACCTTTAAAACGCCATTTTCGGTCAAAATATCATTTTTTTTTTCTTGTAAAAACATTAAAGCCTAATCTTATATATTTCTAATTCTGTTTGAATTTATAAATCTGGTGGATTTTAGTACGAAAATAGTTTGTTTTTTTTTTTAAAAAGAAAGGAGCTATAAATTTATTTTTAGCGTTTTCTCAAAATTAATTTTTTCATCCTTTTCTTTATGCAAAACTTCCTATAACAAAAAACGACACTTAAAATGCCTTACTTTATCTATAAATGTTTATAAAGGGAATAATAGACTATGCTCACGATGGCAGATTAAATAGTTTCTTGTTTATATAGGTATGAATTGCAAGTGGCAATGAATTTTAAGTGATTTTTTGAGAGTCTGTAGCTTTAACTGCTACAGACTCTGAGGTAAGCAGAGTATAATCCTGAGAATAGTGTATTCCCTAGAGAAAGATACTATCCTCATTCTCCAATTGATAAAATGGTAATATATTTGTTTCTTTTTGAGTTATCATGTTTTGTTGAAATGTCAAATTTTCACCCAGTTTTTGATCCTGAAAAAATTATTTTAAAGTAGCAGCTAAAATTTTTATACATTTTTCCAAGTCATTATGCAAAAATAGATAACAAGACAAAATTTAAAATATTTCAAAAATTCACCTCTAAAGGTGTACGGATTCCTCAAAAATATGGGTCCTGAAGAACTTAGTGATTTTAAAGATATGTAATTCAAGTGTACAGAAATTTAAATAGTTTTTGAGAGCTCAATTATCTTAATAACCACAGAAGATTCCTAGAAGACTAATTACATGATGAGGATTAATAGTTTCACTACATACATACCTGGAAACTGAAACTGGTGAATCCGTGCAGCAGCTGGAGGCGTTTGCTGAGCATTACTAATCAGTGCTGGAGAGGAAGGAGTGGATGAATTACAAGAAGATGTATTGGATGAAGAGTCTGGACCAGTAAAGGCCTGGAGATTATTAAGCTGTGGTTGGTGGCGCGACCACTTGCGCTCTCGGCCACTCTCACTCTTCAACATATTGGCTGGACTTGTAATAAGTGTTCTTTGAAGAATAGGAGAATGATTACCTACAGTAGAAATACCAAGAAATGTTAGCATCTGTTAATGTATGACTACCATAAAAAATAAATCAAAATATTGAGATATTTTCTTTAACAGCTACTTTAAAGAGGAGAAAGAATAAATTCTAGTTTTTGAGTTTTCCCCATCAGGTAGAATATATCTCTAGGAACACCATTCAAATAAATAAATAAAACTTTAACATGTCTCATATTTAAAAAAAAAAAAATGCACATAAAAGTTACTCTACAGTAATTGTTCATAATTTTCCTTCCAATATTTTCAACTTAAAATTTTTTTTTCCTTTATAAAACCCAAAGGAAATTCTAGACTGGAATATAGTAAAAAGAAAAATGTTAACTTTCAGTTTTCAGAGTTTTATGCAGTTAAAAAGATTTTTCAAAAATTTCTCCAGGACAAAGTTTATAAATCCTAAGATATTTATTAATACATAGCTGTAAACACACACACACACACCAAAAAAAAAAAAAAAAAAAAAATTCAGTCTTACTTTTCTTGATAAACAATGGATATATCAATTTAGCATTCAAATATTATAATAAACTCAATCTTGAATTTCTAGGGGTTATAACCGATTTTAACCCCTTGACATCCAGGACGTATGATGCGCACATCCTGATTTTATTGTAGATGACTATCAGATGTACAGCGCGGATGTCCTGTTTTATTCGTATCTGAGCTGTCGTTTTTCATTTTCTGGTAAGGTTTTCTCTCTTTGCCGAAGAGACATCTGGTTATATTAGACCTGTCACTCACTTTTCATCTTATGACTTCAATCAGGTGAGGTGGTGTGGCCAGTCAGAACTTAGGTGTTGTGTACGCTTGTGAGGTGGGGGTTTCATTTTCTTTATATTAAAATTTCAGTGTCTTTTGTAATATGTGAAAGTTTTTTTATTGTGCTTATTATATTATTAGGATGGAATGTGAGAGTGACAGTAGTGATGATTACAGATATGAGGCAGAAGAGGAGGAGGAAGATACAAGTGCAATACAACACATACATCACTGGCACACTGCATACCAACAGTTATATTTTTGTGATTTTTACCATGTTTTTATTAACTTGCTTTCTTGTTTGTTTGTGTGTGTGTTTGTCCGGTACAAATCTTGCAATCGATATTTAACTAACTTCCCGACTAGCTAGACATTTGAAACTTTTAGAATGGCTCAGAACACGATGACAATGCATTATTTTAATACTTTTAGCCATCTTTAAGTAGCATTGAATTCATTTTCAGTTAATTTTGTTTTGTACACGGGTGCAGCCATCTATCGGCCGGGACGGGAACGAAAAGTTAAACGCAAGTTAACTTCCAATTAACTTCATTTTCTTTCAAGTTGATGAGATAATTCATCAAAAAATTTTTTTTAAGTATTTATTAATACATAGAATTGCCAAGTTTATATGATTCAACAGAAAATTTAAAAACATGGTATATAAAAAGTTCTTTTTATCTTGTAATTATTTTCTCTCCCTTTTCTTGCTTGATTATAAATAAATAGCAAATAACAAAAATATTCTCAGTTCATTTCATGTGGAATATGAAAATACAAATTTACACTAAAGGCTGGTACATAAGTACGTACTTAAAAAAGCATCTGGGAGTCAAGGGGATAATCATTTAAATAAAATAAAGAATTCTTATAAATTAAAAGAACTGAATATATATAAATTTTCTTCTACCTTTTAAAAAGTACTTTTCTTAAAGTTTAAGACATAAGTAAGAAAGGATATATGAGCACACAGTTTAAAAAAATTTAACATATTCTATAGGTTCCTATAACCATTTAGTGAATAATATACTGCATGCACAGAGTAAAAAAAGAATACTTGTAAAGTTAAAAATTTCTAATATAAAGTAAAAATAGTTAAGATGCAAATAGCTCAGCCTATCAACGCTCTCTTTCCCCCCCCTCATATTTTTCGTATGTTACTTAAGTATAGATCAGAATTGTACACAAGCTAGTCTATTATCACACTCTGTGAATTATAAGCTGACAACTGCACAATCATCGACTTTTAAAAAGGTAAAAGAAATATTGCCTGACTAATTAAAAGAAAACTATTAAATGGAGTACCAAACAAAATTTTACTTACAAAACCAGTAGACAAATTGGAGACATTGTTTTTTTTTTAAAAACCTACTTCAAATATACATTAAGAATTCATTAGAGTTTAATAATATTTAAAACTACACTATCTCCCACATTAGATGTGCATGTGAGGATTAAAAAAAAAGATAGGTTTCATCATCTTAACTTTTGTAAAAGAAATCTTGGTTCAAATTATTAGAGGCAATGATCTGTTGAATAATCCTGCTGTGTCAATGAAATCAATTTTATAAAATTTCCTGTCACCAAATTATTGCTTAAAATAATATACATATAAATATCATATCTGTAAGCATATATAATAAAAAAATATACCATCATTTATTGTTTGGGCAAAGACATCAACTAATTCATTGGGCAATCCACAAGATGGAGGCACTTTGTCGACACAGTCTCTATGGCAACGATATCTAAAAGGACAAAACCAAAATAGAAAGTCACATAAAGGCTGTAGTAAAGTTTTAAATAATGAAATAAAATAAAGGCCTGTTTAAAATGCTTCAACAAATATGAATTAGTTTAGTTGTAGAAGTATCAAGAAATGCAAATTTATTTTTTCATATGTATCTGATAAAATAAAATTAAGGCTAAACTGAATGGAGCCCAAAATTATTAATTATGAATATAAAACTATAAAGGATCTAATTATCTAGCTTTAAATATATTCCAGAATTTTATGATTTTAAATTACAACACACAGTTATATCTTTTTTTATTCTTAAAAAAAAATTGTCTTCTTTGTTAAAACTTAGATGGAAGGTAAATAAAGTACTTTTAATCTTTCTTTTTAAAGGAAAAATGTAATGTCTACCAATGCAGATAAATAAAACTTTATTTAATGTTTTCCTTTAATTTGATTTATTTGATCACATACATTATTTCATGCTGATAAAGGCAAAACAGAACAGCTCAATATTTAAAGATACGTTAAAAACAATTAAGGTCAATGATACTTTACATTCCATAGGAGCCCCCATGATGAACGTCTTAAGTACATAATATAATTATCAACCTTGTCACTGACACAATCTGTAGTGTACCACACTTTGTGAACTATGCAGAAGCTATTATATTTTTTAGATTCGATATTTTAATTTTCACCAGCAGATTAACAAAGAAACCTAATAGTTGCTGGTTATATCATATTAAAAATTTCATTGGAGCCGAAAGATTTTATCATGTGAATGTGACTCTATAACAAAATCCAGAAACAAGTGATATTTTAACAAATACTATGACAAACAACAGTGGTACTTAAAAGTATATTTGGAATCTATCAAACTTCAGCAGTATCAAGCTGCCCAATTATGATGTATCTTCCAAATATCACCACCAAAAAATTGTGTTTTGTATTACTTTAAGGAGATCAGCGGTCTTTAAGTAAAACAAAACCAAAGCGACACAAAAAATTGAATGAGTGATCATTAATCATTGGCTGCTGCTATTGTCAAGTTTACTATAACTGATAATTTTACTGATGGCACTCTTATCAAAAATAATGAGATTCATCACTGTGTGATCTATCAAAAGTGAAATTGAAGGCATACAAAGTCTTAATTTATCCTCAACAGGCAAAAACAAAGTAAATTTAAGGAATTTTTTTAATACTTTTTGTAAAGAATAAAATACCCCAAAAATTAAGGTATTTTAAAGACTCCAAGGAAGCCTTATACAGCCTAAACTTTAAAAGTTTGATAAACAAGATACAAATCAACAAGCTTCATTTGAAAATTTTCACACTTACTTGCATTCTTTACACTTGAAACCAAAAAACATAGGTTTATCACACAAATGACAAGTTGTTACTTTTAGCGTAGAAGTAAACCTGTTAAAAAATGAATATAGATAATTAAAATGGCATCTTATTATTTTTTTTTTTAAAAGCAATGTCACAAAAAATGTCTGAAACCTACCTGTGATGAATGACATGAGCCATCCCATGAGTTCTAGGAGATCGTGGAACAGACAAAGCAGGAGCTATAATGCAATAACATTACTATAAATCCATATAATTTTTTCAGAAACATGAGTAAACCAGTGAATAGAATATAACATGTTTAAGGTTACACACTTTGAATCCTAAAATTAGGTAGCTGAAACGTTAAAAGTTATCATCCTTGGATAATTAATTAACAGGCCCCAAAACATTGTATATAACATTAGTAACAAATATTACATATTTTACTATAAGAATTCAGCTAGCATACTTTGTAAAGAGGGATCATCAATGAAACAGCCATCTGTCTGCTGATCAGGACTGACGAAAGGTGGAGACCTATTAGGTGAAGATGTTAAGGGAGACATTTGACCAAAAAACCCAGATGATTCTAAGCCTGGTTCAGTAGCTAGCCTACGCCGTGGAACATTTTCATTTTGACTGGAGAAGAAAAAAAAGCTTATTAAATTAAGCCATCTTCATGTTTCTATAGATCACTTTATATCTGATATTAAAAAATTTAGCTCTCAATTTTTTAAAGCTATTACAAATACATTTAAATAAGTCTTAGAAAAAAAATAAGACTTATACAATACTAAAACTTTCAAGCATATGTTGTCTAATTCAACATTTATAAAATATATAAAAAAAAGTACACTTTAGTGCCACAATTTTAGAGTATGATAACCTTGAACAGATTCATAAAAGTAAAACAAGTTTTGTTACAAAGGACCAGGGATAACTGAGTTGTAAGTACTTTTAATGACATTTTATAATGCATATCATGAAGTTTAGATAAAAATGTTGCAGATTTATTTAAAAATTCATAGCTGTCATCCATGAGGTGCAGAAACAATCTTGTTTACAGCAAAATTATTTTATTTAAGGAAAGATGACATGGAGTGCTCATAATGAATCTTTAATTGAAGAGAAAATGTCGACTATTTTTTTTGAGATAGCAAATCAACCTAAAGTGTTGTCATCAAAAGCATTCTTTATTTAGAACAAATAAGTTACCTTATAAAATAATGATGAATGATTAATTTTGTTCTCAAATAACCAAGATGAATGGAGCGAAATATTAAATTAAATATTACCACAAAATAAACAGTTATATAAAACTGATGTTAACTTTAAATTCTTTAAAGCCATGATTAGAGATAACCTAGTTTCATTAAAATTTTCAAACATGCAGTTGAAATTCATATTTAATAAAATCAATAATAGACAATGGTAAATCTACTAAATGAGAAATAGCAGGCATCAATTATCTTGTAGACTAAACATGAAAGTTTAACTTGCACTCTAAAAGAATTAAAACTTTTGATCACAGGATAAAATGACATTCAATTGTGGAATAAAACTAAGTACATTTAAAGTATTATAATTTAAAATTAAGTTAAAAAAAAAACCCTACAAAACTTGATATTGTTTCCAACACTAAAATTGCAAAAGTTGACAAATAAAATGCATATCTTGCACTATTATACAACTTTGATTTTTTTTTGCTTATATCCAAATTTAAAGGAGGAAAAACAAGTTACAACCTTACAATAGAAAACCAGTTTCTTCATAAATTATTTTATGAAGAAATAATATTTATCATTTATTTTTCGGATATGTTTAACATAAGAGATCTGCTCTGATGTGAACTGAAATTACAAATACTTGCTAAGAATTTTTGCTTTTGGATATAACAGTTTATAAACCATAAAAACTTCCATAAATCTATAATTAAAACTTTTGCCATAAAATAGAAAAATTAGGAAACAATGTGCATACTTTGTATTTTGGATTTCTTTAACAGAATAATATTTGGGGTATTTTCCTATGATTAGTAGCTAAGTATTAACAGAGTATTCAGAGGATTGTAAAACCTTTGAATGAACCTTACTATTACTAATCTGAGATACTGCATAGCAGAACAGAAAAATATAATCTAACATTGAATGAATCCTCTAGCATATAATCAGAAATGTACATAAACATTTTTGACTTTGACATGCAACATAGTTATAATTTATGTAAGTTTAAAAATTAACTTGTATATCTCAGTTTTATCTGTTGTCAGAGCCAGGCCTTATTATATATATAATCCCCAATTTCTGTGTAATTTTTACAAATCTCTTGTAACTGATACAGCTCTATTTAAATATACTTTTGATTATGCTAAGAAATTTTTTGAAAGTCAGTTCAGAGATGCCAATCCTCACATATTCTCCCCTCCCAACTGAACAACAAATATCAAAACATACAGTCTATCTAGTACTGTTGATTTCAAAACCAAGATAATTCAGGAAAGAATTAAAACTAGTATTACAAAACATTTATTTTCTGTGTCATAAACTGACTGATTTATTACAATTCAATAACATTAAAAATGAAGGTGATAGCAGAAACCTATCCACCATAAATTTTAGATTCCAAAAAAGAAAGAAAAAAAGAAAAGGCAGAATAACTAATATTTACTCCAATAAACAATGATTATGGAATGGGTTTTGCACCAATATACATTACATAATAAATAAAAAAATTTTCCCTATAACCTATAATATTCTACTGAAATAAAATCAAGAAGTCTATGCATATGATCAAGTTATTTTTGAACAAAGCTGACTTCATCTTTCCTAACAGCAGAAGAAGATAACCTTGTGTGACTGTTTTACTAAAGCCTTTTTAGAAATTCTTTAACATAACTACACAAAAGGAGTATCATTACAACATTTCACAAAAAACATAGCAATGATGAAATATATTTTTTAGCAATCAAGTACATCCCTTCAAACCAAACCTTGTAGTTAAAGAGCCTTGTAGTCAACTGTTTTTACATCTATATTATCCTTATACCTTGTAACTTATAAGCATTTTCTTTATAGTAACGGATAACATGTATCCTTGGCCCACTTCTACACAGAACACATAATCAGGTGATTTGAAATATGCCGAAATTAACTGAAATTAGTTGGAAGAATTGCAAACTGAAAGTGTAATTCACAAGCCTTACTTTACACTATATGTTTTGGAATTACAAATTTGTAAAATATTAGATAATACAAGCTTGAATATTTTGATGGCAAATTCTTTACAGTTAACCATGTGATAAAATGAAAACATCTCATGTTCAGACTCAATTTTAGCAGAAATATATAATCTGAAGAACTAATTAGATAGATGGTGTTAGATAGTGTTATCAAACAAAAAGGGATGAACTGCAGCAAACTAATTCATTTTCAGCAAGACATTTAAGCATATTGCATAAGAGTAGATCATACTAACAGCAAATTGAAAAGAAAAAAATTTCTTTAGTTCACCATTCTTCTTAATTGTTAATGCACATTTAATGAGAGTGCAAACTTCTCCAAAAATTTCACACAAATTCCTTCAGAGGAGAGGTTTGTTGGCAGTCTAGAATAGTAGAGTTATTTTTTACAACATTATGGCCATGTAGACCAGACAGGACTTAAAATTTAAAGCCAATTCCTAACAGATATTAACATTACATCAACAGTGGAACTCAAACCCACTACTGGTACTGAAGGCCAACACCCTAACCATTTGGCCTATATCAAGCCTTTATTCAGTTATTTCATTATTTATTCCTCAATGTTAACATATAGAGAAAATTTTTCCAATGATTGTCGACTTGCATTGAAAGATAGAAATTGTACGCTGTAATACAGACAAACATTTTACTCTGCTATCTTTTCTATTTTAGAAATTTTGCCCACCGAAGGAAATTGTTTGCATTTAAAACACAGTACACTACATTTTCTCCCTGAATAATTCAAATTAAAATATAATTCACATTTCTTTTAAAGAATGAAAAAATTTCTCCATAGCGAATAAGTGAATCCAGTAAGCTATCCAGCAACCTTAAAGAAGAAATAACCATGAATGTTGAGTCAGAAATATATATATATATATGGTGAAGGAGATGTACGATTCTGTTTCAAAGAGGATATTCTGCGATAATCAGACCTAACATGGTTTTAGAAAACAAGTACAATGATATAAGATATTACATATAAATATGTCAATTTATAATAATAATAAAAATAAATAACTGTACAAGAAAGTGAGAATCTTTGCAAAATATCATAAATACACATTGAAATAAAAAATATTTAGATATACAGATACCAAGAAAAGTACAAAAGAACTTGGCTTAATTTATTTGCAGTATGTCTTCATATTTATCTGTAAATAACTATTCCATATAATTAATAAAACAAAAAATGATAAATATACCTTGCTGTAGAACTGTCTATTTGTTCAATTCTGTTTGCCAGATGTTCTTCATGTGACTTGCTTTTAGTTAAAGGATAAATTTCAGGTAAGAGATTAGTCTGATGTTTTTTACTGGGGGGTGGTGTAGTTGGGAATTTTTTTTCACTTTTTTTACCAGACATAGGAGGTGTAGGAGGAGGAGTATATCTTCTTTCTCTAGGAGAAGGTGTATTAGGAGACAAAACAGAAGAATTGGGTGTTGGTGACCACGGTCCATGGTGAGCAGATGATATAACAGAGGATGAAGACGATATTGATATATGTCCAATATGCCCACTATGGAGGCTTGAGCTCATGCTAGTTGGAGGTGACTGCGGGCCATGAGTAGGAGTACTCTTCAAAAGTTCTTCGGATGGCACAGAAGATCGAGCAGTCCGACGCTGGTGATGAGTTCTAGGTGAAGATGTTATGGTAGAATTCCTATCCCATGAGTCCCAATGAAGATCTAAATCAGCTGCTGTAGTTATTTCACCCCTAATTTGACGTTCTGAAAATTGACAAATTTTTTTAAAACTAACATACTTATAAACACAAAGTATTTACAATCCATATGTATTTAATAATTGACTATAACATTAATAACCATGAATAAAAATATTCAAGGATTCGACTCAAAACATGACAGCATCGGCTGTCAAAATGGCAAAACATGACAGCATCGGCTAAATTATGGAAAAAATAATTAAATCTAAGTCTTCCTAAGCATTAAAATAGTAATTCTAACCCAACTCCATGCTTATCAAATTAAATAAAGATGCACCTGGGAAATGTATGGATAAGAATCATCTACCTGATAATCATCTAACTAGGAACATGTACTAGCAAAAAAAGATATGCCACTGCATGCTAGTGAACATTCAAGGTTTTAAAGAAAGGACTTAATTTATACAAAGGATTTAAAGAATAACAAAGACACAAAATAATTCTAAGAAAAAGCATGCTCTACACTATCACAAACCCACTTCTAGACAAATCCAGATTTTGCATAAAAGGCAAAACAGTTTGTGCTTTGCAGCTTAGTAATAGAAATCTTATCCATATAGTTCTCAATAACTTTATATGGAATCTCAAATAAATTTTCTTCATAAGTTCTTGTTTGCCATCTTCATTTTAAAACCACAGTTCCTACATTTAGGGAAAATCCTCATTATGGGTATATCAAATATCTTACTCAGTTTGTAATCTTTATCGTTTTTTTTTTTTAAAATCTGATACATTAAAATTTATAATAGATAACTATCTGTAAATGTATCAAAGTACACTTTATGTTATACAGATGTAAAAGAGGTATCAAAAAGATGTATCCTATGAAGTTGGCATTTTTAATAACTCTCAGTGTAGTTATATATCAACACACTCAGAAAGAGCATATTTAACAAAATTTTTTGTATTTCTGGATCAATTGAATAAAAACCATTCTCTTATGTAGATATTAGGTAATAAAGTGTCTTAAAAAGACAAAATAAATATCTTGAGGCTAATTCAAATTTTCTATAATCTTTACAAGCAAACCTATATGAACTAAGATATTTTTTCAGTTTATTTCGAGGACATTACAAAACTACAAACTTTAAAGAAAAAACGCTAAAACATAGAAGTGAAAAAAATCAAAACTTTCTAGTCAAAATTAACCTTTTCCTTACGGGGTGGGATAGCATGTAACCCAAGAATACAGGCCTAAGGATGAATATATATATATATATATATATATATATATATATATATATATATATATATATATATATATATATATATATATATATATATATAAACCCCTTAATGGCCCTTCTTACAAAGGGGTAAGAAATTTCCCATTCTAAAGAGGGAATCAGAAAAATGGGCCACCGTAAGCTAAAGGTTAATGCATACAAATATTGTGATAAACATTAAATTCAAATATTTGGGGGTTGAGTCATTTTCTACTACATGAGGGTTATAGACTGGGACCAACTGCTTAAAGCTGATTCTGTACGACTACAATTGCCATTAGAGGGACTAAAACCCATAGATGCTGGTGTTGATGCTAGTGCCCTAGCCATTCAGCCATCATCCAGCCTACACACAAATATTTAAAATACATCTAATATCTTACTAGGGCAAGAGAGAGCTCTAAGAGAGACCTAAATTGTTTCTAATTTAACAATCTTGCATATTACCTGTATATGCTTTTAAATTTCTCAGAGCAATCAAAAAACGTCTCTTTTCTTCATCTTTTGCCTCGGAGTTATGCATCACATCCTTTACCTCTTGTTCAGGTAATTTCAGAAGTAACTCCATAGTGGTAATTTTTGTGCTGATGTACTAAAAAATAAACATATTTAATAGTCAGTTTTTGTTAAACTTACATGAAAGCATATTATTTTCAACTAAGAAAAGAACTAAAAATTTTATGCATAAGAAGAGCAATGCTATTACAGAAGGTGTACTATACATAACTCAAGTGACAAATATATTATACACACACACACATATATATATATATATATATATATATATATATATATATATATATATATATATATATATATATATATATATATATATATATATATACACACACACACACACAGTGGTGGAAATTGATTTATGAAAATGTGATTTTTTAACAAAAACATTTTTAATATTCATTAAAAATGAATGAAACTTCATACATTATACATACTATGTATAACAAATGAGTTACAAAAATAAAATTTCATACATAATAATAAACAAAAGCATAAGGTCAAAAATTAGATTTTCGTAACATACAAACATGGAAATTGATTTATGAAATATCACATTTCATTAATAGATAGCAAAGCCACCTTTCTTCAAAGTTGCTTTTATTTTAGATGACATTGATAAAACAAGATTTTGAATTAGCTACCAGTTTTGACAGAATCCAGTTTTGACAGCTTCCAGTCATCATCAATTGTATAATTGAAAGCAACAATTGTATAATTGAAGCTTTCAATTATACAATTGATGTGTACTGCATCCAATCTGCATAAACCTTTCGAAAAAGCTGTCCCCAAACATTTTCGATGGGGTTCAAATCAAGACTGTTAGGTGGATGATCCAAAAGATCAATATTCTGTTTGTCAAACCAATCTTTCATTGCATTTGAAGTGTTAATACTTGCATTGTCTTGCATGGAGATGTAATCTAAACTATAATATTGCCATGCAAATGGAAGAAGGGAATTTCCTAAAACTGAGCTGTAATCAAATGAATTCTGGCAACCATTTATAAATACAATTTCACTTCTGCCATCATAAGCAATCGCTGCCCAAATCAAACTTCCCCCACCAAATTTCTGTTGAATGTAGATTTTGGTTCTTTTCGGAAGTCCCCCCAGTAATACTTCAAACCATCAGGGCCATCCAAATTACATTTCTTTTCATCGGAGAAAATGACGTTCTTCCAATTGTCACCCATTGCCATGTTCTCACAATACTGAAAACACATCTGCTTGTGACACAGAAGTGTCTTTCCAGACTTCATTTTCGACCATCTCAAGCTCCATGAAGAATGTAAAATTTGCCTAACTCTTCTAGAAGTAACAGGAAGGGATACATCTGCACAAATCTGCTTTGAACTGTGGCCGGTTTTTGATAGAAGTTGAAGAATCCCCCTTTTCTCCATTTTAGTTAAATGTGGATTACATTTTTTATTAAAATTTTTGCCATAATTTGCTGAATCTTTTCTATAATTATATATTACATCAACTGAACTTTCAATTAATTTACTAATTTCTGGAACAGATTTTTCCACATTCTAGGTATGCATCGATTTTGGCTCTTTCGTCTTCAGACAACACCTTTCGTTTACCCATCGTGAAAGTATCACTGAATCGTATTGCTTTCAATATATAACACTTTTTATGTTTACTGCGCATGTTACGTTACTTGGTTTTATGCAAATTTTTGTCACATTACTTCAGAATAGCCAATGAAATGTGATAGTTCATAAATCAATTTCCATGTTTGTATGTTACGAAAGTCTAATTTTTGACCTCATGTTTTTGTTTATTATTATGCATGAAATTTAATTTTTATAAATCATTTGTTATACATAGCATGTATAATGTATGAAATTTCTTTCATTTTTAATGAATATGAAAGGAGTTTTTGTTAAAATGAAAGTTTTCATAAATCAATTTCTAACACTGTATGTGTGTGTGTGTGTGATATTTGGATTCAGTCTTCAATTTTAATGTCATATGAGCATTACATCTTTAGATCCTTACATTATTTTATCACATAGAGCAAATATCAAGTTAAATGTAAATAAACAAAAAATGAATTTTAAATGTAAACCAAATAGTGCTGTAAAATGTCATAACTTCATAGTTGATTTCCAAAGTTTATACAAATAGCAAAAATCAGCTATAAAGATTTTTATAATGAACTGTCAGTTATATTTGAAACATCTAAATTTGATAAAGGACAAAAGGATACTTCAATAGGTCAAAATTGCATTTAATAACAATAAATCAATTATAAAACATGAAAAATATGCAAAGAACATCAAACCTGCATGATTGAAATAACTTTTACACATTTAGATTATTCTGTATAAATATTTACACTCATTTCAGATTTATCATAAAAAATACTTTGAGTAACAAATAGTGTACTGAAATTTAAAACTCACAATTACTCACAAAATTTCTGTGAATTGCAATGATCATTAATATTTAACTTCACAAAAATACAAATATAATTTTATAGACAGCAAGCAGTAAATTGAACTGATCTACTGCCTCTGGCCCAAGTCAAATTTTTAGTAATCACAGATTTAGCATTAACAAGAGAATATACAGAGAACTGTGCAGAACAGACTATCGAGTTAAAAAGAATTATGATAAATTCAGCTTTTTAAACCCAGCAAAAGTTCAGTTTTAAAACAAAAGATATTTTCTAAAGAATAACAATCTAACATTTTCTACACTTTATTTCAAAATTTCACTATTTTCAGAAAAAAAAAAACTAAATTTAAAATACATAACATATTTAAAGAACATCAAAATTATTACTATTATTTAAATGTCTTAATTCACAACTTTCAACTTGATGACTTTTGCTTTGCATTCTTAAATGATGAAAACAAAATGTTGACACATCAGCTAATAATTTTTTTCACTTTTAACTAATTGTCAACCACTGAACAAAAATTTAATTTCTTATTAGAATTTTAAAATAAAAATATTAAAAAAGCACAATGGGATATTATACTTAGCTAATCAAAAGTTAATTATATGAGCTTAAAGTAATACTAGTCATCAAATTTAGTAAAAGAAAAAGCAGCCTTACTATAAATGTCTTTAAATGTTATGTTCACAACAACACACAGAGCTTGATTTACATAGAAGCATATTGATTTCTCAAACAGCAAGCTATTTCACTTGCACATTTTCATAAAAGTTGAAATATATACACACATGCTCCAAGTATCCATGAAATACAGAGGAGGCTCTTCCCAAAATAGTACATACAAAACCAAAATAAAAGAAGGCATGCAAAATATCTTGTGCTGCATATTTTCCCATACTTACATATTTATACTGTGATAGAAAGAAAAAACATAAATAGTGCTGCATTAAGTATACAGAAAAATGTTTAAGTGATACAAAAAGATTAAATATCAAGTTTTGATGTTAGAAGTTATACCTCAACTCTTTTAGATGCAAACTGAAGCTCTGTACAATTAGAATTGACTAAACATAAAGCTTGCCACCACTAAGATCTATAACTTATTTTGTTCAATTATCGTACTAAACATATAGTACTGGGGAAAAATGCTTTACATGTGTATACTAACTGATTAATAGCAATGAAAGACCAGATAAATGACAACAATTAAATATATTAAACTCCAAACTTCTAACATGAATTAGAAAACTTAAATGAAGATTATTCAGTTTGCAACACTTATATCAGTCACCAAATATTTAAAAGGTCTACTAAAAGTATATTTAAATTCCACCCATTTCATCATTTATACTCTTAGGGTTTAATTTGCTAGAATAGATAATAATCAGAAAACAACAGGAAGCATTCCACTGTGGTACATGCTCCTTACAGTAACAGCAAAACAATAAAAGTTTATTACAAACAGCAAGTTAAAAAAAAAATTATGAAAAACTATCACTAATTACTTTTATAATTATACAAACAAGATATCCTATAGACTACAATCAAAGTAAATAACATTGCTAACAACTCTTCTTAACAAAATGTTGACAGATTATGTAGAGGACATGCTTATAAATAATATAATTACCTCCCTAGATTTTGGGCTGAGACCAACAACTTGAAGCCACTTTTGCAATCGAGGATATTGAATTAATTCTGGAAGGGATGCACTTTCTGGACATTTCAGCTTTGAAACTAATTGCCGACTAAATAACTTTATTAATTTGCTCTATAATAAAGAAAAAAATCAATTTATCAAGATGTAAACATCTACAGACTGCTTGCACAATTCGTAATTTGACATTAAAGAGTTCTCAACACACATATAAATGAAATCAATGCAAATTTTCACAGCGAGTGCACATATAAAAAATCGAGGATTATAGTACTGTGGCCCTTTAAATGTGAATGTGAAAATATAATGTAAGATAAATGATTAATATATTGTACAAGAATTAAAATTTTAACAATAAGCGATCAAAGAGCTCTCAGCCTGCAGCACAAAACTTACTTCAACAGTTCTAATTTCATGCTGCGTTAATTCGGCACTAGGAGCACACTGTGTTCGTAATCCGTCAAGATGTTCCGCATTTATATCTATCATAGCTTGAGCGGTATTGCATGCTTCTATCGTTTTCTGAACGTTGTCGTCGATTTCGCTGTCAGCCATGATTCTAGTACGGAGTTTCTGTTGTTGACAGACATCCGTGCATGATGACTGCAGACTGCAATTTGAAAAAAATTACAGACTAACCAAGCAATATATATTTCCATCCTTCTGACTGCTAAGAACAGCCAGCCATGATGGACTACTTAACTAAGCACAACCATCGCTGAAGATGGAAATTCCCGGAATGAGTAACCCTTTCAGGTCTGTGACAACTAAAATGTTCTACCTCCTTGGTTGTACTACCTTTAAAATCAAAGAAGCCTGAACATTTTATCATTCCCGTATCTGTAAACTATTAAATCAGTATCAACAGACTAACAAACATTCTGAGTCTAACAAAGACGTCACATATCTGTCATAAAAATCTTTGAATTTATTGTCAGTGAATGGTAAAGTTTTCTTTTCTTTTTTATAATGTAAGATAGAAATCTGTGAAAGATAGATCCAGTTCTTCTATTCTAATGAATATACTTGGCAGTTGTTTGGCCTATATCAGGGGCCGGCAACCATTTAGCTGTGGTGTGCCAAGCCACTCTACCATATGATTCAGGGTGCTGCCTTAATTCTTGTTACCAGAAAGTAATAGTAAGTATATATGTATAGGTGTATATATGTCCATCAAATTATAAAATGGAGTTCTAGAGAAGAAGAATGGGATAAAAAATTTATCTTTTAAACATATTTATTAAAAGAATAAACAACAGAAAATTCCAACACAAATTAAAGTTTTTTAGTGTGAACTTTGTCCCTGCACCGCTTTACTTAATATTTCAATATCAGGGGTATAATTTGTCACTTTTAATTTCACACAAGATTCTGAATGTTCAGTTGTTAAACAACTTCTTTGTGGACTCAAAATATGTTTCATGTGCGAAAAAAAATTGTTCACAGAGATATGTAGAACCAAAAGCGGAAAGCTGAGCACTTGCAATTTTCTTTAAACAATTAAATCTTTCCGGCAATGACATCCAACAATTTAATACAGAAGTCGATTTTTCCTTAGAGTCATCTTCCAGATTTTTTCGTAATTCCATAAATTTTGCTTTCCATAACCCTGAAGATGTTAGTTCGATAAGTTCCATTTCAAAATTATAAACTTCCATCCACTCAAAAATTGAAAGATCAAACGGGATCATTAGTGGATCTATTAAATCTGGTTTTATGAGGATGGAAAACATAGGCATATGAGCTTCAAAGTCTTTGCATCTTTTGAAAAATTCCTCTTTAAGTGCTTCGACGTAGGTCTATGGTCGATTTATTTGCAAGCGCTTTAACATTTGGGAAGTATTTGTAGGCACTAGAATTAATGTCACATAAAAATATATTTAATTTTGTATCAAATCCTTTCCAATATTCAAAAAATTCGAGCACAGTTGGGCGCTTTCCTTGCAATCTTAAGTTTAGTTCATTGAGATATTTAGTTATATCAGTCAGAAACATCAATTTGCATAACCATTCTTTATCGTTCAATTCGGGGGAAATGTTGTTCCTTCTCATTAAGAAAAACTTGAATGTATTCCAGACATGACAAAAACTTATTACATTACCTCGACTAAGCCAACGGACATGGCTGTATAAGGGGAGGTCCACATATTCACTTTCCATTTCTTCTAAAAGAGATTTAAATTGCCTGTGTTTCAATGAAGAACGAGACACTATGAAAAAAACTATTTTAATAACAGTGTTCATTACAGGAATTAAGCGTTGTGACGAAATTTTGGCAACTAAACTTTCCTGATGTATTATACAATGGAAGTTCAATATTTTATGTCCAATATGATTTTCAAGAAGTTTGACAAATCCTCTATCCTTGCCAACCATTGCAGGTGCGCCATCAGTAGTTACACAAAATATTTTTTCTATATTAATGTTTTTGCTGTCAAAATAGTTTATGAATGAAGAAAGAATATCCTGCCCCTTAGTTGTCCCAGACAGAGGAATCAAGCTGCACAATTCTTCATAAACTTGATCTTTTTCACAATACCGGGCAATTACTGCAAGCCGCGCAACATCATTTATATCGGAGCTTTCTTCAACAGCGACGCTAAATGCAACAACTTCTTGTAATCCAGAATTCTGTTTTGTTGCTACATTTTCTGCCATTGCAGTTATTCTTCTTTCAATTGTTCGCGCAGAAGCCGGTATTTCTCGAATTCTGGATAATATTCTTTGTTTGTTAGGTAAATCGCTGAACAACTTTTCAGCACTTTTTATAAAGATTTCCCTTATATATTCCCCATCTGTAAAGGGCCTTGCCTTTGGCAGCTATGCAATGAGCAATTGCGAAGCTGCATTCTGTCGCTTTAGGCTTCGTTCTAGTTATTCCACAAAAAAAGGTTACTTGTTTCTTATAACCAGAAACAGCTCCCTTTATAGCTTCACATTTCTCATCGTTGTTATTAAATGTGTACTGATATTTGGTTTGGAAATGTCTTTGTACACGTGACGTGCGGCATCCGACGCTTTCGCGACATATCACACATACAGCGCGATCCTTTTGTTGTATTAATCCATATTCATTCGTCCAAGAATCTTGAAAACCACGAACATCAAGTTTTTGTTTCTTATTCTCCATTTGATGAAATATGGATGAATTATAACAAAAATTAAACCAATAAAATAAAGTCTTCTAAAAAAACTTAAACAAAAAACAACTGAAATTTGTTACATACCATATAACAATATGAGAATTAGTATAAGCTGTGTTACAAATTGTCACAACGTCAAATTAGTATTCTGTCATTACATTCGTATACCCATGCGCCGAACAGAACGCATTTGGAACAGACCCATTTACGAGGGGAGTCCGTGTGACTATACTTTTACTGCTAGTGTACGTAAATGAAAATGCTGAATTTATTTCCAATGTAGAGTAGTGTAGAGTGCGGAGTTCTTAATGAACTCCACCGCGTGCCAAGTCTGGCACGCGTGCCATACGTTGACGACGCCTGGTCTATATAATGGTGAAGCGAGGGCAGGATCGGAATATATACACACACGTATATATATATATCAACAGTAAAGAATTAAATGTTCTGTTATTTGCAGCAGTTTTAGTAGAATCTGATCCGAATTTTTTTAATAATTTTATTTGTATTTATTACATCTGAGGCTCTACAGTTATAACTTTGACAAAATTCGAGTTTCTACCAATTTTAAGTTGGACAAAATTTTCAATGAAACAAGTAATATAGCAATACCTTGGCGACGTTTAAGGGCCTGTTCACATAGGAGTCCGTTGCGTTGCGTTAAGGAAAAGATGACGTTGAGACGAAAATAAACCAATCATAGGCCTCCAAACAATTAGCAATGAAATTTTCAATGCCTATGATTGGTTTATTTTCGTCTTACGTCGTCTTTTCCTTAACGCTACGCAACGGACTCCTATGTGAACAGGCCCTTAGAGGGGAAGAAAAAAAATAATGATTTTTAATCAATCATAAAAATTATTCCTAGAAGACGATTTTTTTTTCTGACGATCCCTTTTCTGCCTTCCTATTTAAACAAAATCGATAAATGAGGTATCATTTTAAAAATTAAGTTTTCCGCTTAATTTAGAATTATACATTGTATTGTTTGTTTAAATATCGAAGTATAAACGAATCGCATAAACTTGACAATTCTATCTATTAATAAATGCTTTTTAAAAATTTTTTTGATGAATTATCCCATCAACTTGAGAGAAAATGAAGTTAATTGGAAGTTGCGTTTGACTTTTCGTTCCAGTCCTGGTCGATAGATGGCTGCACCAGTCTACAAAACAAAATTAACTGAAAATAACTGAAAATTAATTTAATTCTGAAAATTAATTTAATTCTGCTTAAAATGGCTAAAAGTATTAAAAAAATGCATTGTCATCATGTTCTGAGCTAGTCTAAAAGTTTCAAATGTCTAGCTAGTCCGGAAGTTAGTTAAAAATCGATTGCAAGATTTGTACTTGACAAACACACAAGCACACAAGAAAGCAAATTAATAAAAACATGGTAAAAAGAACTTTTTATATACCATGTTTTTAAATTTTCTGTTGAATCGTATAAACTTGACAATTCTATGTATTAATAAATACTTAAAAAAATTTTTTTTGATGAATTATCCTATCAACTTGAAAGAAAATGAAGTTAATTGGAAGTTAACTTGCGTTTAACTTTTCGTTCCTGTCTCGGCCGATAGATGGCTGCACCAGTCTACAAAACAAAATTAACTGAAATTGAATTCAATGCTGCTTAAAGATGGCTAAAAGTATTAAAATAATGCATTGTCATCTTGTTCTGAGCTATTCAAAAAGTTTCAAATGTCTAGCTAGTCGGGAAGTTAGTTAAAAATCGATTGCAAGATTTGTAAGGGACAAACACACACACAAACAAACAAGAAAGCAAGTTAATAAAAACATGGTAAAAATTTCTCATTACTAAGAAGCCCGCTTGGCTGTTCAGTTTGAGTGCCCGTGACAATCAGTTAAAGTCGATAAATTCGATACATAGAGTGCTAAAGTTCAATAAACATTGAACTTGCGTGTGTTAGAGCGCCATTTGTTATTCCGAAAATGAAAGGAAATTTGCTTGATTTCGGGCATAAGGGGGCCACTAGTTTTTACCATGTTTTTATTCATTCGCTTTCTTGTTTGTTTGTTTGTATGTGTGTGTGTCCAGTACAAATCTTCCAATCGATTTTAAACAAACTTCCAGACTAGCTAGACATTTGAAACTTTTAGAATAGCTCAGAAAACGATGACAATGCATTTTTAAAATACTTTTAGCCATATTTAAGCAGAATAAAATTAATTTTCAGATATTTTCAGTTAATTTTGTTTTGTAGACTGGTGCAGCCATCTGTCGGCCGGAACGGGAACGAAAAGTTAAACGCAAGTTAACTTCCAATTAACTTCATTTTCTTTCAAGTTGATGTGATAATTCACCAAAAAAATTTTAAAGAAGTATTTATTAATACATAGAATTGTCAAGTTTATATGATTCAACAGAAAATTTAAAAACATGGTATATAAAAAGTTCTTTATATCTTGTAATTATTTTTTAAAATTTTTTATTTCTCAATGATTCTTGAAAAATTTTGTTCATGAGAGATTATGGAAATTAAAATAAAGAAAATCTATTTGCCTTTTGCCAAAATGAATAACTATTAATAAAAACATCATAGTATATAGCCTTGTCTCTTTTGCCTTATTATGGTGGTGATGAAACCGCAAACATGCTAAGGAGACTCATCAGTTGGCATCGCAGATCTTCAACTCCTATATTTTATCTATGGGGAATAGTTTCTCTTAGTATCTATATATTTAAGTTGCTAAGCCGATTCTTTGGGCAGGCCGCGAGAGAAAACTACTGCATCAATTTACTTCATTTTGGTCTTAAACTATACATGTTATATGAGTTTAATCTATACATGTGTCAAATTTTGTTTTCATAACCGCAATTTCTATTAATGAGCGATAATTTGCAATTGAAAATTGCTTTCTGCGCATGATCAGTGACATGTTTAAATCTGGCTTTAGATGCTAAGCACGAGACCGCTGTGGCGTCACTATAAGGCTGATAAACTCTCTGAGGCATTTTGAAGAAATTTTACAACTATTGATCCATACCAAAGAAAGACAGAGTTCTAATTAAAAGCGAAAGCCAAATTTTTAAAACAAAAACATAACAAGTAGATTTATTTACAAAAAGAATTAAATTTTAAACACTTCCGACATAATCACTTAATTTATGTGCAGATTCACAAATACACGCTCCAGGGCCCATTCTCGGCCCAACAACCCAGGAGCCTAGCAAAAACACGTCTATCCCGCTCGGATTTTATACAGCGTCTCCCTTCAAAGTCTGGATTTTCAGAAGCGGTGGAGTGGCGGCAGATTATCGGCTGACAGCTCTTCTTAGTCGCCGAACTTTACTACATTGCAGAAACGTCCAAGATGACAGCTTTAGTGGCTGCATCTGTAAGGAAAACGGTTTTTAATCCCCCCACGTGTTCCGAACTGGTGGAACCGAACAACACATTCCTTGAAAAACACGCAGCTGTGTTTCAGCCCTTGTGGGGTCTCGGGAAAAAAAGACCATATTTCCAGTACGCTACACCGCATAAACATGTTAACTTGTTTATTCCGACTAATCTCCCTGGGTCTCTCTCTGCCATTTTTATTTTTAACTATGTTTGCGAGATGTAAAATTAAACCTGAAGGAAATTGTTTAGTTTGCGCTGCTGAATCACCCCATTTCTTTTTATAGGGTTCAACAATAATTTTTTAGAGTATATTTCTCTCTTCTTAATATTATAATTTTCAATGTTTAGAAATCATGTGTTGATTATAATGCGAGTCTTAGTACATTTATTTACTATCCAGCCGTCATGTTTGGACGGGTACCAACTATTTTTTATAATTATATAGATCAACAAATGCACATTGTAGCGTCACGACAAATGTTTAAGGCGATTCTCTGAGGCGTTGCTAAAAATTACTACTATGGGATCCATAACAAAGCAAAGACAGAGTCCTAATTAAAAAGCGAAGGCCAATATTTTTAAAACAAAAACTTAACGAGGAAATTTATTTACAAACAGAAAAACTTAACATTTAAGGTTACAACATATTCAATTTAACTCCGTGTAGATTTACAACGTACGGAGCCTATAAAACACATGTCCGTACAGGCCGCGTTCTAACTCACGTCTCTCCCTCAGACAGGGGGTCGGCAATCGCTGGTGACAGTTTCTTCGTAACTTTATTCCAGAATCGTTAGGACGACAGCTTTATTGGCTGCATCTGTGGTAAAACGTTTTTTAATTCCCCCACGTGTTCAAAGTCGGTGGAAACAGGCAGCACTTTTCCTTGAAAAACACGCAGCTGTGTTTCAAGCTCTCTGTGGGGTCTTTGGCAAAATAAGACCATACATCCAGTACGCTACAATATATTTGAATTCTATTAATTGCATATGAAGGTAAGCGAGAAAATAAAGAACGCGACATTTCAAAAATTTTCACTGTAAATGTCTTTAAAGGACTTTTAATTACGAATGCTACAAAATCAAAATTCTTTTTGATTAAATAAGATTTTAAAAAGAAAACCCTGGCGTATTTCATTTAAATATCCGTTTTAAACAGAATTCAATAATTACAAGAAAAAGAGAACTTTTTATATATCATGTTTTGAAATTTTTTGTTGAATCATATAAACTTGACAATTCTGTGTATTAATAAATACTTTTTAAAATTTTTTTGATGAATTATCCCATCAACTTGAAAGAAAATGAAGTTAATTGGAAAGTAACTTGCATTTAACTTTTCGTTCCCTCTCCCGCCAATAGATGGCTGCACCAGTCTACAAAACAAAATTAAATTAATTTTCAGTTATTTTCAGTTAATTCTGCTTAAAGATGGCTAAAAGTATTAAAAAAAAAAAAAGCATTGTCATCGTGTGCTGAGCTATTCTAAAAGTTTCAAATGTCTATCTAGTAGGGAAGTTAGTTAAAAATCGATTGCAAGATTTGTACTTGACAAACACACACAAAAACACACATACACGAAAGCAAGTTAATAAAAACATGGTAAAAATACGCATTCGTTGATCAGTAATTAGAAAAGTATTGAGAGGAAAATTCGCATTGCTTTACACTGAGGTCTTGTTCACATCGCGTCCGTAGCTGAGCGTAGCTTTAGCGATAAATTTTTTTTAACCAATAGCAGAGCTCAACACAGTGATCACGTGATATGTCAAACCAGTCCCAGAACCCTTCACCAACCTCGGCGCTAAAGGAAGAACGGTACACCCAGGAAGCGGCATGAAGCCCCAAAATTGGAGATCTGAGATGTTAACTGAAACGCCGCCTTAAGCTATGGGAATTTTCCTCTCCCTCATTTTATAAATCACGGAATAGTACTTATAAACTTTTTGTATGCATTTGAAAATAGATTTTTGAACACAGCAAGCGCCTTTTAAAATTTTTTTGTAAATCATTTGGAAAAAATTGTAGTGACAAACATTCATAAGTTAAGGCTCTAAAAAATTTAAATATTGAAAATAAAACAAACTAAGAGCCTTTTATTACCATATTTTTATTAACTCGCTTTCTTGTGCGTTTGTGTGTTTATCCAGTACAAATCTTGCAATCGATTTTTAACTAACTTCCCGACTAGATAGACATTTGAAACTTTTAGAATAGCTCAGAACACTATGATAATGCATTCTTTTGATACTTTTAGCCATCTTTAAGCACTATTGAATTCATTCAGTTAATTTTGTTTTGTAGAATGGTGCAGCCATCTATCGGCCGAGACGGGAACGAAAAGTTAAAGAGGTATCTAATACGTAATAAATTGCGTTTATTACGCATTTGATAATTTTCTTTCAAGTTGATGGGATAATTCATCAAAAAAATTTTAAAAAAGTATTAATACATAGAATTGTCAAGTTTATAGGATTCAACAGAAAATTTAAAAACATGGTATATAAAAAGTTCTGTATATCTTGTAATTATTTTTAAAATTTTTTTTATTTCTCAATGATTCTTTAAAAATTTTGGTTCATGAGAGATTATGGAAATTAAAATAAAGAAAATCTATTTGCCTTTTGCCAAAATGAATAACTATTAATAAAAACATCATAGTATATAGCCTCGTCTCTTTTGCCTTATTATGGTGGTGATGAAACCGCAAACATGCTAAGGGGACTCATCAGTTGGCATCGCAGATCTTCAACTCCTATATTTTATCTATGGGGAATAGTTTCTCTTAGTATCTATATATTTAAGTTGCTAAGCCGATTCTTTGGGCAGGCCGCGAGGGGAAAACTACCGCATCAATTTACTTCATTTTGGTCTTAAACTATACATGTTATATGAGTTTAATCTATACATGTGTCAAATTTTGTTTTCATAACCGCAATTTCTATTAATGAGCGATAATTTGCAATGAAAATTGCTTTCTGCGCATGATCAGTGACATGTTTAAATCTGGCTTTAGCCGCTAAGCACGAGACCGCATAAACATGCTAACTTGTTTATTCCGACTAATCTCTCTGGGTCTCTCTCTGCTATTTTTATTTTTAACCATGTTTGCGAGATGTAAAATTAAACCTGAAGGAAATTGTTTAGTTTGCGCTGTTGAATCACCCCATTTCTTTTTATTGGGTTCAACAATATTTTTTAGAGTATATTTCTCTTATTATAATTTTCAATGTATAGAAATCATGTGTTGATTATGATGCGAGTATTAGTACATTTATTTACTATCCAGCCGTCATGTTTGGACGGATACCAACTTTTTTTTTATAATTATATAGATCTACAAATGCACATTATAGCATTCCAAGAGGGTTGGGTTACAAGCTGTTATACAAAGAAAAGAACTTGTCAATTCTAAAATTTTTGGGGAGGTAAATTATGTTCAAATAATTTCTTTTAAAGTTGACACATTTTCTCCGTATATGTAGCGAATTATTACCAGATACCCATTAACCCTGTATTATATTTATGTGAAATAATTTGGTCGAATTTCAATCGAACATTCTAAATAAAAGAATGTGAAACAGTTGAAACATCTTTTCCACCTTTCTATTCCTTCTTTTAGCCGAGTGTTCGGAGTGAAAGTAAGAGAATATTTGAATTTATTAAATTTTTTATTAAGTACAGCTCTAAAAATGATAAAATTTACATCCAGATATTTAAAGCGTAAAAACAGCAAATGCAATTTATTAAAAATTTGCTTTATTTTTTTACATCAAGAAAAATAGCGCGAAACAAGGCAACTATATAAAACAAGCATGAAGTTTAGGCGCCAATTGGTTATCAGCATTAGAAAGCTTTATCACTACAATCTTGATTTCTGAACTTTCAGTCCATGAAGAAAAAACAGTCAACATCTGCATCAGAGTTAAACCGATACCTTTTTTTACAAACGTTATGAATTGATACGATGATGGTTACACACTGTCAAGTAGGTTTAACGTCCTAAACTTAACAAATATAAATAAACAACATAACAAAATAACAAAGTTAATAAAACAGAAGAAGTTTTTCGTTGTTAGTTTCAACTGTCCATAACTGAATCCTGTACAGAAGATACTTAAAAAGGTAGGACTGGGTCAGCCATCAACAATAATTTAGTTTATACGGATCGTACTGCACACCTGCAAAAAGAAATACAATTACTAGGAAATTCTTCTTGTAAACAAGCTTGAAAATTACAGCTTATGGCAATCTGAATAACGGAAAGACTTCGGGTGCAATTTTTAGTGTAAGCAATTTTGTTCCTAATACCGCGATTTTATTTTTTGATATCAGGATATACCCCCTGGGTTCAGGAGACTTAAAAAGCCCGCGAAATCCTTTTTTGGTGTTTTAATGAGTCATAAAACAAAAACCTTGGATTTTCTACCCGATTTTCGAATAAGTATATTTTAACGAAACTTATGAAATGTTACTTGGGGAAGAGTTAAAATTAAATTGGGTTAATACAAGGGTAAGGGCCTGTTCACATAGGAGTCCGTTGCGTAGCGTTAAGGGAAAGATGACGTTGAGATGAAAATAAACCAATCATAGGCGTTAAAAATTTCATTGCTAATCGTTTGGAGGCCTATGATTGGTTTATTTTAGTCTCAACGTCATCTTTTTCTTAACGAAACGCAATCCTATGTGAACAGGCCTTAACACTGAAAATTTTGGAAACAGGAGCAAACGATATGCGAAAAAAAAAATTTCGGATATTTAAATTTGAACTCTTATGTACGCAGACGATAATTTGTGGCGACAATTGCAATTTAGCCATCTTAGAATAAGTTTTGGAAGAGAAAATGAAGGACAAGAGAGCATTATCGAGCTATGATTTGAAAATGGGGTCAATCAAGAATGCCTTCAACGTCTACAATTAGCATATGGAAATTAAGCTCCGTATCGTGCCACTGTATTAAAATGTTTACAGAATTTAGAATTGGGGGGGGGGGGGGGGGGTCTAAATTTTCTGTATGAACACGTCGTTTGCATTCCGAAGATGAGGTTGACTAGGCTATAAAAAGCCCATTTTTAATCTATTCCAAGAAATTGATGGATTGAGGCATTTAATCTTTGGAAAATTCGCCTACAAAAGTGCATTGATCTTAGAGGGAACTACTTTGAACAGTCCTAAGAGTTGGTGAGTTTAACTTGTACATTTAGCCCTATCTCAAATTTCCGCGTGACCCTCGTGTCTATTAATACAACCATGGTCTTTAAGGTACTTATAACTAAAAGTTTTCCTTTATAAGTGACTAAAGTTACGAATTTGGCATTAGAAAAGTTGTCATTGATTGCTGTAGAAAATACTCCGAAAATACTGTTTATTGGAAAAAGTACCAGTACTAAAGACTTAAAACATGCACATCGAATTTCAAACGAAAATAAAAAGGACCTCTCGGGACAACAATTACAGAACTCAGTCTTCAGGAAACGCTTTTAAAAACTTTAAAGTACTTTTTAAAGTGAATTAGTCAAACGTCTCAACTAAAAATTCTTGAGTCACACCAATTTTCATTGCAGGTTTATTTTTTCTATTTGGAGATTCTTTGTTGCAGTTAATCCGTTTTCTGAACACTTTCTGGCTATTTAAATATGAACTTCCAGCTTCATTTTGCTTTGCAATCCATAAATAGAAATAGCATCTTATTTACTATGGGGATAAATTCATAGACAAGATCATTATAAAAAAGTACAGAAATTTTCTACCAGATATAACCATTCAAAACATTGGGGGTACCTTAAGGCTGCAGTGTACTAACCCCATTGGATTTGCTCACCTCAATGTTAACCTGTGGAGAAAACGTGTCTACTACTGATAGCTATATACATGACAATCATCCAATAAAATGGCATTTTCAGATAGCCCGAACTTCTCTGCCCCTTGCAATAGGATTCATTTTTTAAAACTGCAGCCACCAAATGAATGGCTGAGCGTTTAAAATACTAGATTCATTTCAGTTAATTTTGTTTTGTAGACTGGTGCAGCCATCTGTCGGCCGGAACGTGAACGAAAAGTTAAACGCAAGTTCCAATTCACTTCATTTTCTTTCAAGTTTATGGGATAATTCAAAAAACTTCAAGTATTTATTAATACATAGAATTGTCAAGTTTATACGATTCTACAGAAAATTTAAAAACATGGTATATAAAAAGTTCCTTTTATCTTGTAGTTATTCTAGTACGAGTACAAATTTTAAAAATCTTTGAATCCAAGTCTGCAATCCTTGGACCCATTTTATCCATGGGCTAACACCGAGGTGAGCGAATCCAATAGGGTACACAGCAGCCGTAAGTGCTGCATAAAAGTATTTTCCAACAACCATGCCCATTATACAACTGAGTGACGTACCAGAGTTAAAAATCTTGCTAGACTGGTTGCTTTCCAAAGTCGGAAGAATAAATCGACCAACACCCAATTATCCTATTCTAAGATAGCTGGATAAGTGAAAGGACAATTTTTAATTTTATTTGCTCATTCTGTATATATAATAGCCGTTGTCTCTGTATAACACTTCCGGGCTGTACTCGTCTTTGAATTGAAGCTCTCTGTAAACAAACAGCCGGTTACGCTTAATTTCAATTTCAGATGTGGATCAGAATTCTTTCTTACCTAAAAACTAATATCTTCTCCATCAAATCACGTTTGTTCAGCCTATTTTTCTATAAAACATTCAGAACTACAAAAAATTGGATGTATATTTAAGCTGTATATTTAACAGTTTTTAAAAATCTGTTTACTTTTGCTCTGAATTCTGAAAGTAAACAAACTTGAATGTGAATGGATCAAGTAGCTCAAGTATTCATATCGCGTAGTGAGCTGTAAAAAACTGGATGGCAGTCTACTACTCCAATCGCATAAACTAAATAAATAAAAATAATGAAAGGGTTTGCTTTTACAAGGTGTGGATTAAAAGCAATATTGTTAGATAATTCGGGATATTTTTTTAACTTTCATATACTTTTTCCATTATGACGTCATTATTAGTATTATGACGTCAAAATGACGGGTTACCTTCTAGTAAGTATTAAATACGAAATACTCACCCTTAGTTAATCCTTTATAGAGAACAGATTTGACCGCTTCTGAAGACTTGAGATTTTGCCGCCCAACGACGAGATACAAATCCTTCTCAATAGACAACGCCTTCACATCTCGGACGCAATCGCTGCGTATCGCGAAGAGTTCTTTCATCCCAGATTCTCCCTCGAGGCCATAGACCTGGACCACAGTCCCGTTCCACGCGACCAGATGAAGCTGCGACAAGTCACCGAACCGAAATACGTCCATGCCTCTGGTGTTGTCGAAAGGAATCTTTTGGAACAAAGCAAACCTGCCGTTTGATCCCGTGTTCCGGTACACCTGGTATAAATCATAAAGTAAATTATTTATATTAATTACTAGCGGCCCGTCCCGACTTGTCCGGGTTGAACAATTATCTAAAGTTCAATAATTTCAAGTTCGATTCACGCAAATCGTGCATAAATTCAAAAACAAAGTTTATAATTTAAAGTTCTGTAATATTATACCAATAAATTTCCAGTTGATAGCCAATAAATTGTAAATCTTTACCTTAAATGTCCAGTAAAAAGCGTAGTTCCAACTAATTTTCTTCAATAAACCCTTAAACGTTGCCAATTTCAAAAATCTTTTTTGTATTTATCAATACTACCTCCACTTGAATCTATAAAATATTAAATGTTTTACTGATAACAAATGAAAATGTTTGATGTGTTGCTATGGTTACTTGACTATGGTTGACAAAGAAAAAATTGTAAAGGTGAAGCATCAGCTCAACATTTAGGCCCCTAACTTTCTTACTATTGATCAGATATACATAATATATAGCCTATGTCCATCTGGAATAATGTACCTTTCAAACAGTGAAAGAATTTTTCAAATAGGTACAGTGGTTCTGAAGATTACCCTCCACGTATACAAAGTCCCTCTCTCTTTATATATAAGTATAGATAGCACCACGCTAAGGATCATTGAAGACTTCGGCAGAAAAAGCGGTAGAGGACAGTAGCGCTAACAATGGAGATTGTTAGGATTAAGCCCCTAAATTTATTCCTACTGATCAGATATACATAATATATAGCCTATGTCCATCTGGAATAATGTACCTTTCAAACAGCGAAAGAATTTTTCAAATAGGTGCAGTGGTTCCGGAGATTATCCTCCACATACAAAATCAGCTTTATATATTGGTATAGATAGGCGTTTACTATCAAGGATCGGAGGGAAAGGACACGTTCCTAGAGGCCTGTTCACATAGAATCCGTTAGCGTCAGAGATTCCGTTGGCTCCGATTGGTATAGGATTAGAAAACATTTTAAGCCGACGCTCCGGATTCAATGCATGAACAGCTCGTAAAGTATCATGCGCATTTCCCAACATCTAGATATGTTAGGAAGTCTAAAAATGACCGCAAGCGTCGGGTTAGATATTTTGTTTTGCTAAAGTTGGGAAACACGAAGGTTTCTATTCCAGCATGGATCGACTATAGAACTATTGAGACACTAGTATATAACCCCTGTTGAGGCAAACTCCTTGATTAATGTAAATTCGTTTGCCTATGCAGAAGAACTGCCTCTCAACTCCACATCAGAAAAATGTAAAAACAGTTCCGCTTTCTTTTCAAAAATTGTATCGTGTCGTAAGTAATTCGTATTTAAATAAAGTGCTTGTTCTAAAGTATTCATAGTGATTATCGAACAGTTTTCTCACATTTCTGGCGTCCGCGACAAGGACTATGGATAACCTAAAGCGAGAACGAGCACAACTCCGGCGATTATTTACGAACTCTTTAAAAACTTTGGAATCGAAATTGACTGTTGAACCGGTAATTAGAAGTGACGTGATACCGGCAAGTAGTGTATTAGAGGATAAAGCGAATCGCCTCTTTGATTTAGATGAACAAATAAAAGAATTATGGTTAAACGCAGAAGATTTTGATGAAGAAAAATTTTCAAAAGATATAGATATAACTGAATCTTATCGTGATCAATGGATTACCGCGAAATCGAAAGTCACGAATCTTCTGGAAAACGAAGTTAATTTAGACGATAATGTAAGTGTCACGTCTCAAGGTAAGCGAAATTTTAGACTTCCTAAATTAGAATTGAAACGATTTGATGGAAATGTAAAAAATTGGATTGGATTTTGGGGGCAATTTAAAAAAATTCATGAAGATGATACCATAGACTCTGATGATAAATTCCAATATTTACTGCAGGCTACTGAAATTGGCTCTTCAGCCCGAGACCTCGTAGAAAGTTTTCCACCATCTGGGCCAAATTATTTTAAGGCCATAGAACAAATGAAGTCGCGTTTTGCACGTGATGAGTTGTTGATTGAAATCTATGTTCGTGAACTTCTGAATTTAGTTTTAACTCAAGTTAAAAATGGAGAAAACTTTACTTTGCGTATCCTACATGACCGATTGGAAACTCAGTTACGTGCATTAGAAACTTTGGGAGTAACTTCTGAGAAATATGCAGCAATGTTGTACCCCTTAGTCGAGTCTGCTTTACCAGAGGAAATAATGAAAACATGGGAACGATCGCGAACAGTGAAAGCTGAAACTGGGAAAGAAGTTAATCTTTTAACTAGTCTTTTAGAATTTGAGATTCGAAGTGGAAAGCGAAGAGCGTTTGAATCTGGCCCGTTCCGGATTTGCATGTAGCAAAGAATTCGATACATCGAAATCTCGACATCACATTCCCACCGCAGCGTGTATTGTAGCGAGTGAAAAGAAATACACTAAATCTGATAAATTATGTTTGTGGTGTAATAAAGTTTCTCATAACTCTACAGAATGTTTTAAAGCAAATGATATACCATATGATGAAAAGAAAGAAATATTGCGTAAAAAAGGGGCATGTTTTTCTTGTTTAAAAATAGGACATAATTCGAAGGTATGCAAAAGTTATGTCAAGTGTTTCATTTGTAATAAACGACATCATACAGTTGTATGTCCAAAACCACGCCAATCGAAAGATGCCAAGAAAGAAATGAATGAAAATCCAAATGCTGAGGTGTTGATATCTAGGAAAAATTCACCAACTCTTCTTTTGACTGTTCTTGCCAGAATTACGAGTAAGGAAAAATCTGGTATTATCCGGATATTGTTTGATACAGGTTCTCAAAGATCTTTTATTAGAAAGGATATAGCAGACAAATTAGGGCTAGAAATATCAAATCAAGAAACTTTGAGTCATGGTTTATTTGGGGGTGGTGAAACTGAACAAAAGTTACATAATGCCTATGATATTACTTTGCAAAGCTTATGTTCAAAATTTCGATGTCGTATTTCCGTTTTAGATGAAACAAAAATTTGTGGAAATATACCCCGTGTTACGAATCTTAATGTGTACCCTCTTCTGAGGAAGAAAAATATAGTACTAAGTGATGTGGGAGAAAACACACCGGAAATAGGCTTGTTAATTGGGGCCGATTACTTGGGTTCTTTATTGACCGGAACAATAGTTCCAATTGACGATAATTTGGTAGCAGTTAATACAAAACTGGGATGGACTCTCCAAGGTAAACAAGCATGTTCTGTTAGATCTTTAAATGATATTAGTTGCTCTTGCAACTTGGATTTAACAGAATTATGGGATTTGGATGTGATTGGCATTAGAGATCCATCAGAAATTAAATCTAGACAAGACATAGAGGCTGAGACTTTAAATTTCTTTCATAGAACTATTAAGCGGATTGAAAATAACAGATATGAAGTTAGTCTTCCGTGGAAGGAAGGGCATCCTGAATTAACTAATAATAAGGAACTTGCTAAGAAACGCCTCATATCGACCACAAAAACACTTGTTCGCACAGGTCATTTAGAAGAGTACAATGACATTCTCAAAGAATGGCTAGATTTAGGCATCGTAGAATTAGTCAAGGAAGATGATGGTATTGGGCATTACCTACCACATCGACCCGTTTTCAAGAGTAGTAGCACGACTACAAAAATACGCCCCGTGTTCGATGCATCTGCTAGAGATGAAAAGGGTAATTCTTTGAACAATTGTTTAGAAAAAGGCCCAAATTTAATAGAGTTAATTCCCAAATTAGTGATGCAGTTTCGAAAGCATGCAATTGGAATTACTTCCGACACCAGAAAAGCATTTTTGCAAATTAGTCTTTCTCCAAATGATAGGGATTATTTCAAGTTCTTATGGTGGAAAGATCGGAAGACAGAGGAAATCATTACCTTACGCCATTGCCGCGTTGTTTTTGGTGCTTCACCAAGCCCGTTTTTACTAGGAGAAACAATAACATATCATCTTGGACATGCTCCAGAAGAGTTGAAGAAAACTGATCAGTTGCTCCAGAACTCCTTTTATATTGATAACTGTGCCCTAAGTCTAGAAACGAAGGAAGAGGCTAAGAAGGAAGAGGTTTGGCTTCAGAGTCTTCATCTCTGAAGCCAAACAATTGATGTTTTCAGCCCAATTCGATCTACGAGGTTGAACAACTTCCCCGGATAGGGTTATAGAATGTGAAACTAATGAAAGATATTCCATTACTGGGACTTTCTTGGGACGCCCAAATAGATGAACTCTCGTGTAATTTGGGTACAAGCACATTTTCAGAAAGCTCTGTTACCAAAAGAACTTTGTTGTCCTTAGCTCAAAGTATTTTTGACCCTATTGGCTATACTAGCCCTACTACTGTAATCCCAAAATTAATAATACAGAAAAGTTGGAAAGAAAAACTTGGTTGGGATGAAGTACTTCCACCGGATATGAGAAAAGAATTTCTAGACTGGTTCAAGCATCTGCACTTTTTAAAAGATTGTACGGTACCCAGAAGACTTGTAACTGGACCCTTTAAGCATTGTGTAATCAGCCTACACTGTTTCAGCGACGCTAGCAAAGTATCCTACGCCGCCTGTATTTTCATACGATCATGTTATGAGGGAAAAACTTCGGTGCAGTTAGTTGCCAGCAAATCAAGAGTAGCACCTACTAAAGATATTACTATCCCACGATTAGAACTTCTTGGAACTCTCATTGCAACTCGCCTATACAACCAGGTAGTTGACTCACTTAATTTGCAAGGATGCAAAGTTTTTTTCTGGAGTGATTCAACTGTAGCGCTAACTTGGATTAAAAGAAAAAACTGCTGGAAGACATTTGTTGGAAATCGCGTTGCCGAGATCAGAAGTTACACAAACCCAGATGATTGGCACTATGTACCAGGCTCTATGAATCCTGCAGATCTACCCTCCAGAGGCTGCAATGCTAAAACTTTGCTCGAGAGTCGATGGTGGGAGGGACCTAACTGGTTGAAAGAAGATCCTGTAAAATGGCCTGTATCTGAAGTCCCAAGTGCTGATGAAGATCTTGTGGATTCTGAGAAGAAGAAATTAGTGGTGACCGTTGTAGCTCAAGAGACCTCTAATTTTACGGATAGTTTACTCTACTTCTCTCAATACTCAAAACTTATTAGGATGATCGCATGGATAATGCGTTTCATCAACAATTGTCGGAAAAATGAATATGCCAGGAAAGGAGAACTAGTTTATGAAGAGGTTCTAAATACCGAGAAAATATTATTGAGGTTAATCCAGAGGGAAACTTTTCAAGGCAAAGGAGTTGAAGTTCTTAAAGAAATGCAAACATTTAAAGATAATGATGGGATCATTAGAGTGAGAACAAAATTAGTCCTAGGCGATGAAGATGAAGACTTCAAATGTCCCATATTGTTACCAGGTGATAACGCAATTATTCACCGACTTATCCACCAGAAGCACTGCCAATTACAACACTCTGGCCTTGGAACTCTGATATCTAACCTGAGAGAAAATTACTGGATAATAGGTATTAGGAGAAAAGCGAAGAAAATCTGCTCTTGTTGTGTCATTTGCAAAAGATTTAAAGCTAAACGCACGGAACCTCCTTTAGCTCCTCTACCGAGAAACAGAATAAAACATGCTGCCTTATTCGAAGTAACAGGAATTGACTTAGCTGGCCCTTTATTCCTACTTTCAGGTGAAAAGGCATGGATTGTCCTTTTTACGTGCGCCATTTATAGAGCTGTTCATTTAGAACTAGTTAATTCTCTGTCCACCGAAGCTTTTATAATGGCTCTAAGAAGATTTATTGCACGAAGAGGAAGAGTGAGTATTATCTACACAGATAATGGCACTAATTTTGTGGGCACGAACAACGCTCTTCAAGATCTGGATTGGAAGCGTATTATGAGTTTTTCTACCATCAAGAAAATAAGATTGAATTTCAATCCCCCAACTGCCGCTTGGTGTGGCGGTTGGTGGGAGCGAATGATCCGCATGTTGAAAGAGCTCCTGAGAAGAATTTTGGGCAGATCCATTCTTAAGCATGAAGAGCTAGAAACTATCCTGTGTGATTGCGAGGCTACGATAAATTCCAGGCCTCTAACGTATATCGATGACAACTCGGAAGGATTGAAACCGCTAACACCTTCAAATTTCATGCAGGGAATTCCGAGTGCTGAAGTCCCAGATTTAGATGAGATTGATCATAACAGCTTAAATAAAAGATTGCGTTACCTTCAAAAACTTCGAAATGATTTACGAATGAGATTCCGCAACGAATATTTAGCCATGCTTGTGCATCGAGGACGAAGTCGGGAAGATACCTTGCAAGTAGGTGATGTAGTTATTTTGGAATCCCCGGGAAAACGTATGAACTGGCCGCTGGGTCTAATAGTTGAAATTTTCCCTGGCGCAGACGGGCATTCAAGAGTTGCCAGAATAAAGACAGCTGAAGGAGAAAAAATTAGACCTTTCCAGCGAATTTATTCCCTAGAAATTAGAAGTCCAGAAATCCAATTTTTTGACCTGTTAAAAGACAACATTCCAGCCGTTGTGGAGATTCCCTCGGGATCAACCAAACCAACTGATGATGGTCCAGTTCCCGCTCCTTCTGTTGCTCCAGACATTCGAACTAGAACCGGACGACGTATAAAAATACCCACTAGATTGGACCTCTGATTATTTTTTGCAATTTTTATTGTTTTATGTTTCCATCAAATTGCAAGGTGGGAGGATATGTTGAGGCAAACTCCTTGATTAATGTAAATTCGTTTGCCTATGCAGAAGAACTGCCTCTCAACTCCACATCAGAAAAATGTAAAAACAGTTCCGCTTTCTTTTCAAAAATTGTATCGTGTCGTAAGTAATTCGTATTTAAATAAAGTGCTTGTTCTAAAGTATTCATAGTGATTATCGAACAGTTTTCTCACAACCCCCGTCAAAAATGACGGAATGCTGATCAGCGTTTCAAGAGGCAATTCATTTTCATCGGGCATTGCTGAAAACTGTACTTAAACAGCAGTAAACAAAACTAAAAACTAAACTAAATCAAAACTAAACCAAAACTGTTTCGAAAGTGAATGACTCCCCACACAGCAGGCATTGCTGAAAACTATACTTAAACAGCAGTAAACAATAAAAAAATAAAACGTGAAACACAATTTAATTAACATTAAAATTAAACATTAAAAATGTAGTTATTTAAAGGGAATATGAAAAACCATGGAGTAGAATGAATTCGAAATTCAAGTGAATGACTCAATTGAATAAATTCTTTTCGATGGATATTTCAATTTGAAGATATTTCAAAAACTAAACGGTTTTGAGCTAGGGTGTTCACTTGAAATTTTCATACTTTTTAAAGGGCTTTCAAAATATGTAACTTTTGTGGTATTTTTCAAGAAAAATTTCAGAAAATGGCGTCGCAATGTTAAGATGTTCCCGACTTGGTCCGTCCCGGAATGGTTACCTACACTTTTTCTAATCTAGGCTTTTATATAAGTAAAGATGGCTGGAGATTTTTACCATTACATTTCACCTGAAAAAAATTCACGTACAGAAAGAAACTGTATAAATTTCCTTTTGTGTAGGATATTGCTCAGTCACATAGTGTGGCTTACAGCAAAACATCGCACAGATTTTGCGTCCGAGAATGAAACCCCTTCTAGCTTGAAGATTCTATCGTCATTAGTCCTATATATTTTCGTTATGTCTATAACAATGGATAAGGGCCTGTTCACATAGAGTCCGTTGTGTTGCGTTGCGTTAAGGAAAAGATGACGTTGAGACGAAAATAAGCCAATCATAGGCCTCCAAACGATTAGCAATGAAATTTTTAACGCCTATGATTGGTTTATTTTCGTCTCAACGTCATCTTTTCCTTAACGCAACACTACGGACTCCTATGTGAACATACCCTAACTCCGTCACGTTACGGCGATTCTTATTAGACATTAAAAGTAACCAACTTTCCACCTAATACGATGGCATCAAAATTAGAGCGAGGTTTTCTAGATTCCTTTTCTCCCTCTGCAAAGGGAATTTTCTCAACACTGCTTTCGACCCGCACGCGGTTGGTTTTAAAGTTTACTTTCTAGACATTTTGAATTTTTTCTCAAACTTGAAATGAAGAGTTGATTCAGCGGGGCAAGAAAATAGTCACCGTGGTTCAGCCTCGGGTTCAAGACCTTTCAGTCTAAAGCAGAGATTACCAACCGGTGTGCCGAAAAAAACTTTAGGATGCCGCGAGATTTTTGGATTAAAAATAGAGTAGGCCCAATTAAGGGTCCTGGACACAATTTTTTTTTTATCTAGTTAAAATTTAATTTGTTATGGTTAACCATATAATTTGTAAGCAAAATCACGTCCTAAAACTTCTCATAACGATTTTAAATTGCCCCACATTTAAAAAAAAATTTAACTTTATAACTCCAAATATTATTTGTTGAATTTAAAAATTCTTATTAAACAGAATAGAAGTTTTAATGCTGAATTAGCGTTTTTAAAATATTAATTTAAAAAAAAACTAGAAAAAATTTCAAAAAATTGATGCAACTTATTTACTTTTGAAAATGATTTTTTAAAAATATTTTTCAAATTTGCTGATTAAAATTATAGTAAAATTTAAAAAAAAAAGACACGTTCCATGTTTGAACCATTTATCTTTAACGGTTCTTGACTTAACAATTTAAAGACGAGAAAGGGTTAAAACCCATCATGCAGATAAAGCATTTACAGGTTTAAACAAAGATTGGCTGCTATAAGAATGTTGCAAACAAAAAAATTAATATTTCCTGCTGTAATTAAGATAGAAGCATGATTTAAACGTCATTTTAAGTGGAAAAGAAATTTTTTTTAATGCAATATAACTTTTTTCGAAAATTTTAAGAATTGTGTCCTGGACATCCTTAAATATTAAGTTAACGACTCGCGCCCGACAGATTGTGGCAGAAATCCATGCACTTGTTCCTGGGGATGAATAGGCTACCCTCGCGGCCACAATTGTTAGGCCCGATATCAATTTTACTCCAAGCATCCATCGGAAGTCTCGCATAAATAAAATGAAATATTTAGAGATTTCTATTTTAGTCCTTTGGTGTAATACTATATTAAATCTCATGCCTATTTTTGAGACTATTAATATATCCTATTCTAGTGTTATATCTTTCAGCAAATGAATAAAACAAGCAATCGAAGTAAATATTGCTTTGAACTTCAATTTAACATGTTCCTGAAATATTACTTTAATATTTTAAAAAATTGAAAAAAACTAAGTCCAACTAGGGTTCCAGGAGTCTCATTCCCAAGGGAGCGGCAAATAAAAAGGTTTGGAATCCCCGATCTGTTGTTCCAAATGTCCCCTGATCGGAAGTTCCAGACCAGGTCAATATAGGCTTCGGGCTGTGTATTGCGGCTCCGGTTTATGATAGCGCCATATGGGTCGGAGTCAGACTTAGCTAGGTGCCATCACAACTGACTGAGCACCCCCAGGTGCGACGTCTGGGGATCTTACCTTCCCCACCCACTGACCCCCGATTTACAGGGACCTCCGATTTATGGGACTCCGATTTACGGATTTAACGTGCCCATATTCGGCCTATACACGAAGGTATTTAACGGCGCTTGTCGGATTCGACCCGCACCCTCAGTACCGAAAGCCGACGGGCTATCGATAGGCTACCTCGGGTCCATTCCTGATCTAAAGCATCTGAATCATACGATAACATTAACACAACGACTAATTAAGAGTTAGTGAAACAAAAAAATACCTGGAGTGTCTTGGGTGCTTTACTCTCGTGCATAGGGGCATCGTCAGCAAATACCAAGTAGTGATATCCGTGATGAGCGAAATGCTTGACGATCGAGCCCAGAGACGTAATGCGCTGCACTTGCTGCCACTTCCCACCGGCCGCGGCATATATTTTTGAATTGGCATCGTGGACAGAATAAGAATTGGAAACGGCGAGGTAGAGAGCATCAGACACTTCGAACAGGACGATCGATCGACTCTCTGCAATCAGCCACAAAAAAAAAAATCACTCGGCAGTCGAACAGTCATCCATCTACTCATTCCACACAAATTTATCGAAGTGTTACAATTATCAGACTACTGGAGGCAGGGATAGACTGCAGTTTTAAAAAGTCAATTTGTTATTTCTAATGCCCCCTTAAAAATAATCGCCTGGCTATAGGTGCGACACCAGGTCCCTATAGGCTTCAGGCTGAAGTATGAGGCTGTTTTTATATTACTACAAGGGTCTGTGTCCGTCTTAGCCAGTTGCCACTTCCATTTCCACCGAGCACCCCCCCCCCTCAGGTGCGACATCAGAGGGGGGGATCGTACCCTCTCCCACCCTCTGACCTCAGAGGGACTTTCCAGTGTACGGATTGAACGCGCCCATATCAGACCTAGATAAGGTATTTAATGACGCGTGTCGGGATTCGATCCTCAGCTTTGAGAGCCGACGTGTTACCCCAAGGCTACCTCGAGCCCAAAGTTAATTTTATTCGTTACAACCGGGATAATTCCGTCTCAGATATTAAATAGGCCATGTCTCGCAAAAGAGGTCGCACACCTACGCATTTTATCGAAATGTCCAGATTAAATAGAAACAAAACGAGTGATTTTTGCATTACGTGTTATGCTATAGGAACTATTGAACAGTTCACCGTTCTGGCACTTTTTCCTATAGAATTTCTAATGCAAATTGAGAATCTTAATATCGCGTGTGTGTATGTTCCCTTTTCAATAAACTTGTCAACCAAAATAACTCTAAACGTAAATTTTATATTTAATGCAGATGAATAAGTCTTTGGTCACGACAGTGACCAAAGACGGTTGACGCAATTTATAAAATGAATCCTGTTGCGAGGTGTAGAAAAGTCCAAGCTATCAGAAAATACCCTTTTTATTGGATGATCGGCATTGAGGAAGTTGTCAGTAGTAGACGCATTTTCTCCATAAATTAACATTGAGGGGAACGAATCCAATACGGTTAGTACACAGTAGCCTTAACGGCTATTGTTAATGTAGTAAAGTACTATGAATTTAATAGGTTTGTTTTTGCGAGCATTCCAGTCATTCCGCTGCACGAAGGCTGGACACTTATTCCAAACGCAGTCTGATGCATATTAAGGGCGGTATTAGCACTCATGCCAACTGCGGGTCTTGACCCTGTAAAGCGTGGTCCTGATCATCGTCAGATTGTTGGTTTGTTGCTGCTAATGCCCCCTGGTCGGAGGTTCCATGCACCAGACCCTAATAGGCTATTAGGCTGAAAGGGGCGGCTTTTGTTTTGAATTAGCACCACAAGAGTGAGACTGGTCCCGTAATTTTGAACCGAGACAAGTGACGAGACCTGAACACTTGACCTCGCACCTCCAGAGGTAAATTTGAGAACTTTGATGATATTGCAGCCACGACCTATTTTACGTCCCCCGGCCATCATTAGTGAACAAGGCGGTGGATTTACCGCCGCGACGAGCATCGAACCAGGGACGTTCAGATCACTGGCCCGCTGCTCATGCCAACTGGGCCACTACGCCCTCAGATTGTTGGGTTTTCCAGCCTTATTAGAGCTGCTCATTTGGAAACTACCAAGGCTTGCCAACACCGGGAAATATGTGTCTGGGGTTAAGTTCTAGATTTCAGCATTACTTGCCCTCTAGCGTTTGAGAACCAATCATTTCTTTTAACAAAAATTCTTAACCAAATCTTAAAATACCCCAGAGCTTAGCTTAAAGTACACGAATTTTACGGACACCTCGCACAAATACGGTATAAACCAGTGGTGCATCTTGGGTCAAAGACCATTTCCCTGTGCTCTGAAGTCCGAGACACTATCATTTTTTACTCATTTTATAAGTGTTTCCCTCTCAAATCCGATTTTTTATATTGCTATGCACACTAAGAATTAGGAAGTTAAAATTTATTAGGCGAAATTTCAAACCTCAACATTTAAAATCACTTTATTTTCACATGTGTTGAATCTGTAACCGTATTCACATAATTTCTACGCTTTTGTATACAAGAAAGTTTTGAAAAATTATCCGGGGATCTATGAAGAACTTGTACAATTGAATTTATAAAATAGGCAAAATATTTCAGATTTAATTTTGCCCTAGGGACATTTTCAGAATAATTAAGTTTAAGATATCTAATAAAGTATAGTAAAATAAAACCAAGGAACGCTACATAAAATTTCACGATACCTGCAAGGTACTTCAGATCTATAGTTTTAAAAGATATTAGGTCATGGAAAAGAGTACAGATGCTCAGCAGGGAACACTTTGCCTGTACAGATTAAAAATTATCTGCTCACGAGACCTGCTAGTGCCACTAGAATGAGATTTTATTTTAAAAAGCTCTGGTATGTTTTAAGCCAAGAAAACCAATCGTTAAGAATTGCCCCCAGATCCAACCTAAACTTTAATTCTGATTTTAGTAATCGCGAAGTTCATTCTTCAGCTGATAAGCATTTGAAATGCATTCCAGTGTGCAGGTGTAGACTTTGGTTGGCGGCACAAAGAGACTGGCTACCAAGGTTAAGCATAAGCGTACGTCAACTGGGATAAGATACCCATTAATGTATGGCCGGGTTAAACTTTGTATTCATAATCAAGAAAATGACTATTGAAGGTATTCAGTGTTTGGGACCACATTTATCAAACCTTGGACATGCACCTCAGGGTTAGTGTCACGAGAAACTAATACGATACGTTTTACCCATTACCTTTGCCAACATTTAATGAACCATTGAGATCAAGTGCTTCCGCCGAATGCTCTTTCACGAGGTATATGTTGCAGGTACTTTTAGAGGGAAACAGCAGAGCCACTGCGACATCAGTCTTTCTCGACACAACGGCGGCATCGGAGAAGCCGCTCTCCACTGTAGCAGGATATCCAGGTCTCTCGATGACAACAGATGAATCTAAAGAGATTTAGGAACACTATCACCATGTTGATATGCAAAACTGCCACCTCAGTGCCATGGGTATAGCCAAGTCCTACGAGTGAATACACTGGCAAGACCTGAAACCACGGTCTTCGAAGCTACAATGGACCCATGTGTTGATCAAAACTCATCTGAAAGGTTTAATGACTTGTGTTGACCAATACTGATGTGTATCGGGCAGAAACGTTAACAAATTACAGAAATCTACCGACCACATGGTGTAGTGGTTAGCATCTGAGATGCCACACAGTGGGCTTGAACCCCGATCCCGAAAAAGACTCATTGTGTCATAGGGAGCAATGTTAGCTCACCTATAGGGTGCTCCCATAATGAAGAAACCAGTAAATCGCTGTGAATAACGAAAGGCGAATGTCTCGCGACAAAGTGCCTCCGCATTAGAAAAAAAAATTAGAAACCTAACATAAAGGCTGTTTTCTTAAACTACTAAAATCTGCATTTTTCAACTGTTATTTAACGTTTTATAAAGTTCCACATAAATAACGCTTGATAGTCAATTAACTTACATATAAAAAAGGCAGGCAATGGAAATTCCAGTTTTCATCCAGAAAAGTATTGGGCACCAGAGTGGTTACAAAAATGCCCATGGAATGAAAATGACATCGTTTGATTCAAGAATTACTACAGTCAACACTTAAAAAAAAAAAAAAATTAAGAGTATCAACGCAAAACGTTTCCTTAGAATGATTAATATCCTGCTGTAGTGTTCAACTCACTAACATCTCGATGTCAACTTTAATTGTAAAATCAGCGTGTCAATTTAACAATGCATGTCCCGGATGCCTCCAGGTGTAGTGCTCTGGCGTCATTTTGCCTGATCACAAGGCACGACTACCTCGCCAAACGCTTGTTCGAGATAGGGGAAAGTAAGGTGTTGATAACATGCCTATGCAATTCCTCCGAGGTTATGGTTTGAGAGCGCTGAGGTCATCTTTTGCTACAAGAGGGCTCATTACAGCTTAAAACAGATTCCGAACGGCCACAAACATGCATGCCAATAGTGAGACTCGAACTCTCAGATTGGTACGGAATGCCAGCACCCTAGCCATTCGGCCATCGCCAGTCCCGAAGAGATGGACATCTTGCATTTGCATCGTTGCTCGGATCTTAGTGTTGATATTTTTAAGCGGTATTGGCGAGCGGGAGAACCTTGAGCAAATGCATTTGTATTCTTTGTATTTTGCTTGCCATTAGAAATTAAAAATTATAAAAAAATTACTCGTGGTAGTTTGATTAGAATCTAATAGCCGAAAACAGAGGGTCTCCAAATTATTTTGCAAAATCGTGTCTGCGAGCTTACACGTCATCAGTTCGCACAGAACGACTGGTATAGTAGATTTATTACGCAGTTACTTTTAATGACAAGATTAGTGTAGAGGAAAAAAGCAAACCTTTACTGTTGATTCCAATGTTAATCGTTACAGCTATACTTCCAATTCTGTAAAGAAGACTTTTTGCTATCAAAGTAGTAGAGAACGCTTGAAATGACGGCTGAAATCGTTTGGTATCATCCCAGACGTTCCGCACAGAATAAGCTGATGTAGCAGAGCCGTCCAAGTACAGGAGGTTAATATCTTTACTTGATGTTACTTGAATGAAACTTGCCTCGTAGTCCAGCTCTTGGTAGGTTATGAAGCTGTCCAAAGCGTAGTACGAATCTGTGAACAGATTTTGCCGTATAAGAAATGCACTTTCACTACATAATTTTCATCAAGATATATACGGAGACTTTTTGGGGAGAGTCCAATTTAAGATCTGGACTAAAGCGGCCGCACGAACTTTTGCTTTCTGAGAGACTAAACTAGTCCAAGGAGAAGCCGCTGTTAAACTCTTTTGTACCAGACGTCTTGTTCCGCTGTAAACGATTTAACATTTAACTTGCTATGTTTGTTCATGATTGTTACGTTTTCGTTAAATTCTGGCCTGCTATTTTCAACTGTCCTAGTTATGTAGGTGGGATAATCCCGTTTGAAATATTCTGCGAAAACTTGCTTTGCGATTCATAGGTCAATTCAGCTTATGATACTGAGCAGACAATTTTTTTTTTTAAATGGCTCAATGGTACAACGCGTATTGTCTCTAAACTTATTTTTATTCAGTTTTTATAAAAGTTTCGTATTATATTAATATGCAATTTACGTAGTGTCACAGCTTTAAATTTTAATCAACCAAATTCTCTTTAGATTTGAGACCATTTAAAAACGCACAGAATTCTAGAACTCAAAATTTTCTGGTAATCATTTCATAAAACTTTATTATATTAACACTAATTTCTCTGAATTAATATTCAGAATGAACACTCAATAATCTAAAAGATTTATAGGCTCGAGTTCAAAGGGGCATATTTTCCAAGCTTTCGAATTCTCGCCTTTCCTCAAAGAATTTCCTTCTTAGCTGCATTTATAATTCCTTTATCAAGTTGATTACCCTTAAAGATTTCCCTAACGCAAAAACACTAGGAACTAGTTTTTTTGCTAGGAATTTTTGCACTTCTCGATTTAAATGGAGCTTGCATTTTAGTTACCTAAATTATTAATAATTTCATTAGAGACTAGAATTTACAATTAGTTTGTGACCATATAGGTCTCATCCAAAATGTATTGGTTAAAGCAACTGACTGAAGGTTAAGGGTCTGTTCACACTGCGTCCGTCAACGTTGCTTGTATTGACATTTTAAACCAATCATACCTTAATTTTGCGACTAATCGTTTGGAGGTTGTAATTGGTTGAATATATTTCAATACGAGTAGCGCTGACGATGACGGACGCAGTGTGAACAGGCTTTAACAATTTCATCATTTCTACTTCTGTGGTTCATTATTCATGGCGAATCCAGGATTTTATAGGTCTGCGTTGTATCACATTTGAGAGGGTGACCGTTTAGTTTCTTAGGCAACGCAGAACTGATTTCGTGGGAAAAGTTTTGGTTTGACATAATTGCTACGCCATTGTTATGGTTTAACTTTTGTTACGCGTTTATTGTATTTGTCAAAAAGTCACTACCAAAGAGATAAAGTAGATCACCGTGAAACCGAGGTTGTGTTTACAAGCGACGTATCGCGTTTTGAATATTTGGACACATGGATTTAATAGGGCTGCCCAGAGACTTTACGGGGCCTAGGGCAAACTTCTGTTTGGGGCCCCCAAGAAAAATAAATGGAAAGAGACGAAAACAAACATTCAAATTAAGTTACTCATACTAAAATTTTATTACACGAATTATTAACATGATTATTATATTTCATTGCACTGATCTCTTGTTATATTCTCCAATATATATGACATCTTCCCTCCAAAATGCTTTTTTGCTATTTTAGTAATTAGCGATGTCTTCAATTTATTAGAGAGAATGTTATTTTATAGTAGTTAGAACTAAACAGTTATATTTTTCATTAAAACTAAATCGCGTATTTTTCAGAAATCTATTTTGGAGTAAGAGAAATCTAATCTAAAATTTTTGGGGCCCCTTTTTTCAGGAGATTTTGAATTTTGAAGTACGGTACACGTTTCAGAATTCTCTTTTGGATGAAATCTAATAAATTTTTAAAATTTTTTGGGGGCCCTTCCGGCAGTTAGTGGCCTAGGGCATAATTACCCCCTCTTAATGGCCCCAGTTGCCCCCCTCTCTGGGCGGTCCTGGGATTTAATGACAGTGGCTTTAAATGGCACCATACTTGGGATTATTTGGAACCAGAAAACCCTAGTGCAATTCGAAACATCAAGCGATAGTGAACAGGTTTACTGTAAGGTAAATCTGAAAGCAAGTGGTTAAAAGTTTTTTTAGCAGCCAGAATAAACATCGAACGACCATTATACAAAGAATTAAGTCTATACGTATGAAAAACTCACTTTCAAGAGATTTCTGAAGATCTTTCGCCATCTCGCAGTGATCATGTACACGTTGCTCGATTTCTTTGATCGACGACCGCGTTTCTTCCAAGAACAGGGTTACGTTTCTGTCGAAGACTGTTAGGTCCACGCCGTTGACAGTACCAGTCACTTCTACGTTGGAAGCCACCCGAGAGTTCTCCAGGGAATAAGATCCTTCGATCACCTGGTCAGTTCCCAAATAGACGGCGTCCACTTCGAGTCTATTCAAATCTACTCCATTCAAATGATCTGTAGATATATTCAACATATATAAATAATTAGCTTCATATAAACTACGGCAATTTTCTGTAATAAACTGAAATCAGACGAGGATGTAGTAATTTGAAGTATGTGTGGATAAAATTTGAGCTCCTATATATCCGGGCCGATTCACGAGACCACAATACCTTCGTTGATGCTTGGCAAGCTCACGATGAAAGAATGTTAAAACTGCCCTGTACGGTCACTTGAATCCGACTACCTTTCTAAGCTAATACATTGCCAACGTACGTACAGTAATACCCCGAAGTTGCGCGATAGGTGGGACCAATTAAAAAGCGCGTAAATCGGGTCAACTTTTCATATAAATACATATAAATTTTGTCTAATTGGGACCAAGAAATTGCGAAAACCAGTTAAAAGAAAAAATAGTGTTAAAATATATTGCATATTATTATACTAATGTACAAGATATTAAAAAATTGTGTTGGTGGCTTTAAAAGAAAATAAAGTATGCCGTATTAACGCCATTTTTTTTTTCGTGAAGCGTTTCTTCATAGCGAACTAACATTTTTTTTATTCCCTGCCTTGTCGTTATCACGCGATCTTTAGAAGAGTACATTGTCTAAAATCTGTGACCCTTTCTCAATTACGCCGAGACCTTCTGTCAAGTTTATAATTGTCGTTAGGTTTTCTCGTGAAATTAGGTCTGAAGTGTCGGATTCTCCAGTGATGCTTTGCTCGCGCATCTCTGAAGTCTCAACTCTTCAATATGAGAATCCAACAGGTCGATCATCATCGACTTCCTTATCCAATTGCCAGACAACTTTATCATACGAGCAATAGGATCAGTTTCAGGCGTTGTTTTCGGTCTCGTTTAAAAAATATTGGACAAGATTCAGACACCATTTAAAGTTTTTTGGGGAAATTTCATTTTAAGAGTTAGAGGAAAAGGGTAAAATCAAAAACCACGTAACTCAGTTCGACTAAGTCGGGTATTACTGTGTAGCATAAGTCAATCTGGTGCCATTACGAGTCAGGGAGAACGAAAATTCAAACTTAATTTATGCATAAAAACACAACGTACGTATCAGCAACTATGATACTTAACCAATAACTACAATTTTAGAACTGGGCTCACAGTCGAGCCACAAAACGAAGCAAAAAGGGGAAAAACTCAGAAACTTCGATGCAACTTCCAGGAACCTAGGCTGAAGTTCTCCGCTGAACTGTAGTCCGGACCTGCTTAAATGCTCGCAGAGGTGATGACGTTTCAAGATTAGCCGATAAATCTGAATATCAAATTTCAGGATGCGCTGAACGAATTGGAGGGCAGTCTGCGACTCCAAACGCATCGTGAGCTGGCGTGCAGTCTGTACCTCCACAACTGTATTAACTTAGAAAGGTGGCAAGTGCCCATATAAAAGTAAAAAGCTCTATTCAAACCAACTGCATGCAACTTGCAAGGAGTTGCAATTCGAATTGGAGGATCTGAAGAAGCATTTAAGTTCAGCAATTCAGCGAGCTTTTAAATTCATAGAAATACTAGTTTCTTCGAAAACTGGACAATTAACAAAGTACTCTGAAAAGAACTCTACTATAAGCGTCGTATCAAAAATTTGTTCTTTTGTCAGAAATTGCGAAAATGTTGGAGACGTCAGGTTGGACGTGCATGAGTCATTGATAATGGCGTCTCGTCCCTCAAACCGTAACTTATAAGTACGAGAACTCGTTCCAAAAGACTCTTAAAACAGGAAATCAAATTGCTTTAAAGGATAGCTAATTTCTGCTTCACACACGCAATATGTCTGAAAAATAACATTTCAATACTCGAGAACAGACAATTTTTAATCGGATATAAGGACAGACGTTAAATAAGTCGCATTGTCACACTGATTTTTCAAATTCAGATTGATTGGCAAATCTTTACGAATATTAACTAAACCCTTTACTTTTATTAAAAAGGTTAAACATTGTGTAGTAAACCCCTTTACCCTATAAACCGACCAAATTGCAACTAATCGATTTAGAAGACTTCACGATGCCGTCCAAAGTAAGGATTTTAAGTAGTTCAATCTGTCAATGGTTATTAAAAGAATACGAAATAATTTCAGATTTTCGAAAGTACCCTGTCTGAAGCTAAGAATGGAAAAAAACTTCCTTGCAGCGACACATTACTATGTCAAGCAGAACATTCTGTAAATAAGTTTTTGGAATAAAATAGAAAATTCTTTCAAAGGACTTAAATGCGATTTCAATTGCTCGAACATTTCAGCATCTATTCCCAAGAAAATTCAAAATTAATGCAATAACTTTAGCAAATAAAATATACTTGAGTTAAAGTTATAAGAAATCTTCCAGGAAAGTTCTAAAAAACACCATTTTGAAAGAAAAATGACAGTTAAACAGTTCCAAAAGAAATATGGAGCGCGATTTCTTGGCCTTGTGAGCTGTAACGACCAGGCTAGCCTTAATACTAGGGCCGTGTATCAGATCTAGCTGAACGTTCAGAATATTTCTAAACGTTCTTGTTACAGTTACTAAACTTGTAACGCACTCTTACTTTCTGACGTACTTATAATTACACAAGACCTGTATTTCTTTTATAACTTAAGATCAGAGCTCCCCTAGATTTGTCAGCCTGGAAGAATGATTGAACTTACCTTTAATAAACAAGTTTGTATCGACAAATACGTCTCCTTGGAAGACCAACGGACCCTCGATTTTTTGTTCAGTGTGTAGTGTTACAAGATCCCTCTTCAAACTCAATCCATTGACAAGGTGTGGATGAACATCTCTCTTGAAAACTACGTCTCCCTACGGAAATGGAAAGGCTCTAGTCAATATCGTTAAGTATTTAGTAAATCTCAATACAAAAGCAAGAATTACTTACGTAAACAACTTTCCATCCCGTGACAGTTTGGTTCCCTACTGTCAATAGGGTATCTTCATACAGTTTTAGCAGATCTTGCGAGTTAACGGAATCTGTATATATGTCGCCAGATACCCTCATCTTCTGGAAAGTCTTCAGCCCAGTTATGCGTTGAGGATCTGGGAAAGATTAACGTTTCATAAAAATGGAGCAAGATGATACGAAATGTCTTTTAGGCATGGTACAATAAGACTTCGCTTAGGCTTGCAGAAGTTGCGTTTTACCCTGGTCAACTTTACACGTTACATTGGTTGACAATGCAAGAGTGTTTCTAAAAGCGTGATCCGGTACCCGAAAGAACCCGAACTAAATAAGTTAAAACTGACAACATTGCAAATCATGTCTGCATACTTGTTTCAGTGTCTGGATTCTGAGGAATAATTTACTCAGTATCCAGAAAAATTCCATATCATACAAGAGCTAGAATCGTAAAAAATTCCAAAGCAACAATTTTATCTACGCAAGACGAATGGCACAAAATCGAATCAGCTGTTAAATCCTTGGTAAAAAATAATCTTAAAAGCTAATGGTAATTTAGCCTATCGTAACAGTTTTAAGAATGTTTTCTTGATTCATTTAACCTAACATTTAGTGCCAGATCACTTGGGACTTGTTTTACAGTTTATATTGCCTCAACAGCATTTTAACTATATAAAATGTGCAGCGAAGTTTCAATTCAAACTAAAAGTGTGATGCCAAAAACTTTGATTTTATCCGATTATAATTATGAAATTCATAAGCTTACGGTCACCAGCGTGACATTAATAGACATTGAATCTTTTCCACCTTTTGGTTGGTTTGAACACTCATGAAACCCCTTCATGTTCACGACATTGTGATTAAATGTCGTGGGAAATATTGTCTAAAGAGTTTAAGTAATCTTACCGTCATCGGAGCAAGCTAACGTTATTACATCTGTCTTCAAGTTTAAGCCATTTATCAAGTCTGCATTCATGTCACCAGCAATTTCCACAGGGTTTTTAAAGGCGATGGGACCTACGAAAAGAATTTAGAGAAAATCACAAACAATATGAAACCAAGTATCTGGGAGAAGTCTCGGGGCAAAATTTATAACACAAAATTTACAATTGAACTGTTAGGTTCTTACGCTTTCAGAATATCAGACGTTTGCGTGAAGAAAACGTTGCATTGGAAATGCATATTGAAATATTAATGTGGTCTATATGTACATATCGATGCGAAAATGCAAGTTGAAAACACTAAATCATAAAACTGAACCGACAGGTCAAAGTGCACTCAAATTATTTCATGATGCGAAACTAGATGCCTTATACTCACACGAAAAGACTGCCAAATCCATTGTGGCAATTTTACTGACCAAGTTGTCACTTACATTTTCAGAGACACTTCCAGCCTTTGTTTTCTTTTGTACCGTGGAAAAAGTAACAATGAATCAACCGAATTCTGGACGCCTGATGTCTCCAGTCGCACTGCTTAAAACGCTGATAAAGACTCAAAATTCCGAATATTCTTCATCCAGAAGTTTTAAAATCTATGTAGATTTAAAGAATGAAAAATTTAATGTTATTAAGACTTTGAGGAAACCAAGTAGGACTTTAGAGCGGTGAAGTTTCTTTGAAATACCAGATCCCAAGCTTGTAAACTTTGGCTCAAGAAAAATTTGAGCATTTGGATATAGAGAAACGAACATGTTAAATTACGGCGCTAAAGTGATATGGATGCAAACCAACTATTATGGAAAAAACATTGAAACATAGCATTTGGAAAAAAAATAAGGTTTACTTACCAGATATATTTGCTGGTTCATCGATGAAAACGACATCATTCATAAATGCCTGCAAGTCTATGCCATTTATCAATCGTGCGTATGCTACTCCAGAAACAAACATGTCTTTTTGCACAGTTATATCGTCTATGAAGGTTTTCGGCGATTTTATCTCCTGAAATTAGTAAAGTTTGAATGTAATACAAGTTATGAAAGAACAGATATCAGCTTTAGCCTGGAAACATAGCGCGACAGATGTGAAAATTCTTTAACACTGTTTTTACGGTAATCCTTTTTAAAACGATACATAGAATTGTGTTCAGATTTTGCATCTCATTGTTAGTGACTGAAAAAGGACACTTGCTAATCTTTCAGTAACGAAGCAAATGTAGCACTCTTATTAAGCTTCATGGAGAATACAGGTTTTAAATACATTGGCAGACCTAGAGATGGCAGAAAAACTAAGTATGCATGTCAAGAATATTGTTAAAACTTACTTGTGAGGCGTTAATCCAAACCACATCGTTTAGGAAGTCCTCCCAATTAATTCCATTCACAAATTTTACATCAATGTCTCCCAGTATAGTGACGTGTCCACGAAACTCCTTGTGACCAGTTATGGTCTGATTTCCCGTCTTCCTCAGAACTTTATCAAACAGTTCTTTTAGATTAACCTCATTGACAGTCCCAGTCACTTCTATGTCTTCAATGACGTGAATTTCAGAAGTAAATGTAATATCAGACTCAATAACAGTTTCCGATTCGTTGATTCTTGCCAGTTTCGGAGCAGTTTCTGAAAGGTCCAAACCATTGATGGATCCACTTATGGTCAGGTTTCCTCCGATACCTACGTTGCGAAATGTAAACTGACCTGGAAAAAACGTCAGAAAGTTACTGTTAGATGGGCTGACTGCAAGCAGTTTATTAGATTCAAATAAAACTAAAGACTTTGACAGAACAGTAAACAATCGGTGCTGACTATACTTTAAGGACCTGTTCGCACAGAATCCGCCAGAGTCAGCGTTACTCGTATTGACATATTTTAAACCAATCACATGCCTTAATTTCGTGGTAAATCGTTTGGAGGTTTGTAATTTGTTAAATATATTTCAATACGAGTAACGCTGATGGATTCTATGTGAAGAGGCCCTAAGGCCGCAAGAGAAGAGAAATTAGAATTAACTTTTGCTTTAAACATTTTCTACTTGGCTTTTCAAAATGACTTCAACGTAAACTAGCGAAATGATTTTCTTTAGTTTTTAAATCAAAACAAACTAGACTTTAAGCGCCTAAGTTCAAATTAAACGCATTTTGCTGAGTTTAAGAATAAGGCACTCAGAAAAAACATAATCGTAACTAGCTTTACCCGTGTTCCAGGTGGAATGCAAATAATTTAACAGAGCTGCAAACTTCAGCCGTTTGTATTTTAGCCACTCCTCGACTCCAATAGCCCTTGCTTCATATATGCAAGATATTTTGCATCTCAGTCTCATTTAAACAATATAGATGGCGCACCAGTATTGCTCATGTGCTGACTGACGTATACCCCCTGGTTCTGTTGAGTTGTCCCTGTTGTATGTTCCGGTTTATATGTAAATTTCTGTTACTGTGCCGTTTCGTCTATAAATAAATTTTAGTCTTAAAATCTTTAGATTTATTTGGGGGATGAAGCCATTTGTGATGCTTGAAACTACAGGATACAGATAAGTAAACAATTTAGTAGTCCAGATAAATATAATTCAACGTGAATGTTGTTAAGCTTGAAAACTGCAGTGTTTCAGCACTCTGAGACTGATCTGGAAGAAACCCTTACAATAACGCAATTTTATAAACTCTTCAGAGTGTCTCCGTCATAGAAAAACTGAATGAGCTTCAAAAGTAAACTAGTTTTACGTAGTGCGCGTTAGTTTATCGTCGCAAGTTTTTTCAGTTTATGTATACCGAAAGCGATACAAGTATTAGTTTGCTAAATACGTGAAAATTATTTACCGTTTAATTCGCTGGAAATCAGTGAAGAAAATATAACTATAAAACAGAACATAAGTTTACTTCACATTGAAAATATACTAATTTAATGCTCGTAATCAGAAACTTATCCTATTGTACCTGACACCTATCTTCCATTTTTTTAGGTAAGTGGTTCGACGAAGAGACAACCGTTATTACAGAGAAGTTCATAAGCAGAAGGATATTACAGAAAAGGGCTACTGTAAAGAAGTGGGTACCCTTTTGATGTGGGCCATTAGTGCGGGGAAGTTAGCTATCTTACCTATTTAAGACTGCAGAACATATAACAGGTTTATATTGAACGGATTTATTTTATTAGTGACAGATGCCAAGTGTTTATGACTAAGCCTAAAATGGACCTTCAACCTATTTGTTTTATTTATGAATGCTTGTTTTCATGTTATTGTTTACATTACAATAGCCTGCACTTTAGTATCAATTATGAGAAAGAATGTAATTTAGGATTTATTCCGAAATATTCAGGCTATTTAAAATTGCCTAAAACCGACTGTATATTCTTTATATACATAATTTTGAGTCATTCCAGTCGGATTTTTGTGAGATTTTGGCGAATTTTGAAAACTTCGCCAAACCATGCCAAGAGGTATCCACTTCTTTAAACCGGTGGTCCATTGATTTTCTATTAAAATTTTCGGTAAAGGCTGATTTTAGGGACCATGCTGTAATGATTTAAATTCAGTTTAAAACTTAATGCTTAGTAAAAAGAGTTCTTTTAACTCTGCTTACCTGTTATTGTTTGAGGAATAGTTTTGAGAAGCACATCTTTCTGTAAATCTAGACCATTTACTTTGGTTGCTTTTATATCGCCAGTCACACTAAAGCCTTTGTGGAAAACCACATTCCCTTGTACATACTGAATATCAGCCGTCTTCTTCAAACTGTCTTCACTCAAACGAGTTATATTGACTCCGTTGATATCGCCAGCCACTCTCAAGTCGTTGAACGTTATGTTGTCTTCGAACTCCAGTGGGGCCGTAACTATGCTGTCGTCTAGTAATTTAAGCGCCCTTTTGTTTATGTCAGACAGTGAAAATTCGTTCACGCCCTCTCTGGTAGTAATATTTCCCGACACAAAAACATCACCTAAATAAGAACAGGTTATGAGTTCTGAAAGTCTGGACAAAGTAACAAGAGACTATCGCTTAAATTTTATGCATTGAACAACGAAAAGTTTACCCCAGTTATTACCAGTTCATGAAAGTGGTCTCATAACGCCACGCATTTTAATCTAAGAAAAGTCCAAAGAAAAGTCAGCATTAAAGACCAGTCCAGGAACGATTTACAAGGTTTTGATACATTAATTTTATGAAGAAAAACTGCATCGAGATTTATAAATTACACTATTTAGGGAAATAATTGTACTATCCTTCGCGATTCTTGGTGCATTCTTCAGAACAGACCTGACAAACTGCAATTAGAGATCCAAGTTTTAGTAGTTATCTTTAATTGTATAGGAAGAAACCAAAGATAATCGTCAATCATATGATGCGGGGATTTGAAAGACTGATGTTCGGGTAGAAAAACGTTCAGAAGCTGAATTTTTAGGAATTCTGGAGAGAACTATAACAAAATAACTTTACCCTCTTTGATCCAGTCGGATCCTTTACCTTTGAAGTCAATAAGAGCACTCCAGAAGGGAAGATCATGGCCATGAAAACCAAACAAGTCTAAGGGCTTACTCACGTAGAATCCGTCAAGCGTCACAGATTCCGTTGGTGCTGATTGGTTAAATAGGTCAATGATTGGTATAAGATTGGTTAAAAACTTACTCTGCCGCTGAGGGATTCTGTGTGAACAGGCCCTTCATGAACCAAACTCAACAAGCGGAAAGAAACTGTTTCGGTTTAACCTGTCTAAGTCAATAAATTCGAAAGAGGGTGGAACAGAACAAACGAAACAGCGTTACAGACATGCTACTCAGTTCTGTATTGCTGATCATGTAAGTACATAATGTAATATTCCTAATGCTTCAGTATTGTGAACAAGTAGCGTAACCATGAGGGAGGGGGGGGGAGAAGGATATACGATGTGCTCTTCTCCATAATCCTAACAGCTAAAAACAGCTTAAGATAAATTTTCATAATTCCGCCAGAAACTGGAACCCCTCCCCACTTAAAAGGATTCGGTTTTGCCCCGGCAGTTAAAGAGTCAACCGTCACTCCAATGTGTTATAAAATCCTTTTACAAAACTATGGTAAATTCAGCTTCAATTACCTTTTTATTTACTTTTTAAGTTATTTTAACTCCCAATATTTAGCAAATCAATGAGTTTATTCATTTTAATATCTTTAAAACGATACAAATATATGCACAAAAGAGTGAAATTAAGGACAATTTACATTGCACATGTTTAAATTGATACTATACAAAATGCATAAACGTTGAGCATAATTTATTACACGCATTCAGAAGATAGACGTTTGCAATTTATTCGTGGTGGCCATCTTACGTTTTAACATTCTAGAAAAACCGAAGCAATAAACTTACCATATCTTACGAACTCATTGGCTCAATCGCTATCAAAATAAGGCACGTTTTTAACACGATCCGTTATAAAGCTTGCCCCCCACAAATAAATCACTGCAATTTCTAGACAAACACCGAGATACATACTTAGTAATTCTTGCCAATTTGGGTGCTTAAACTTAAGCTCGATTCTTCCCGGTAACTTTGAATACATCGATCTACAATCGCTTATAAGACACCTGTATGAAACCATGATGCATTTTAATTAAAAGATCATTTAGGTTACTTACCCGAGAACTCCTTAACTGCGGTAACTGTCTGGGGCTTCGTTTTTGACATAATATTGCTTGCAAATTTTGTTATATTTAATCCATTTACAAGACCAGAAATAGACACTTTGTCAGCAGCTACGTTTCCAAGCCATACATCTCCTTGAACAGTCTGTCTGCCGGAGAGGGTGATCCTGTCATGGAAGAACTGCGTTAGATTTTTCCCGCCGAAGTTATCAACGTTTATATCACCATCAATGATGAGGTTGTCCACAACTACTCGATCTGCGAAGTGTTTGTTTGAGATGGAATGACCAGAATTCCTTAGAACGACGTCTTGTGGTATTCTGACGCCACCAATTGTTCCGTGTACATCCAGATTTCCTTCGACAACAACATCGTCCAGAAATTCCAATTCTTCATTTACTTCAGGCTCCTCTTCTATGACAATTTGAAGCATGCGCTCATACAGATCATTTATATTCACGCCATCAATCATATCATCCTCTGTTAAAGACAAAGAAAAAATAACTTTCTTTGAAGTTCCATCAGAGGGAAGAAGGATTAACCTTAATGACACAGTACATATAAACAGAATTAAGCATCTACATGCATCCTTTTTGTTTAATCTTTAAAATGAAATATTGGATCAAGACTGTTAGAGAAGTACTGTATAAATTAATGCAAAATCTAAAAATTGTTCTTTAAAAGCGACCCGAGTTTCATATGAATCAATCGTATATTATTTCTAGGTGATTTTTAGTGACTTTTCCCCTTCATACTTAAAATCGATAGACGATCTACCACTTTAAAGATTAAGTTCTCAGTTTGACTAATTGTTAATTAAGAATGACGCATTGTACCGTTTGTTTAAAAACCGAAGTTAAAAATGGACTCTTTGCCCTAGAATTCTCTCCCTGGATGAGTCAATACGGCACTGTCAAATAGTGTGTACAAAGAGTTTTTATAATGTAAATATCACATTTTCGATGAGCGTATCATGCTTTCCCTTTAATATCGTCTACAAATGTGTTTTGAAGCGTACGTATCTCATGTTCCCCTGTTTCGGGTTATGTTTCACCTCCAGTAGTGTCCAAAGGTGTTTTGTAGTCTGTTTTGTATTAGCCTTACGCACTATTGTTATTTGACACAAAATTGCTACAAATGAACCGGATCTTTCATCCTACTACAAACCCTCCCCCCACCCAACTTCAATATATAATTAATCTTAATTCATTCTCATGCGAAATTTTCGTACGGGCCACATACTAATATTAAATTCTGAAAATTTTCTGTCCGACAAACTGAAAGCTCCACACCAGCGTCGATGGCCACGTAAGAAACCAGCACGCTCGAATATTGTGTAAAATTCCTTACGATCGCTATTTTAATGTGTGAACTGTAAAGTGTCAACTATGAGATTAAAGTTGCTATAACAGAAGAAAGCCGATGAGATCTCATTTCTATTTTTTTTCTTTATATAAATTATTCAACCGTGTCACGAGCAGCAAAAATAAACATGCCAGATGTCTATTTTCCCCCTATCAAGTCCGCTGTAGAAATTTTTCCGAGCATACTCAAGCTCCGTTTTAAATAAACATGATTTACTTTTCGTAACAAACCAATTTGATGGAACGTTACCGATTCAACCACATGAGAGGATGGGCAGATATTGGTTGCCACCAGTTTTACACGCGGAGTTCTGATGCCTTTAAGGCTGCTGCTACCCTAACCTTACTGGATTTGCTCACCTCAATAACCTATGGAGAAAATACGTCTAATATTGACAGCTCCATTAATGCCGATTATCCAATAAAAATATAGATAGCCCGAACTTTCTGCCCCTTGCAACAGGATTCATTTTATAAATTACGTCCACCAAAGGAATGGAAGAGAGTTTAAAACACATTGTACCAGGTTTTTTCCACGAATCATTTAAATTTCAAAACTATTATTGGCATAAAAAACAAAAAATACCCAAGGTTTAAAATTTATTACGGAGTAAAATATAAAAAAATCTTTACAATTTTTAATAATTACAATTTTTTATGTATGAAATATGATACGGAGCTTACAAGTATTGATAATACATGTATAGTAATAACTATCCACAGGGATACGTAATTTTCGTATTTACGAAATAGGTGCGAATCAATGTGAATTTTGCCGATATGAGCGCATCAATGCGAAAATTATTTCTTTACTACTTTTCGGCGGAAACTCCGCGATAAACGGCTTTTTAAGCGAAAGTGGGTACAGTCGAACCCCGTTATAGAGAACACGGTATATAGTGAACTCGCGGATACAACGAACGAAAATTATGACCCGCCGTTTTCCTATTGTACTTTATGCCAATTTATCCTTTTATAACGAACCTCCGAAATCTTAATCGGCTATAACGAGCATTTTTTCAGTCTAGTACTGAATTTTAAACTTTTTAAGAATGTTGAAGATGGTGAGTATTTGCCTATCGCAATGTTGATAGAAAAGCACAAAATTTCACCATTCTCGGATATGACATGCAATTGTTCGAAAAATGCGATTATGAAGTCATTACATGTGAAAATCCGACTGATGAAGATATTAAGAATATAAAATGAATCATTCTGAAATTTAAGATTCTGCATCTGATGCTGATGGAGGAACACATAAATGACGAAATCCCCACCATTTCAGATGCTACAGCAGCGATGCGTGTAATCAATAAGTTTTTGTTTACACAAACAGTGGAACAAAGAGTGTTGGAGTCATGTGATGTATTGGACAAAGAAATTCATAAAATATTTTTGAAATCGGCATCACGTCGGCAGAAGATTATCGATTATTTTTGTATCAAAACAGTGAGGAACAATTAAAAAAAATGAATTTCCACTTTACTAATTAACTAAAAATGAAGACGTCAGTTGAATGTAATCGATTTTAGTCAAATTCATTAATGATAATTTTTAATAGATTATCCTTTTAAAATACATTATTGAATAAACACAGCAACTAATGAGTTACATTTTGTGAAACCTAGCATTTTTCTAACCGGTTCGGATATAGTGAACAAAACCTTTGGTCCCTTTAAGTTCGCTATAACGGGGTTCGACTGTAATAGCGATAGTTAAATAAAATTGCTTAGTTAAGACCATCCGAGGTCTATAACTGAGAAATATCACTCTCCTTCGGATTTGCTCCGAATTGTTCATTCGTACCGGAGTAGAACCTAAAAATCCAACTGTAAAAATCAACCATCAAGTTTTGTGGAACAATTTAGTAGATTTGAGAAAGTCTCTTGAGCGTCAAAGTCGAGGGCATTTCAGCTACTCACAGTAGTCAACCAAGAGACTCCTGTTGATGTTATACGGATTTTAATTGCAACGAAATGTTGCTACCTTAACTTTGCAAATGGTAGCTACACAAAGGTTCTATAGTTCCGTTAACAGACTAGATGCCGAGATATTTTAGTATGTATTGTCATTAATTCTACGTTGTACAAGTGACATAATGTGAATACAAGCGACTTAAGTGACATAATGTGGAGACTACTACAATGTTAGCTTTTAACTTAGAATTTTGATACTTACCTATTAAAGTCTGTAAAATTGTAATTTTTTAAATGAACGAGAAATTTTTGAATTTGTATTTTTTTGCGAGTAATACGAAGTTTTATGTATTATATTTTTTTGCGAAATTTACGTATTCCTAACTATCCACTAAATAGAATAGCGTCCAGAGCCTGGCCGATCCTTTGTGGCGCCCGAGGCAAGTTTTGAAAACGGCGCCTTTAAATTTTTGGAGAGACTTAAGCAATGAATGTATATTTTATGACTTATGTATATTTTATGTATATTATTATAACTTATGTATATTTTATGAATTTCTGCATCTATTAATTTAATATTTTTTCTTCATTCGATAAAATTGGTCTCATTTTGGCGTCTTTTTCAATTCGGTGCCTGAGGCGGTCGTCTCACCGCCTCAGCTATGGGACCGGCTCCGATAGCACCAAACAGCCTAAAGAAATCCTTTTTTGCTTTGAAAACTTTAGTATGGGAAAAGTAGTCTAATTTACTATTAAGAAAAATTCACTATTAACTACATACCTATAAGTAATGAATTGAACACTGCCTTCTTGAAAGTCTTTTTCCCTAGAAAAAAAGAAATTGAAGATTAACCGATTATTTCCAGATAAATAGAAACATTTGATCAGGGGAATCGTAAAATCCAACCTTAAAGCCAAGTAAAATCCATAGATACTTCCAAGGGATGAACTCTAAACCAGTCTGCGATTTTACAGAAGATTTTAAGAATTGGTTTTCATACTATTTATATTCGACTCAACATACTGTTTAACTATCATCATTAATCATTTTTTAACGAATACTTAAGTGAATTCCTTCAGAATGAGCTAGATACAAAAAGTATAAGGATTGCCATTTTAAATTCTCCAAAAAGTTCCGAGAGCCAGTGCTGGGGAATAGGGGAAAATATTAGTATTCGTAAGTCTTGCAGAGTACAGAGTTTCTAAGCTTTAGGAAATTTACCTTTATTACCTTTCTTAAATCAGTTTCTGCTGAGACCCTTTCAAAAGTAGCTTATTTCTTGTAATCCCCTTCCATTTTGTGCTGCCGTCTACAACCATTATCTGTAGGCAAAGAGAAACTTAAATGACAGTTCTAAACTCTTGCTATCCCCCAGTCCTTGCAAAACATCAAATGACTTAATGTTCTATTGATATGTTTAAAAGTCCGGGGGAAAATTAAGGTAGCTGAAACTTTTACAATATACTGATATATACAAATACCGATGATAAAACCAGACTGCGGAAAGCCAAGGGAACTGCATTTGTTCAGAAACCCGGGCTTTTACGAACGTGTAAGCAAGAGTTCATAAGGTGGGTTAGGGCCTGTTCACATAGAATTCGTCAGAGTTACTCGTATTGACATTTTAAACCAAACACGGACCTTAATTTCGGGGCTAATCGCTTGGAGGTTTGCAATGGGTAAAATATATTTCAATACGAGTAACGCCGATGAACGCTATGTGAACAGGCTCTTGTATGTACGTAACGCGACCGTCTGTCTTGAAGTTCAGTCCGCCTTCAATTCACTCGTTTAGAAAAGTACCAATTAAGTGGAATAGCGGCATTAGTGTACGCTTACCAGTAATAGCTTGATTTCCATCGACTTTCATGAAATCAGTCTGGAGATTAAAGCCGTTGACAGTGCCGTCCATCGTCACTTTATCTGCGGTAATTTCCTGAAAATACTTCGTTGCAGATACTACAACGGGTTGTTCATCCCTGTAAACAATATCTTCCAGGGTCTTGTGCAAGTCCACTTTGTTCACCAATCCCTTGACGTTTAGATCTCCAGTGACAGTCACTGCGCCAAAGAATATGGCATCGTCAAATTCATTCGTTTCGTTGAGTTTCATGGCCTGTTTCGCCAATTCTGATATATCTACGCCATCCACAAGTCCTTCGACGACGATATTTTTTTCCGCGACGATACCGTCTGCGAAGTACAGAGTGCTGGGAATTTCTTCCTCCCCAGACAGAGTCACGATGTCTTCGGGAATTCGAAGTCCGTCCACTTTTCCTTGCACATGCATTTCGTGAGCGATGACCCGGCCTACGAATTCTTTAGTACCGGTTATGTTTTGGGGACGATCAGTCAGCACGAGGTCATCTGGAATTTTCAGCCCATTTACTGTTCCATGCACTGTTAGCTCACCATCGATTTCCACATCATTCACAAAATGCTTGAATTCTGGAACAGACAAGTACACTTAGGAAGTTCTGTATTATGGTGTGTTAACAATGTATTGCACTTTCAACTACGGAAGCAGAAACTATTAGCCTATGTAAAGGCATTTAAGATCTATGTATAAAAGATTGATTTTTAACATTTACAACTTCAGAAGCAAAGTATATTAAGATAATATACTACATGGTCCCGGGCTCCCTTATATTTCTGTTGAATTTTAAGCTAAAATATATATTTAACTTAAGGTATCTTCCTACATTCGGATCACTTTAAAAAATAAACAGCACTGATGAAATGAGTATTTTTAGTTAAAATAAACTAAAATTATGAAAACAATTTTACAGAAAATTATGCAACATTTTAAAATAGAAATGAATTTTTTTAAAAATTTTTAGTACAATTGAATGTTACGACAGAGGCTCTACACTCAGTTCGACTAAACATATTATAATTTCCTTTATCGTATATACATACTACTGTGACGCTTACCCGTGTTCTGAATTAAGTTTCACAATACTACCAAAAATCGCCGAAATATAACAATAAGTGAAAAAACAGATTTTTAAAAAGATTATAAGTATAGGTACCTGTAGAATGATTCAATGAACACATAGCTTTGATTTTAGTTCAAAACAGTAATATGCAAAACACTATTGCAAAAATTTCATTGAAGTATATTGAAAACTAAGCTTTATCGTTGACAAGTCACTGAAAAATGAGTTTTCTAGAAAATTAATTTTAAAGAGGCTCCTTCCAGTCTTAATATTGCTTTCGGTTCGTTAAATTGTTCATCCAATGATCGTACGAATCAAATAAAGCAGTTTTAGAATACTAAGATTAACCTTTGAAATAGAGGAATACCTTTTTTCGAAATTTTGTACTAAAACAGCCATTTTAATGTAGGCAGATACCTCAAAATGCGAGGAAGATGATAGAGTTAACTTACCAGTTATGGTCGTAGGTTGGTCGATTCTTACGACGTTGTTCGTAAGCTCATTAACGTTGTGTCCATTCAACAGCCCGTGTAAAATTATACTGTTGGAAGACACAGCCGAGAACACAGCATCATCTGTAATAGTTTGATTGCCTGTTACGGTAAAGGCCCTCTTGTAGAGGTCGTCTATATCGACACCGTCGACAAATTTCGCGCTGACGTATTGCGCTTCGATTCCGTTCATGAAGTTCTTTTTCCCGGTAATGTTGTGCTTCCCAGTCAATGTTACCACCTCCTCGCTCACGTCGATACCGTTTACTTTCCCAGACACATCCAGATCGCCATGGATTTTAAGCTTGTTCGTGAAGATCATTTCGGCTGAAAGGAAATATATTTGACAGAAAATAAGAAACCAACAGTTGTATTTTACGGAACTAAGACACTTGTTGCTAAGCCACCTGGACTAGAAAATGGTAGACCAGGTACATGAGGACCTGTACATGAGGGAGGCAGAAGTATCCTGATCTTCTGCTGGCGGGGATACCTAAGCTATCCACAATGTGGGAAGGAACAGCAGAACAGGAACAAGGTGGAAAGACCTCAGTAGAGAAGCGCACACTTTTTCTATGGCCACTCCGAGGACGAGCCAGGGAAGACCAATGATCTCTGACCACTAAAGAGCAAGGCCAGACCATTTATAAATTCGAAAAAAGGGCAGAGGGGGGAAAATTAGCAATCAACATCGGTCTAAAGGCACATAGAAACGGTCAGAACATTGGAATTTCTGAAATAGAAACTATTATGGAGGACTTGTTTCCACAGTTTTAGAAATGCCATTTTCTTCGAGACCAAATTTCAGAACCCTAATTTGTGCTAGTCATGACTTTTCATAGCACTAGTTTGGCCAACTGGCAAGATCGAAGAAAGAAACAGCTTCAGAGACATGGGGTGTAGCGTGGTAGCCTACAAATCCCTCTTCGGAGGGTTGTCGCAGCTTTCCGGATCTTTATTTTACCGGTCTCGTAAGGGCATTTAGAACTGATGTTTTGGCAAATTATAAAAGTTGTCCTTGGGGACTTTATGTAGTTGCGCAGAGACCTTTGTTCTTTAAAGCAGGGCCCTTCACTGTTCCTCTAATATACCGAGGTTTTTGGAAAGTTTATTTGTTTACTTTTTAATTTCCTTGACATTTGAAATTAGTTCGTCAGTGAAGCCATTTGAAATTAGTTCGTCAGTGAAGCCAAGGTAACATTGGAGAAAAAAAATCACCAGTGGTAGAACCATAGAGAAAGACCCTCCTCATGAACGTAGAAAATATATTAAAGATAATTTTAATGTCACTTTTCAACAGCCCCTTTCCCTGCAGAAAGAATCTCTTCCCAGATATAATTAGAGCGGAGCTCAGTCATGGGGTTGTAAACAGGTGGTTTATCAATCGTCAAGAGACAGACGTTGAAGAGGCATTCAAATAATCACGAGAGGAAACGATAACGAACCATTTGATGTCTGATCGGTGTCCGTCGTCATCACTTCTTCACTGACGTCTATTCCGTTCATGGTATCATCTATGTGAAGATTTTCGGTAATAGTAAGAGGTTCTTTGAATTCCAACGTTCCTTCTATAAGTTCTGGTCTATCCAACCTGGAACAATAGAATTTGAATATTGGATGCTTGTACTATCAAATCATAATTTCTCATATCAGCATCAAAACTCTATAGAGAATAAAAGTTACAAGGTATGCTCTACTAACTCTTTTCTACAACAGAACAATTTAAATTTTAAAGAATGTAAGCATTCTTTTTGACCATAATACTTTGAATATTTACATTTTTATGGCTCTAAAAACTGATACTTCAATGCCTATTATAAAACCAGTGGTTCAATATTGAAGTCACTACAAGAGAAAGAAATTTTTATAGAAGTTTAACAATCTGAAATCTTTCAAATTACTCACGAAATGCAATAAAATAGATTTAAAAAATTCTCGGTAAAACAACCGAGTATTTCTAGATCAAATCTAGTTCTGCGATTGCGAAGCAAAACCCAGAATGCTGCATTTCACAATTTGAACTACTCTGCTTTCGCTATCCCAAGGTAGTTCTATATTGCTACTTACATGATGATCAAGCATTACACGAGGCTGTACATCAGTTTAACACATTTGACAGTTAGAAACCAAAAGGTATCCCAAAAGATAGCAGAAAACCTAAAGATAACTGCATGGAGCAATCAAGTTCTACGGTCTAATTTTTTTCTCAAGATTGTGAACAGGTGAAAACTTGCGACTTTAAAAGTAGGGGAAGGGGTTACAATTGTGAGGGATAGGTGGCAGCTTCACCCTGTTCATAGAATGTACGTGATCCAACTGCTAATAGGAATGTTTTCAACACTGAAAATTGTACCGTTTAATTTACAAGAGCAATCCTTCTACAGTAGTTTCTCCGTGACAACTTTGAAGCGATTCCTCATACTCCCTATTCACCTGATCTTGAACCAAGTGATTTTTGACCTATCCCACCACCGAAAGACTCAGTGGCCACACGTTTCCCTGTCGTGCGGCCCTTGTGTCAGCCATTTTCCAGTGATCTCAATAGATCCCGAAAGAAGGGTTCACAGCAGCCATGCAGTCAACGTGGGCTGTCACTGGGAAACCATTGAGAATTTTTAGTTTCAGCTTAGTGCATACGCTTTTAAAAAAGGGAAAGGACAGAAGACCATAGAACTCTAATGCACTTCGTATTACCAGTAAATTCAGGAACATCACTCAGATTATACCCGACGCTCTGAAAATAAAGTACTAGATGTCTGTAAAAGAGTAATAAAGTTCCTTTCTTCGACACTTATCAAAGCTTTTTCTACTTTCCTTTTGAAAGAAAAGGAAAACAGCTATGGACGGAAAAATTCAAAAACCATGAGACCATATGCGAAAGAAATCCTATCAGAAAACTTAAACCCACCTGTAGACATCTCTCTGAAGCTGAGGAAGATCCATTCCAGCGACTATCGGCAAATTTAGACTTGTTGCCACCAAAGTATCAGCGCTGACATGACCAGTGAATATCTTCTTACCAGTGATTACACTGTTCTCATCTAAGCGGACGACATCTGGAAAAAAGTTTTTGGCATTAGTCCTTGCACACTGGACAGCATTTTTTAAAGACAGACAAAGTTTAAAGCCGATTAACGAACTGCCCCAAACATCCATGCCAACATGAGACTAACCAACAGGCTCTTGACTCAATACCAGTGCCCTAACCAAGTGGCCATCGTCCTACTTTATGTAGCTTTTACTGAAAGTATCTTGTTTTACCAAGCAAGGACCCACATGTGAGCTTGTCCATGAGAATTAAAGGATTTTGGTCTCGAATGAATAGTCATCGTTACAAAACAATAACGAGCTAAGTCTAAGTTTTTTTTCTGTATTCCCTTGCTTGTGGCAGCTCGCATCTCCAGTCCCAATGTTAAGCTATTAAAATTAGATTTTTCCAATCAGAATAGCAAATTAATTTGGTTTTTTAACGAAACACTTATGAGGGGGTATTCGCCCATATACGCCTTAAGATTTTATTCACTATAGGATCACCCAGTGGCTCATTAACTTTACTCCTTATGGGAGGGGGGGGGGGACATTACAGAACAGAAATCCATTACCCGGGGGTAGTATTTTTTCATTTAACTGAAACCTTTAAATGCAATATGCGTTTTTAGAAAACAGCATCTCTTTAAAAATTGATCTTTTAGCGATAGACATCGACAGTTGAAATGCCCTGTAAAAAATACAGAAAATAAAATTATGCACTATTCACTTACTTTCGTATGCAGTAAACCATTCAAAATGACGCTTAATCCGATTCGAAAAATTCCCCGTACAACTTAATGAAGGCATTGCAGGCTCGCATTGTCTATGCGCCGCCCTAAGGAATTTATTGTTGAAGTACGAGATATATATTCCCAAGGATCCAGTACAGGACTCATCTAGGTATAAAGATTGGAAATCCCATGAAGATTTAATATCACTTTATGGAACTATTGTCTTGCCATAACAAAGTGCAGTCATCGAGCAAAAGTGCTAAAAATTCCCATATTTCGTACAGCCATGTTGACCATTTTCACAACTACTTTAATACAAATACCGACACGTGATTCTTTAAGTTTTCATGCTGACTCAAATACTAGGCTCTACTCCATTAAAGTTTCCAGTCTCGTTTGGACCTGTTTTATTCACCGGTTTTTATATTTTAATCTGCGTAAAATGACTGATCAAACTACGACCCAAACTTTTGTTCAACTTCAAGGAGTCCTTTTTGGTCTTTCCCCAAATGCTATAGCAAACTGTCTTAAATGTTATACTCGGTACAAGTGGCAAGTTCAGACGCCTTAATAGAAAACTGTTTAAGGCTGCTGTGTACTAAACACTATTGGATTCGCTCAGCTCAGTGTAGTCGGCAGTCCTATGGAGAAAAATGTGTCCGAGGATTGTCGACTGATTTTTTAAAAACTAGCCGCTGCGCGACCACCATGGTCGCTTTTAGTTTTATATTTCCTTTTGCAAAACAACTCAACTGAAAGTAACAAATGTAATGGTGCATATACATTGGTACAGAGTTCCCTGCCTGCAGATCCCCGACTCCTGTCATCACATTAGTCACGGTAACATTAGACACGGTATTTAGAACCACCCCCATTCCAATGAACACGTGTCTTCCAGATATTCCCCATGTAGAACCCCACCATTCAAGCCCCCAAGGTCCCTCGTGTTTCTTGATCTAGTGTCCCCTGCCCCCACTGTCACCATTTGACCCCCGGGACCTCGGGTTCTCCTTTGATGCTATGTATCGGACCGCCAGAGGAGGAGATCCACGCATATACAGAGTACAGAGAGAACATAAATCACTGGCAGATGCAGAGAACTCTGTACCAATCTGTATGCGCTATAAGGAATGTTACCATTACCTGTCATCATAAACATGCGTTGTTAAGGGGTTCTCTATAAGACCACTTTTTAATCACGATGTTTTAGAATCGAATTTCCATTACTTCAGAACAGAGTTAAAGACTAAGAAACCCAACACCAATGATTTTAAAAATTACATCCCTCTCTGTATGTACTATTTTTCAAAATTAAGATATCTACACTTTATCATTACAATAAATTGTTGGGGAAAATTTCTCATTTAAAAGTGAGTAAAAATTCAGCAAGTACTAGAATAGTGTGGATTACATCATTCTGTGTGTACTATTGTTCACAGTTCAGATATCTACACTTAATCAAATCAAATAAATTGTTTGGAAAATTTCTTCACTTATAAAGTGGAGTAAAAATACATCAAGTACTGAAAAAAGGTGTAGAAAATTAACTATTACTGGCTGTTGGTTGCTAAGTCGGCGACGGTTAAGCGTAACCTCGCGATCATTTATGCTCTTCCACGCCTCTTAATGAATTATTCGCTTTCTTGACTGTTCAGCAATTTTCACTTGATTGTGCAGCTCTCTTTCGAGCATTCCTGATTCCAGTGAGAAAATCCATGTTGACACGTGGTTGCAAATTGCGGGCGGCTGCAAATGTTTACACATAAATCTAAAGACATGTAGCTTCACGGTTTACATCAGGTTCTAGTAGTTGCAGCCGTTGCCATTCGGACTGTAGAAATATCGCCGATTTTTGTGCCGCATACCTACGCGTTTTATATACATTTAGATTTCGCTTCTTTATAGAGAAAGAAATGCAATACCTTGGGGCATTTTACTTTTTTATAGAAAATGCCAATATTTTAAAATTTCAATAATTTGGGGAAAAAAATCTGGTGTAGTGCGTTTGAAACGCTCCTCCATTCCTTGGGTGGACGCAGTTTATAAAATGAATCGCATTTTCAAGGTGCTGAAAAGTTCGGGCTTCCTGAAAACCAGTTTTATTGGACGATACGCATTTATGTAGCTGTCAATAGTAGACGCATTTCCTCCAGAGGTTAACACTGAGGTGAGCGAATCCAATAGGGTTAGTACACAGCCTTAAGATAAAGACTAGATTACCTGGCATTATCTTTTCAATTTCATCGACAAGTTTCTCCAAATCTGCCACGTCTTTTTCGAGGTCTTCAGTTCCTCTCCTGTACTCTTCAAGGGTTAGACTCGAATCTTCCCACTTCAATTCAAATTCGTTTATCCGTTCTATCTCCGCCCCATCGGTAGCGCTCAAGCTGGTGAAGTACTGGACAGACGTTATGCGCTGCTCTCCGGTTTTACGAACTGCATCTTCAAGAATTTCTTTTATGCGCCTTATCTCCTCATTCTGGTTCTCTATCATATTCTGAAAGATTTAAAAAAATCGTAGCTATAGCTTTTATCGTGGAAATGCAAAGCACAAGAACATTTGATTATCAAACACTAGCGGCCCGTCCCGACTTTGTCCGGGTTGAACAAAATATTATACCAATAAATTTCCAGTTGATAGCCAATAAATTGTAAATCTTTTTTTACCTTAATAATAACCTAAATAATACCCTAAATTGATATTACGTCAGTTAATAATTAAAATAAATTTTTTAAAAGAAAAAGGCGTGCCGGAGAACGGCTAGGTTCGAACCGCTAGCGTCAGAACAGAAGCCCACCGCGATAGCACCACGATAAGGATCGTTGAAATCTTCGGCACAAAAAGCGGTAGAGGACAGTAGCGGAAACAATGGAGATTGTTAGGATTAAGCCCCTAACTTTTTTTCTAATGATCAGATATACATAATATATAGCCTACGTCCATCTGGAATAATGTACCTTTCAAACAGTGAAAGAATTTTTCAAATAGGTACAGTGGTTCTGAAGATTACCCTCCACGTACAAAATCGCTCTCTTTATATATAAGTATAGATTGTAAAATGTGCGCTTTATATTAATTAGCCTGACGCAATTCATCTCCAACTTTATGAAAATTGTCCAGCAGTAATAATCCTTATTGTGGTGGGTGAATAGTCCACGCCGAGTTCCGATCGCAGTGTCAAAGCTGCTGTGTACCAACCCTATTGGATTTGCTCACCGCAATGTTAACCTATGGAGAAAAATGTGTCCAAGGATTGCCGACTTTGATTTAAATATTTAAAAAAAATTTTACTCCGTAATAGAGATAGAAATGACACTTTCGGGCCTTTTTAGTTTAAAAATGCAAATATTTTAAAATCAAATGATTTGGCGAAGAATCTGGTCTAGTGTTTTAAACGCTCCTCAGTTCCTTTGGTGGACGAATTTATAAAGTGAATCCTGTAGCAAGGTGCAGAAAAGTTCAGGCTATCTGAAAATACCATTTTTAATTTGATTATCAGCATTTATGTAGCTCTCAATAGCAGAGCCATTTTCTCCGTAGGTTAACATTGAGGTCAGTGAATCCAGTAGGTTAGTACACAGCAGCCTTAAGTTTGAAACTTTATTAGGCTAGTAACTTTAGTACATATGAATGACTAGCTGAAAACCCGCACTTCGCTACGGAGTACATTCAAATTAAATACAATGGTCAATGTATGCAATTAATGCCAAAAAAAATAAATATATATATTTATAATAAATACGACGATCAATATATACAATTGATGTAGAAAAAATATATATAAAAAAATCGTAAGGGATATTTTTATAGACAAAATAATGTCCAATCGTCTGCCGCATTAGCAAGAAAAAAATATTTTTTCGTCTATTAAGTTGTTATGCACGTGACGATAGATTTATTTAAAGTACCAGAAAAAGATCACGTGATCGGCATTTAATAAATTAAATTCTAAAAATTAATCGTTAAAAATTCACCAAAAGTCAGAAAATCGAGGTAAAGATTCGAAAAAGATTATTTTAAAGGAATTTTTAGCATCTTTCTCGTGATATGAATTTTATAACCCTCAAATTATTTTAAATGCAAACTTAAAAAAGTTACTAAAGCAGCTTAAAAATTTAATTTAAAAAAACAGAATTTTTCAAAAATCCTAGTTCACCCCTACACTACAAGAATCGCCAATGCAAAATTTCAGCCCTTTAGGTCCAGCGGTTTGGTCTGTGCGTTGTATGTCAGTGAGTCAGTTACGGAACTGTTTTATATATATATATATATATATATATATATATATATATATATATATATAGATTACCTGGATGTTCTTCATAAATTCCGAAACTTTAACACCTTTCACCACGAAAGGGTCCCTCAATGGTGTCAAGCTCGTTTTAATGACAAACGCTTTATGCTGCTCATAGAAGTCCACAAACAGGATCACAACCATGTCTTGGTACGAAAAGGATATTACTGATCCAGGCTTGATTAAGTATCCGTCAGGAACAGCTGAAAGATTAAAAAATGTTACAATTTCTGTGTATTTGGGTCAAACATTTAAATGTTGCCCTCTCTTGGACAGTCACGACTATTTCAGAGCCAATTGTAGGGCTTGCTGCAAAAAGGAGGAATCTCCCATCCTGGGGGAGTTTGGAGTTGAATGTACTATCTTGCAGTTAAAAACCGATGCCAGAAAGTAGCTCCAGTGGTAAGTTTTTGTTTTACTGAAGATGATCTGCCAGATTTGTTTGTTACCTAGGAACCAACCGTTTTTAAAACTAAATTTGTAATTGCAGGATGTCCCCCGAAAAAAATCCATGGGAGTTATAGCTGCGCATAATTAAAAAAAAATGGAGACCAGAAACTAGCCTATTGCATCTTAATTTATAGCTTGAAACGGCATTTAAATTCTTCAAACTCCTAAGAACTTGAAGACTAGTCACAGCTGGATGCAAGTCTACGTTTAACGGGTTTTCGGTTGTGTACTGTTCGGTGCACACCTGAAACTCATTTCTAGGCCACGTGATGTTTGTCATCGATGATCAAAGTGGGGAAAAAATGATACAACTATTACATGGCGTATGTCGATGCTTGCTTCCCCTTTTAAACCGTGCGCCGATATCGGTGCAGGCGGCTTGGTATCTAGTAGGCATTATTTGGGGTTGGGTGTATTTATTTTGCTACAGGGCAATTAGATATCTGGATTGTAGGGACATTTTAGAGTAAAGATAAACAAATGGCAACACGCACGTACACCTCACTTGCCGTATTAATTGTACGGCAAGGTTAACTATTAGATCTCCACTTTTACGAAAATTGAGGATAGTTTCGGTAGTGTATCCAAAGACACTCGTTATATGAACACTCATTCTATTTTCAATACGAGACAAACCTATGCTACATTGTGCATACAATAGTTTCAATATTCACCGATAAACTTCCCTCTTTATGAAAAGCTGAAATATAATTTTACATAATTAGCAAACCGTTATTAAACTGTAGAACGTGTTAGGGCAGAGAGATGGCCGAATGGCTAAGAGGCTGGTTTTCAGTCCAGAGCCTGTGGATTCTAGTCCCACAGTTGACAGGTCGCGGTATAATTAGCCCATTATGGCACAAAGTAGACCGTAGTGCTCTAAACCAACCAACAAGTACGTGTTCGGTGCACATGGCCTGAAATCGACACCAAGAAACGGACGTTAAATAGCACAGAATAAATTTCTGAATTACCAGCATCTGTCGTCTTGAACTCTTCTTTCTGGCCATCAAACACATGGAAGTAAACCCCGCCGTCCTTCGTCACTGTTACCAAGATAACTTCGTCTCTACACGATTCGACTGGAGCAGCGTAGGCCTGAGCCACGTTGAAAATTTGCAGCGTTTGCTTGGGCGCAAATTCTCCCTTCTTCCACGTGTACAAGTGATGGCCCTCCGAGTCTACAATAGTCAGATAGTGGTGGAAGCCCAGCCTGAAGTACTCTATGTCTTCGATGCCCATGAAAGGGCCCAGTCTGAAATGATATAAAAGGGGGTTCTTACAACCGTATTACAATCTCGGTTAGATTAAGATGAATGTACAAGGCATTCGAGTATATGCAAGAACATTAATATATTTGGTCAAATTGGAAATTTATGATTTTTGATACGTTACAGGACCAAATTATCAGTGATATTTTCCCCTGCCTTAAGTTGTTAAGAGACAGGGAAAAAAATTCAAATAACACAAACCACGCATCTCTGCGATCATTACAACTCTATAAATTTTCATGGAACGCTCTCTATGCGTATCCTGTTGTACATCCGTATTTGAAGTCTACCTCGAAACTGAATTTTAGGACTTGACACCTTTTAAAATAAAACTGCAAATTCCTCACAAGGTAATCCACTGACGGACAGTACAGATTTGCCGACCAATTGGGGCAACCCTGGGAGCTTAACCTAAGGAGAAAATGTCTACTATTGACAACTACATAAATGCCGATCATGCACTAAAAATGTCAGTTTTCAGATAGCCTGAACTTTCCTGCACCTCGAAACGGGATTCGTTTGATAAATTACGTCCAAAGGAATTGAGAAGCGTTTAAAACACTATACATGAATCCCAATAATTTAAATGTTAAAATATTTGCAATTTCTTTAAAAAGAAAAATGTTCACAAGGTGTCAAATTTATTTCTCTGTTACGGAGTAAAATTAAAATCCATCCAAGTCTGCAATCCTGACACTTTTCCTCCAGAGGTTAACACCGAGGTGAGCGAATCCAATAGGGTTAAAACACAGCAGCCTAAGATGCGATATTTTTAATATTCCGAGTTATCTGCCGTTACTGCAGGATCCATTCATTAGTTTAAGAACTGAAAATTAAAGGATTTCTTTTTAACTCCTACGTAGAGCTAATAACTCTATAGCAACTGCTCCACCGTTTTCTACCAAAAGTAAAGCCCCAATGTGTCAAATTTCTGTTACACGGTACAATTAAAAATCTTGTAATCCGAGTTCGCCATCCTTTGACATTTTCTCCATTAACATGGAAGTGAGCGAATCCAACAGGGTTAGTACACAGCAGCCTTAAGGGCATTCGTAAACGCATCTTCAACAGTAACAACCAAACTCACGTGCAACAGCTTTTACCGCTAGCTGCTTGAAGTCCGGTTCGGTATTATTTTGAACACCTTTCAAATGGTGCTCATCGCTCGAACGCTTTGCTATATACGAAAATTATGAACGACATTTCAATAAGTTCGGCACGCTAACATCTCACTTAAGATATGTGAACGTTAAAAAAAATCAATTCGAATAACTTCGTATTCGAAGTTTCGAGGATTCTAAACTTCAGCTCTTGGGTTAGTGATTGTCTAGGATATGGAACGCTACCATTATACTTACCTACTCTTATTTAACGTAGTTCATAGCTGCAGTAGCAGTAAAGTGGGGGAAGGGGAGGTTCAGATGATGTTTCAGCTACTTTTCAAATGTTATATCTATTCTAAAAAAAGAGACTGCCGCTGCCAAAAGCTTGTCACGCTATCTCCTCCGAAACCGCTGGGGGTATGGGGTCGAGACCGATACCAATAGATGCAGAAAAATGTGGGAAACAAAGTAAGACATGTCTCATCTTCGTCGGACTTCAATTTTTTTTAAAAATTTTATGTTTTGTGGAAAATATTGACTTTCCATGTTCAGATTACGATAACTCGCCAAAAAATGATCGTAGAATTTTGATCTTTTTACAGTCCAAGACTACAGACATCTTTCAAACTAGACCTCATTTGTTTAAAAAAAATTTTAAAGACTAACACTTTCATCAAAAAATGAAACATTTTTTCAAGAAATATCGTCCCCTATGTGGATGTAATATCGATGCTCCGAGTTTTTATCTTACAAAGAACATGTTTACATCATCTGGAAGATTAAAGCTTTCTTATTCATATGAACCTCATTTCAAGTCTCTTAAAATTTAGATTTTTTAAATTGAATTTTAAAGCTGATAATTCAACAGTGATGATTCAGCAGCGATTCCCTTTCTCATAAGGGTGACAACAGTAAATTGACGGGAGCTGTTGCATTGCCCGAGAATCACCCCTAACAGAGGAGCGAGCGTAGCGAGACTAGAGGCGAAGCCCCTAGTACTGTTGAAAAAAAAACTAGTATTTCAGAAGTTTTCATAAGCTCATTCAATGGCATGAAAATTATGCTGCGAATGCATTAAGTATTTTCACTATTAAAAATACACAATTTATTCGTGGCCCTTCGAAAATTTCCCTTCACAAGAATGCAGTTTGGTCTTATTCATTGTAGATAAACTTGATCACTTTAGCAAGTTCGAAACTTTAACGCATTATTCATACACACACAATAACTTCATCAGCAGGCCAGACCAGTTCGACGGCCATATTTCCTTCAGAACCGATTCAAGATTCCATAGAGCCAATGTTAACGAAGGAACCGTTTCGGTTCCCTCCCCCTCAAAATGACCACTTATTTCGGAACCACGACTAGCCGCTATGGAGAAGTTTTCCCATTATCTGAAAAGCAAATTTAAGTTTCACCTGTCAAAAGATTTGTGATTTCTAACAAATTCATCCATCTTGAAAACGTCGCAAAAATCACGATTTGCTACAGCTATGTATCCGTGACCGTGCACCATAAAAGTAACCAGATCCACGGCAGAGGGGTAATTGACTTCGATGTATTGGTTGACTTCGCTGTGGCCTGAAAAGCAAGCATTTCATGATTTAGATACGTTTAGAACATACAGTAAAAGAAAAAGTGAACAAACTGATAAAGTTGTCAATAACTCTTAATATAACACAGGCTTTGTGAAAGCAAAGCTTGCAGAAATCAGCCCCTCGTCACTTTCTGCTTTGCAAAGAATTTCAGTATTTTGAATCCCGCCATCTGATGGTCCCACTTTGCTAAAATTGGGACACTTCTTAAGACAGAAGTTTGAGGTAATGGAATCTACGTCCATTTGTCAGAGTCACTCGCAATTCTTAATCTTTGATAATCTTTCCCCGGTTCTCCCTCATTAAGAAATCAAGTGACATATTTCCATGGTTTTCTTTGAGGGCAACAAGTTATTTTACATACTAATTGCGTATTTAATTACCGTAAGCCTGCTAATTATTGTACATAGATTGGGTACCGGATGTTTTGGTTCTACATTGTGCCATAAGAGATGGACATTGGATAAACAATGGACATTGTTTCTAGTCTCGTTTTGGCCGGCTTGACAAGCGATTCCAGGTACAGAAATAACTACGTAGCACATGTTCCGTCAATACGCAGTCTGCTCGTTTCCTGGCGATACAAGGACCCTCTTCTAAAGTTCTGGTGGATTGAATCATCAAGGCTGAAGCTATCTTCCTAGGAATTTGGTTTCCAAAACTTTTTAGCACACAATGCATGCATTGAGGAGTTTATCCTCAAGTGCCACAACATCGTCAATAACCCTACAATGCATCATGCTGAAAAGTGACTTAAGATTTTACTCTCATAAATTATGGAGGACCTTGTGGCAAATGTATTAAAAGCAAGTATTTTGCTCAAAGTACAGATGCCTTTTCTCCAACGTATGGCAGCAAAGGTACGCAACAGAACAAGTAATCATGTCACACTGAAGGACTTTTCAAATGACAAACTCTTATTTCAAAAATGTTTCAGATAAATGTTTTCCTATGACGCCAACAATCTCCAGACGTCGTAACGTTTTTACTAATGGTTTAAATTTGTTGACAAATAAAAAATATGCTTATGGCAGAGGGAGCACTAGACATACAATTTAAACTATTGATACTATAGAGAATCTTGTCCGTCTACAAGTTTAGTAATTTTAATATTCCTGCTAACCTAGATCCTGCTGCCTGTGGGAATTAACGCACCCATGGGCTGAAAGTTGACAAAATTTTGCCGTTTTTCAAGGTTGAAGTTAGGGGTATCAGCTAAACGTTGTAATAATTTTTAAAACCTTTTTGGTCAGATAACCACTCTTTAGGTTCTTGCAGAAGCTAGAACTTAATCTTGTAGATCTGTACGAGTTTTATAGACTTATTACCGTAATGTGGGTGGCAAATATAGATTCGTATGACAGTGAAAGAACTTTACCATAGATTCGCAAATATTGTTTATAAAGAGAAATGTTTCCCCAAAAACAAAGCAATGAAGGTGAAGGCCATTCGAAACAGATGTGTTCAGAGACTGTCATGGCCGGTCAAAAGTCTAAGACGACGGCAGCAAAACGCAGGGAGTCTGTAACAAAAGAATGCTTACATAGAGTAGCCCAGGGCTTCTCTAGAGCAGTGGTTCCCAACTGGTGGTACGAGAGCATTTGAGGCGGTAAGCAGAAGGGTTCAATGATAAGCAGAATGGGTTGTTAAAGATAAGCCCTATCGAACCTGACATAGCTCTAACAAGAAATGAGCATAAGCAACAGCAAGTTTCTCATTAAGCCTCCTGATAGACATTTTAGTGTTGGGAAATTGCATCTGCCAAGGCTGCTATGTACTAACCCCCTATTGGATTCGTTCACCTGAATGTTTACCTATGGAGAAAATGTGTGCAAGGATTGCCAACTTGGATTCAAAGATTTTTTAATAATTATGCTCTGCAGTAGAGAATGAAATTTGATACCTTCGGGCATTCTTTTTTAAAATGCCAATATTTAAAAATTTAAATTCGGGGAGAAAACTGGTAAAGAGCGAGTTTAACCGCTCATCAATTCCTTTGGTAGGCCAAATTTATAAAATGAATCCTGTTGAAAGGTGGAAAAAGTTCATGTTATCTGAAAAGAGCATTTTTATTGGAATGAAATAAGTTCCAAAAAATTCGCCATTGTTTACTATGAAACTACCAGGCAATTTTTTTTTAAAGGAGAAAGTCTCATTCAGAACGCAAACTCAGTTCCTTAGAAATCTACCACCTTTATAGGATAGTCAATGAAAATCGCGTCTACTTTTGGACTGTATAGACAATACGTAGTCAGTTTTTCTTCAGTCTGTGCTGTCACTTTTGGCTCAACTATTGAAGTTTCCTCAAGAATAAAATTTTAACTACGCAAAAGTTTCTATTGTTACACATTGTGAATCCTTACGGTAGGTTCATTATTTTTCTACAGTTTCTCTTCCGACTTCAACACACCTTTGACTGAGGGATGAATGTTTCTTAATGTTCTTCATTTCTTACAAATTTCATTTTTGTTAAGTGAAACGTTCAGGTTGAATGAAATCAATAATTATATTCTTAGTCTTAAAAGGTTTTTTAAATTAAAATACGTGGAGGGGGTCGCGGAAAGCAGAAACCATTTAAGGTGGTCGCGACCCGAAAAAGGTTGGGAAATTCTAAAGTTAGATTTAAAAGCATTTTTGCAGGTCTTTTTATGAAGAGCTTGGAAGAATGGTATGTCCAGGGCCTGTTAGGTTTATTTGGAAGCGGACAAGCTGTAGCAGATTTGGCATGAACCAGGGTTCACTACGATATGTTTAAAATTACAGTGATTTCCGCTTATAAGAATCGCGTTTGTTATTGCTGTTTTTGATTCTTATAAGCGGGTGATTCTTATAACCGAAATTTAGGTTTTGACTGGAACACACACACCTATATATACATATATTAGATAATTTACCATAAAATACTCTTTAATTTACATTAACTATCTTTTATTAAAATTTTTTTTATAGTTTTAAAAATAAAACTTAATTTTTAGACCTATAAGTAGATACACATGATTATAGTAACAGAAGAAAAAAATACAATATTTGTTACAAGTTACAACATACCTGCTTAACAGTTTTAACATTTCAACTACAGGAAGGGAGCAAGAAAAAGTTTTCTACTGTAGTTTGACGTAATGAAGTTTTCAGAAGGCTGTTTATACCTCTTTCAATACTTATAGTCTCAGACGAAGATTTACTCGGACGGGTAAAGTTGCCCCCGGGTCAAGCTAATAGGACAGTGTTATGGTAAAGCGTTTAAGGGGAAACGATTATGTTATGTCTAATAAAGAAAGGGGTGAATTTTACGACTATATTCCATCCCATCTTATCAATCTTTCTTTAAAAAAAAAAAGAACGAACTTCGTGCCTTTTGAGGGTTTAAGTAGGTTTTTTGGAAAAATGGAAATAAAGCGAAGAGTGTAAACTGATTCTTAAAACCGGTGGATTGATTCTTTAAAGCGAAAATTTTAACATGGAAATAATTCATTTGTTTTTGTTTTCGCGATATTGATTCTTATAAACGGTTGATTCATATAACCAGTGATCACTATAAGCGGTGGTTACTGTATGTACATTCTTTCAGTTCATAACTTAAGGGGAGACATCACCTTGATACTAGTAGAAAAGTCAGAATTTTTGCTGCTTGTTCGAACTCCCATAACTTTTTGTTATCGTCCACTATACATGAAATTCAGTATTACTTCTCTAAACTTTGTTGATTATGTTCCCTGAATTGTTTTAGAAGTAAATAAGAATATTTTTGAAGTTGGTGCATTTTCTGAAATTTTCAAATTTCAGATACACTGCGCACAGACTTACAACACTAAAGTTTAATTTTTGCATTTGTGATTAAGAAACCTTGAGTATAACTCTACACATTTAAATCTTAACACCAAAAATATTGACAAGACAATCGTATTTTAAAAACTGAAAAAAAAATCACATTAAAATTAGAAATCAAATGCTAAGTCATTAGTAAAATAATTTAAGAAAAAATTAGTTGCATATTTTAGGAAGCATTATTATACCTTTACCCTGAAAATTTGAAAGCATCTGCAGTAGTTTTATTCAATGAGCGCAATCATGAAAATCATTACAAGATAAGACTTAAAAGATCCTACAATGGTAATGTTTACATTGGAACTACTTTTATGTCATAGTGTTGAATGTTTTAATTGGAATATTTTAAAGCGGTTTGTTTGAAATGATTCAGAAGCGTTCAAATATTCTAAAAGGTGCAAAAATATAAAATTTGAAGTCTTTAAGATTTAGAGGTGACGACTCCCCATAAAGATGCAAGAGCGAGATTTCATAAAAAAAAAGCAATGTCCAACTCTCGAATAAAATACCTTGTTGCTTGTAAACAAGTCCCACTTCGTTCGCCATATCTGTTAGGAACACCAGACTTCCTCCGTAAGAAGACTGCACGTAGGCTATCTTTTTCACAGAACTAGGATTTCTCGATATAACACCCGCCTGAAAACAGAAGCGAATTTATATTTGGGAAGACCAAAAGGACTTCTCAAAGATTTTTAAACATTCAATGGATTCTTTTGAATTTTGTATTACGAGTAAGCGCAAGTAACCACGATCTAATTTTGGTAACAATATAATGAAAACGCCTTACAGTTATTAAGATATCTGCTATGTTCGGAGAACTTTTTTAAATCAAAAATATATATGAATCAGTTCTGTATATAGTTCATATCTATAAAGAGAGCGGATTTTGTATGTGGAGGGTAATACCCAGAACCACTGCACCTATTTGAAAAATTCTTTCGCTATTTGAAAGGTACATTATTCCAGATGAACATAGGCTATATATTATGTATATCAGATCATTAGTAAGAAAGTTAGGGGCCTAAATGTTGAGCTGATGCTTCACCTTTACTACTTTTCCTTTGGCAACCATAGTCAAGTAACCATAGCAACACATCAAACTACATTTTCATTTATTATCGGCAAAACATTTAACATTTTAAAGATTCAAGTGTAGGAGGTATTGATAAATACAAAAAGGATGTCTGAAATCGGCAACGCTTAAGGGTTTATTGAAGAAAATTACATTTGGAACTACGCTTTTTATCGGACATTTAAGGTAAAAAATGATTTACAATTTATTGCCTATCAACTGGAAATTTATTGGTATAATATTACAGAACTTCATTTAACATTATGTTTTTGAATTTATGTAGAGTTTTATGCATAATTTGCGTAAATCGCACTTTAATTATTAAACTTTAGATAATTGTTCAACCCGGCCAAAGTTGGGACGGGCCGCTAGTGAGATAAAATCATGGAAACCAATCATTTTGGTAAACGTTTCATAGCATTTTAAAAAAGAGGGAAATTTTTATACTTTTGTACTATGGAGTGCATACGCCAGAGACCCTATACTCCATTTGACTCAATTTTAATATCCTTTATACTATACTAGCTGAATACCAGTGCATCGCTACGGAGTACATTTTAGGATAATTACAATAAGTAATGAAATTGCTTTTTAGAGGATTTCCATATAAACAATATTTTTTGTTGCTTCATTGGGCGGAACTAGTTATACCAAGGTCATCCGCGAACTTACGCGTGAGCAAGCTACGTAAAACTGACCGTGGGAGAAACAATTCCTCTTAAATCTACGCCAGCGGATTTTAAAGTTTGGCCTTAAGACTTATTTATCGTCATGGCGAAGCAAACTTGACGGGATACTGCAGTTTTATATATAGGTTTAATATCCATAAAACATACTAATTTGAATTCTTAAAAAACTTCCATCTCAATTGGTCTAGTGGTTTAATTTTTTTACTGTATTTTAGTATTTTTGGTCAATTTATTTCGTTGTTATGCATTTGACTCAAAATTTAAATTATCACAAAAAGAAAAAATCTCGTGATCAGCATATAAATTAAATTCCAATAATATTTAAAAATTCACTAAAAATCAGAAAATGGAGGGAAAGATTCGAAAAAGATTTCATTTTAAATGAATTTTTAGGATCTTTCTCGTGATATATTTTATAACCCTCAGATTATTTTAAATGCAAACTTGCAAAAATCTTACAAAACGGATTAAAAATTTAATTTAAAAAAAATCTTTCTTAGTGTACCCCTACACTATAAGAATCGCCATTCAAAATTTCAGCCCTTTTTGTCCAGCGGTTTGGTTTGTGCGTTATCTGTCAGTCATGGAACTAATATATATCTATGTAATATATCCATTACATCCTTAAAATGTAACCTGAAACGGAAAACTAGCTCATATTTACATGGTTGGAGCTAGACTCAGCCTGAAAGGAAATGAGATTGAGATTCAGTCTGGCCGAATCGTTTTATTAGAGCAACGAAACTGACGTACATCCGTTCATTTCAGATGACGGCTCGGAAGCGAATATCACCTTTCAACCTTACGCGCGAGAGACATGTGCCTGTTATTTTTGAAGGGTCAGCAGAATACTGGGGCTGGCGATGCGAACCCACGCCTTTCTCCAGGCGTATACACGTGTCAAAATGCAGAGGCATGCGCTTTATGGGAAGTTCTGTTGCTATGGGTTTTTAAGCGATAAATTAATGTTACTGGGGATTTGATTTACGAAAGGGAATTTAAATGCTAGAATGGAGGGCATAATATTTAATTACATATATATATATATGTACATATATTGTGACACTTAGGGCCTGTTCACATAGGAGTCCGTTGCGTTGCGTTAAGGAAGAGATGACGTTGAGACGAAAATAAACTAATCCTAAGCGTCCAAACGATTAGCAATGAAATTTTTAACGCCTATGATTGGTTTTTCATCTCAACGTCATCTTTTCCTTAACGCAACGGACTCCTATGTGAACAGGCCCTTACCCGTGTTCTGAAGTGAAAGTTTTACAATATTTCCAAAAAAAAATCTCTGAAATGTGCCCCAAAGTGAAAAACATATTTTTTTTCAGTCTTTAAGTACCTGTAGAACGATTCAGTTAACACATAACTTAGCTTTTGGTTCAAAACTTAATATGTAGAACTATTGCAAAGTTTCACTGAAATATATTTCAAACTCTAAATGAGCTTAGTCGTTTACAAAAGTCTCCGAAAAAAGTTTTAGAAAATGCATTTCAACAAGCTACGTACTTCCAGTCTTCTAATATCGCTCTATTAAATGGGCCATAAATTCTCATCCAATGATAGATCGTACGAATGAAAGCAAAGCAGTTTTGGAATCTCAAAAGATGGGCCTTTTGAATTGAGGATAAAATATTTTCGAAATTTTGCACCAAAACAGCCATTTCGACATAGGCAGATACCTAAAAACTTCAGTATTTAAAATTATCATTAAGGTGTTCCATGTATATGGATCATGCAAGGCATGAAGAAATTTCATTATACATGTATTACCAGTAAATTTTACTTAGCGGTACGCACATACACTAGGCTATCCATTTTGAAAGCCGGTCTTAAGGTAGCTTCGTGTACAAACCCTATTGGATTCGCTCATCTCAATGTTAACCTACGGTAAAAAATGAGTACTGTTGAGAGCTACATAAATGCCGATCATCCATTAAAAATTATATTTTCAGATGGCTGGAACTTTTTTTCTGCACTTTGCAACAAGATACATTTTATAAACTGCGTCCACCAAAGGAATGGAGGAGCGTTTAAAATCACTAGACTAGATTTTTTCCCGAATCCGATAAATTTAAAAATATTTGCATTTAAGAGAAAAATGTCCCAAGGAGCGAAATTTCTGTATGGCGGAGTAAAACATTTTAAAAGACAATCTTTGAATCCCAGCCGGCAATCCTCGGACCCATTTTCTCCATAGGTTAACATTGAGGTGAGCTAATCCAATAGGGTGAGTACACAGCAGCATTATCTTATGAATCTGATATAAATCCGTAGAAAAGGCGGATTTTCAAACCAAGGGGAGTTTTGTTGCCAAAACATTTGCTGCGATGTCCATATATATATATATATATATATATATGAAAAACAGTTCCGTAACTGACTGACAGACTCACTGACTGACATACAACGCACAGACCAAACCGCTGGACCTAAAGGGCTGAAATTTTGCATGGCGATTCTTCTAATAGTGTAGGGGTGCACTAAGAATGATTTTTGAAAAATTATTAGATTTTTTAAATTAAATTTTTAAGCTGTTTTAGTAACTTTTTTTAAGTTTGCATTTAAATTAATAATTTGGGGGATATAAAATTTATATCACGAGAAAGATCGTAAGAATTCCTTTAAAATGAAATCTTTACCTTCATTTTCTGATTTCTGGTGAATTTTTAGAGATTAATTTTTAGAATTTAATTTATTAAATGACGATCACGTGATTTCTTTTTCTGGTACTTTGAATAAATTTATCGTCACGTGCATAACTAAATAGACAAAATTTTTTCTTCCTAATGCAGCAGACGATTGGATATTATCCAAAGAAAATAAATATCCCTTACGATTTTTTATAAATATATATAATTTTTACATGAATTGTATACATTGATCGTCGTATTTATTATAAATATATATATTTTGCATTAATTGCATACATTGACCGTTGTATTTAATTTGAATGTACTCTGCAGCGAAGTGCGGGTTTTCAGCTAGTGAAAACACAAGTTACTCTCCGCGATTGTTCATTTTGTCGCTTCGGAGACCCAGCTTGTTTTAGACCACGATTTCGTCAAAGGTCAGTTAACATTAAAATATCGAATTGTACTTACCAACACACCAGCGTCGCCGATTATTTGGTACACATATACCACTGAATCCCTCTCGTTTTCTGTGGCAATGGCTACGTAGAGAGATTCAAAGCTCGATATAAAGCGCGTGAATAAAACGACGTCGATTATTGCTGAAATAGAATGAATAGTTTCAGCAGCATTAAGCACATAAGATGTTATCAAGTTTGGCAAATTAAGCTCCATGCATATCAAATCGGTTATCTTTCAGATTGAGTTTCTCGGGAAGCATTTTATTAGTTATCCTTTATGACGGTAAAATTTATATTTACTTGAATTAAGAAAATTCCACCTAACATTTTGAGTGTTTTTAATTTGAGGAAGCTTTCAGTCGTATCTAAAATTGGATTCTTAAGGCTGCTCTCTACTAACCCTAATTGGTTTCGCTCACCTCAACGTTAACCTATGGAGAAAATCTGTCCAAGGATTGCGGGCGTGGATTGAAACATTGTTTAAAAAAGTTTTATTCCGCCATAGAGAAAGAAATTTCGCACTTTGGGGCATTCTTAGTTATAAAAAATACCAATATTTTAAAATTTGAATTATTTGGGGAAAATATAATATATTAAAGACAGTTCCGTAACCGACTGATAACGCACAGATCAAACCGCTGGACATACAGGGCTGAAATTTTGCATGGCGCCGATTCTTTTTAAGTGTAGGGGTGCACTAAGATTAATTTAAAACCTAAGAATTTCAAATTTAAGCTTTTTGCAACTTTTTTTAAAGTTTGCGTTTAAAAAATAAAAATCTGAGGGTTGCAAAATTTATCACGAGAAAGATCAAAAAGCTTCCTTTAAAATGAAATCTTTTCGAATCTTTACCTCCATTTTCTGATTTTTGGTGAATTTTTAAAGATTCCTTTTAGAATTTTAGTAAATTCTGATAGAGATTTCTTTGTGATAATTTAAAATTAATTTTGCGTCACGTGCATAACAACGAAATTCACAAAAATTTAAAATACGGTAAAAGAAAATTTAACCACAGGACTCATTGAGATGGATGTTTTAAGAATTTTAATTCAAATTAGTATGTTTTATGGATATTAAACATACAAATAGTTACATACGTTGACCGTTTATTTAATTTTAATTTTTTTCTACATTATATATAAAACAGTTCCGTAACTGACTCACATACAACGCACAGACCAAACCGCTGGACCTAAAGGGCTGAAATTTTGCATGGCGATTCTTCTTATAGTGTAGGGATGCACTAAGATTTTTCAAAAATTCTACTTAGATTTTTTTAAATTTAATTTTTAAGGTGTTTTTTTTTACTTTAAGTTTGCATTTAAAATAATTTGATGTTATAAAATTTATATCACGAGAAAGATCATAAAAATTCCTTTAAAATAAAATTTTTTTCGAATCTTACCTCCATTTCCTGAGTTCTGGTGAATTTTTAAAGATTAATTTTTAGAATTTAATTTATTAAATGCTGATCGTGATTTCTTTTCTGGTACTTTAAATTTATCGTCACGTGCATTAAAAACTAAATAGACAAAAAATATTTTTTTTCTTGATAATGCGGCAGACGATTGGACATTATCCAAAAAAAAAATTTAGTAAAAGAAATGTTTTACAAACTGTACTAAATTAACTGTACTATATTCTTTAGTATTCTTTATATTTGATTTGAATATCTTCTACATTGTTTATAGAAATATCACTTACGATTTTTTTATAAATATATATTTTACATCAATTATATACATTGATCGTCGTATTTATTATATATATGCATTAATTGCATACATTGACCGTTGTTTTTAACCTTGAAAATACTCCGTAGCGAAGTGCGGGTATTCAGATAGTCTGGTATGTGTGCTCTAAACGCTCATCTATTCCTTTGGTGGACGCAATTTAACAAATGAATCATGACGCAGTGGGCAGAAAATTTGAGACCATCCGAAAAGCCCATTTATATTTGGTTATCGGCACCCATTTTCTCTATAGGTCAACATTGAGGTGAGCTAATCCAGTAGGGGTTAGTACACAGCACCGTTAACTGAATACGTATAAAGACGATCAATATTATATATATATAATGCCGTTGTCTCTGTATAACACTTCCGGGCTGTACTCATCTTTCAATTGAAGCCCTCAGTAAACAAACGGCCGGTTAGGCCTAATTTCGATTTCAGATGTGGATCAGACTTTTCTTACCTAAAAACTAATCTTCTCCATCAAATCACGTTTGTTCAGCCTATTTTTCTATAAAATATTCAGAACTAAAAAAATTTGATGCTTTTAGCTGTATATTTAACAGTTTTTAAAAATCTGTTTACTTTTGCGATGAATTCTGAAAGTAAACTTGAATGCGAATGAATCAAGTAGCTCAAGTATTCATATCGCGTAGTGAGCTGTAAAAAACTGGATGGCAGTCTACTACTCCAATCGCATGAAAAACAAAAAATAATGAAAGGATTTGCTTTTACAAGGTGTGGATTAAATGCAATATTGTTAGATAATTCGGGATTTTTTTTAACTTTCATATACTTTTTCCATTATGACGTCATTATTAGTATTATGACGTCAAAATGACGGGTTACCTTCTAGTTTCCAATAAAAGTGTATCAACTAGTCCCGAACTTGTATGTATAGCTAGCTCCTCAAGCCAGGGGAACAGTCTACGGAAAATTCACAAATGTATTGGCCATTGTCCATAAGGAAAATCGTGCCTAATGCTTCCTCGGCCTGATGAACTTTAGTTCTAGATGACATTTTATTGTGGAATTTAAGATGCACTTCTGTTTTCTTAGAGTAGTTTTTCTAGAAGGTGACGAGAAATTTGTCTCCCAATTTTAACGTAGGATTACGTTCCTCCATAACGGTCCTCCGGAAAGCAAAATTTCAGACTAAAACAGTCCGACGTCGCCAGTTATAATTTTGGCAGCGCGCCAAACAGTATCGCTTGGGCAAGCAGAAAAACAGAAAAGTACCACAATGCGTCAAAGTTTTGACACATACATACAGAAGGTAAGCAACTATAAGTAATCCTACGTTAATTACCCGCGGTAGTTTCGTTAGAAGAGAATACCTGAAATTTGCTTTTTCGAATTATACAGGTATTTAAATAAATCGATATGAAGCTAGACGTGTGGCGTCTACCACTGATTTGCATTAGGTGAAATTAAGTCGCTAGCTCAACATTAAAGGGTATGCCGACATTCCAAACATAAGCCTACAAAGGAATACTTTAAACAAAGTGGATTTTGAGAAATTATTTCTTTTAATTCATTTTTCGTATAATAAAAGCCGATGTAAATATAGAAAGTATACTAACGTAGATATTTGCAAGCCAAATTGTTGATTAAGTTGGATTCCCAAGGGACACCGTCTCAAACGGCAAGTCTTTTGGCGTTATTACTCGTATCTTATTTGTAAATGTGCAACATAGAAACACCGCCAAAAAGCAAACGTAACATTGATGATATATATACACCCTACTCTTTTTGCGCTTTTTCAGAGAACACTGTCCAAGAAAAAGAACCGTTGGTACAAGTATATGGTTTTACATTTGTAGGAAAGTTATTGTGGGGGGGGGGGGGGGAGCAATGTAACACTGAGAAATCTATTCGGCATGGTTCGTGGTTACAATCGTAAGGCCGATTTTAAATTCTACCTAGCGATGTACATGTTTCGGAAATCATGTTTAGCGGCAAATGTAGATTGTTTTAATAAATTTATTGAAATCGTTTCGAAAATTAAATGGGAGGAGTACAGAATTTCGGTATAGATACTTTTTTTTAAATTCTATTGCCAACATGTATTTTTTCTATTGTATTTGTGCTTTAATTTATGTATAATCAAGAAATATATATTTAACCAAGATTTATTATGTTTATTTAAATGAATTATTAGTTGCACTATACTAACTTTTTGTAGCGGGGGTGGGGGGTTTGGGGTGCGTCAGTCCCCCCCACTTTAATTTCTTATTTTTCAGCTTTTATTTTTTGCATTTGTGTTTTTCTGTGGTTGTACAGTATAAAAATGCGTATTTTTGGGACTTTCCGGAATTTCCCGTTTCAAAGACGCGTTCTGCTAGGCGACAAAAAAAAATCGCCAAAATTGCCATTTGGGGGGGGGGGGGGGTATATCACACTAGTTCCGAACCGTTTATTTTTTTTACACCGTTTTTACTTTAACACTGTTTAAAAATCTGTAAAGAAAAAATATTGAGCGAAATGTAATCGGAGGGTATTTTAGAGAATGCAGATGTTTCCAAGTAAGTTTATAGTAGTGATGAAGGAGTGGTTCCAATATCTGCAGGTGCAATTCTAGAGAGTCGCCAACTAGCCAATGAACTTGGCAATCATTTTTTCACAAATGAATCAATGTCGAACGAGGTGTACCGTTACAATGAGATTTAAAACGTATGTCACGTTATGAAGTATCCTATAAATTGCTAACAAAATCACGACGTCTTATAACCGAATTCATATTCAAAACCGGTGAAACAAAAGAAACAAGTTCATTTTATTAGATACACTTGTAGATAGATTGCCATTCCATATTTCCAGTGACGAGAGGGATTTTTCGCCACAGAAAAATAGGAAACAGGCACGTTTAGTGTTTAGTAGAGACACTGAATGTCATATGTATAAGTACATAAAATAAATTCAATTTATCTTTAACCACTTCCTACTGCCGCACTTTCAATTAAGGGGTCATACGACTTAAAAATCAAAAAAAGTAAAAATTGTCACTTTTGACATTCTATATCTTGAAAAGTATAAGATTAAAAATCTTTTTTTGGGGTTAATAGAACAATGATTAATGAATATATACCAGTTTCTTGTTTGATAGTTAAAAATTTGTGTTAGATAGTCATAAATTTTAAGTTAGCTTTGATATCGCTTATGTCCGAAGCAAACGCACATAAATACTCAAAAAATTGAGTTTAAGACAATTTCTGTTTTTAACACATACTGCAGAAACAAAAGCTTAATTTGAACCTAAATTTGTATATATTTAAGGTACATTTCTATTTTTACTATGAAACTGAAAATAGTGCATTTCTTAATTAAATTTAATTTAATCTAATCTATGCATGAAAAATGCATTCTCTAGAGATCTGTAAACAAATTTAGGTTCAGTTTCAAGCAAATGTTATGTACCATCTGAAAATTTCATGCAAAAATATGAAATAATTCTGGAGATAACAAGTGCGTTATGTGAAAAAAAAAAACACACATTGAGATAAATCACTTTGAAGTATTGCCCTTTAAATCTATTTACAGTAAATGTCCGAAACTTGCTTCCGTAATTATGGAAATTTGAAGCGGATTGTCTTAAAATACTCAGAAAAGGTTAATCTTTCATATTTTTGTTTCAAAAAAAAGATTTGACGGTTTAACAGTCGTATGAACAAATAACCCTTAAGCCGTCTGCACACGGAGCAACTCAAAACAAATTGATAACCGACTCTAATCACAAACCAGTCCGTGATGAGTCGTAACCTATGTAATCGAGTCAATTATCAGTTTTGAGTTGCTCCGTGTGCAGACGGCCTTATAACATTCCCCTAATAGTTGCCGTGTTCTGTGTATGCCTCTGTCAAGTAACGCTTCCGGAGCGACCGCACCACAAATATATATCAGTCTATATTAATCTCACGTGCAAAAATACAATAATAAACAGAAATTAAACACCAAAATAGTTTGTTTAACAAATTTGTAGGTTAAGTTAATTGTTATTTAATGCACATGTATACAGCTTTAAAATTCATGAAAATAAATTCTGAAACGCGATTACAGCGCTGCCTAAATAGACTGCAAAAATTTTTTGCACGTGAGCAATTTGTATGAATTTTTAATCCGATTTTCTTTAGTTTCTATATTTTATTTTTGCTTAATATATTTATACATAGTATATTAGTTAGATTGTGTAAGTCGGATTGAAAAATCAGTATAAGCATGCTTTTTTTCCCCAGAAGACTTTAAAATTATAAACTGATTTTTACAACATTTTCAATTTTAATATCGGATAGAAAAACAGCTAATATTCTGTAAAAATTTCTAATATTTTAACAATGTTATGAACCTTTTTTTTATTGGAACTGTTCCAATTATTTATTGTCGAGTTTTGACGGGTACTATCTACTAGTTAAAATAAGATTCGTGGATATGACTTTCATTTTACTAGAATTCAGTCGATCAAATCCAAATTTCATATGAAGATTAACGTTTTTATTCAGTATACGAGTATTTGGGTTGAACCTCTCAATTTTTTTTTTTATGTTCATCTTTTTTTTCACGGTAGACTCGTGGAACATATCCCTCGTACAAAAAAAGAATCTGGTATATATCCTAAAGCAACTTACAAGTATTTCTACATAACATTGAAAAACTACATACAGGTTTAAGAAAAATTATTAGATTACAAACTCACGATATTCAGTATTATAGATGAAGACGGCATCCTCTTCGGACAAGACGAGATATTCATGTGGCGATGCATTCACCCGGTAGAGTATCATGCTGTTATCGGAAACGCCCGCAACGTAATCCGTGTTATTGAAATGCTTGAAAAGAAACCTCGAAGAGTCGGTGTTGTCAAACACTGGCAATGGAAGGACGTCTTCAACCACCAATTCTGAAAGGAAACATTTTTATGAACCGAAGCATAACGGACGTGATAAATTTTGAAGATCTCTTCATACCAATACTTAAAAATCAAGATCTCATTCTAGAATTTCTCTTGGTTTATTAAAATCCTAAAAAGAATTAAAAAATAGTAAATTTACCATCCGTTAGATGTTATCAAAACTATAGACATTAATATCACGACGACGTTTTACGCAAGGCTTAAACAGGCTTATCGACACAAAACAGACTCCTTACAGACGAAAGTTGGCTGCTGTAGCTACATTAATACTTGTGGAAAAACCAACCAGAACTGTACACCAAGATACGAGTCAGTTATTTGCATTTCTATAGGATGTTCTAAGGCTCGTGTACGTCCGTGTGAGTCTGTTAGTTCAACTATCGCAACTGCGGTGCCGCAACGACACCGGATCGCTCGTGTGCCCCGAGCCTAATAAGAGCGCCGGATTTAATTTGTGAATGAAACGCATTTTGAAAAGGGATACTATTTATTTCATTGCAAAGTACAAATATTCCGATTATGTATGGAATAAAATGTCAGATAAATGCGCACCACGTCTCACTGCAAACTCGCGCTCTTTTGGTGAAATTTAAGATAACGTCGTTGCATAACGCCGGATTTAAATTTCGCGCCATTTTTTAAAAATAAAGTTTGCAGATCTAAATATTTTGTTTATATTTCACTCTTGCGATTAGTAAATATGGAACGCTACACGATAGAAAACAAACCGCGTTATTATTGTTAAAATTCATTATAAAAGTGGGGAAAGATTTGCCGAAACAGTTCGTAAACTTCGTGGAATTTTTGGTCGAAATAAGTCATTTTTCAGACTTTTATTCCATACACAATCGAACATTTGTACTTTGCAATGCAATGAAAATAATATCCCTTACAATAAATAATGCGTTTCATTCAAAAAATATTTCCGGTGATCTTATTTGGACACCCTTTACAAGTGCTTTGGTCCGAAATTAAATTAGTCTCCCAGTAATAGTCGCCGAAATATATTCCTTAAAACGCGATTCGAGTCTAAATAAATTTAGACAAAACCAGCAAGTATTAGAAGTCGTCCACGGGGTTTTTATAGCATCCACGGACGATTAGGAGCTTCAAATTCGCCGGTTACTTAACGAAAGGAGTATCGCACGTTAATAAAATAACATACCTTCTCTGTTCCCAACACCACTTCCAGGCTGAAACGAGTGCATGAAATCTGCGGGCATGTTGAAGGCCGGAGGGTAACTCGGTCTCATCGAATTTTCAGCCAAAACGTCAGCAGCGGCATCGAACAGCATTGAGGTTATTTCATCCTCCAACTCGGATTCCTGGAATTATAGCCGGCGGTAAGTAAAACTTGGTACAAACATTGACTTTTCCATCGGGTGTTGAGGCCAGTGACGCACCCAGGATTTTTTTCTTGGGGGAGGGGGCGAGATGAACGGATAAAAATATTTATAATGCAAAATCAATATTCATAATGCAATTTCTATTTCTTTGAGGGCAGGGCCCCTTGCATCCCCCCGGGTGCGCCACTGGTTGAGGCATTAATGGTTCCAACACTCAGCCAGCTCCGATTCTAGAAACGCGTGCTGCATAGTAACATTACAGTGGTTTTCAACCCCTGTGCTCGCGTGCGCTTGACTTCGTTTTGAAATTTCTGTCATCGGAGAACTTTTTGGAATATCGTTGGCCATAAAAAAAAGCCCTAATCGTAAAAATACTTCCTATAATATAAAATCGTATTTCGGTTCAACATATCTGTGCGAAGCCTTATTTTCAGCACTGAATGTTATTAAATCAAATCTCAACTGACTGGTCAACATCTTGACAATTGCTTAAAGTTTGGAAATATGTTATATTCCCAATAACGAAAAATTTGAACTCATTCAGTTGAGAGTCAAAAACTTCAGATTTTAAAGAAATACAAATTTATACTACGTATTTTTTCATTTCCATGTACCTACTTATAAAATAATCAGAATTTTATTTTTCAAAGCATGATCATTGTAATATTAGAAAGTTGGTAACGAATTGCTGAATAAAAAATATTTCTATTATGTAAATAGATCGGTAATACAAAAACCATTGGTTGTGCCCTCCACGCTCTCTGAAAACTGCGATGGGCTCTCAACCACGGAAATATTGAGAACCACTGGTATATTTTAGCTTTAAAAAGTATATGGTGGTTTGTATGGTGGTATAAAAGTATACGGTGGGGCCGCACACTGAAGAAACTGGTTTCATGAAACAGTTTCATAAAATGAGAAAATCAAGTTCGACGAAACCATTCTATTTAAAAACACGGATGCGCACACCGAGTTCCACGAAACTATAGTTGCACAAGGTAAAGTGATAGTTTCTTGAAACTTGCGAGTATGGTTTCAAGCGAGGAGTGTTCTGTCAATTACAAGTGGACGAACCCGGTACTTTCGTTTTATTATTTCACTGCCGCCAGCAAAGCATGAACACGTCCTCATGCGACATCGCAGAAACTGAAAAACTACAGTTTACACAGTGTGCGACCTCATGTGAAACTAGATTCATGAAACCGATATCACAGAGCCAGTTTCCTAAGTGGAAAGTCCACTTTACAGAAACTTCCGGTACTGCATACCAAATGGCTGCATGATCCAAGCAACAGGTATGAAAGGATTGGCCGTTTCTGTAGTGCTAAGTGGTAATTCAGATGCAATTTAGAAAGGCATCTGTTGAGCTGTCACTAATTTAGCTTGCGAGGTCAGCGTGAATATTCAGAAGTTTTACATAACGATATTTTCAACGTCCCGCTCGCTGCAGATGAAGGTAGTCCCCAAAAACATGATCAGAATTGTAATATTAACTTCTAAGATTCCAAAATCATTAGAGCTATAAAGGTAAAGAAATCATTCAATACGACCCTGCGTGGGCCACTGATGTTCAAAGCGTTCATTATCTATATATAAATACTAGCTGAAAACCCGCGCTTCGCTACGGAGTTCAAATTAAATACAACGGTCAACGTATGCAATTTATGCCAAAAAATAAATATATATATTTATAATAAATGAGATGATCAATGTATACAATTGATGTAAAATATATATCTATATATATATATATTTATAAAAAAATCGTAAGGGATATGCATTTTTTTTGGATAATATCCAATCGTCTGCTGCATTAGAAAGAGAAAAAAATATTTTTTTGTTTATTTAGTTGTTACGCACGTGACGATAAATTTATTGAAAGTACCAGAAAAAGAAATCACGTGATCAGCATTTAATAAATTAAATTCTAAAAATTAATCTTTAAAAATTCACCAAAAATCAGGAAATGGAGGTAAAAATTCGAAAAAAATTTCATTTTGAAGGAATTTTTATGATCTTTCTCGTGATAAATTTTATAACCCTCAATGTATTATTTTAAATGCAAACGTAAAAAAAGTTTAACAGCTTAAAAATTTAATTTAAAAAAATCTAAGTAGAATTTTTGAAAAATCTTTCTTGGTGCACCCCTACACTATTAGAAGAATCGCCATGCAAAATTTCAGCCCTTTAGGTCCAGCGGTTTGGTCTGTGCGTTGTATGTCAGTCAGTGAATGAATGAATGAGTCACGGAACTGTTTTATATATATAAAAACAGTTCCGTAAGTGACTGACCGATAACGCACAGACAAATCGCTGGACCTATGGGCTGAAATTTTGCAAGGCGATTCTTCTTATAGTGTAGGGGTGCACTAAGATTTTTGAAGAATTCTTAGATTTCTTAAATTGATTCTTAAGCTGTTTTTGTAGCATTCTTTAAAATTTGCATTTAAAATAATTTGAGTTATAAAATTTATATCACGAGAAAGATCCCAAAAATTCCTTTAAAATGAAATCTTTCAAATCTACCTCCTTTTTCTGATTTGTGAATTTTTAAAGATTAATTTTTTGGATTTAATTTATTAAATGCTGATCCCGTGGTTTTTTTTGCGATACTTTAATTTTGCGTCACGTGCATAACGAAATAAATTGACAAAAGAAATATCAAAATACGGAAAAAGATAAAATTTAACCACTAGACTCTTTGAGCTGGAAGTTTAAGAATTTAATTCAAATTGGTATGTTTTATGGATATTAAACATACAAATTGCATTCATTGACCGTTGTATTTAATTTGAATATTTTCTACATTATTTTGTCTAAAAATATCCGTTACGATTTTTTCATATATATATATATATATATATATTTTAGGGGGGGGCATTAGTTGCATACATTGACCGTTTTATTTAATTTGAAAGTACCCCGTAGCGAAGCACGCGTATTCAGCTAGTAAAGTTCATAAGATTTAACTTTCTGAAGGGCAAATTAATCGTGCAACATAAGGATATTTATTTTAACTACAAGTTAAATGCTAAACATTTCGCAGCGTTTCTCTGTTCAAAGTTATCAAACTAAGGCGAGTAGAAAGGTTATATAGGATCTATCTATAGCAAATGCTCCATTTTAATTAGTTTAAAAATTTGGGGTGAATAAAATCACTTTGCAAATTTTAGATGAATAGGCCCTTTAGAGATGAGTATCTTACAGCTTTTCAACGTTAGCGAAACACAGACTGACCTATTTCAGTTCCTCGACTTTATAACGAGCACAAAAATTTTCCATGAAGATAATCATCCAAACTATGGAGATAGTTTCTCTTTTAGACAGGATATAGACCATTAACTTAAACTGTGCAAGATCTGATAGATGCATTCCTAGTAATATTTAATAAACTAATATTCAAGAGTACAGTTGTGTCCCTCAAGTTTTTCCAAACTATTTAGTATAACAGTTCAACTTTGGGGTGGGGCGGACAGCTTTTAATTTTTAATAGCAACTTCATCCGAATTTCTCGTTACATTAGCAAATCTACAAATCTATGGCTCATATCATTTGAAATAAGCACTAGATAACTTAAAATCATTAGTTATTCAGACAAGCAAGAATTATGCTCATTTTTCTTAGCTTGAGATTAGAAAAAATTAATTTTTACACACATTAGAATTTCGCTTGAAGCAAATTGTGTGTCTTGGAAAATGAAACAATTGCGTTTACAATGACGTGTTATAAGGGTAAATTGGACCCCACTGTCTATTTAAGGCTGCTGGGTACTGACCCTATTGGATTCGCTCACCACAATGCTAACCTATGGATAAAATGTGTATTTACAGCTACATAAATGCCGATCATCCAATAAAAACGGCGATTTCAGATAGCCCGAACTTTTTTGCACCTCGTAACAGGATTCATTAAATAAATTGTACAAATGAATTTATGAGCGTTTAAAACACTATACCCGATTTTTTTCCGAATTATTTAAATTTTAAAATATTTGCATTTTTTAACTAACAATGCCTCGGTGTCAAATTTCTCTCTATTACGAAAGAGTTTTTAAAAAAATCTTTTAATCCAAGTCTCATCCTTTGACACATTTTCACCATAGGTTAACATGGAGGTGAGCGAATCCAATAGGATTAGTACACAGCAGTACTAATGTAGTTATTGGTTACTGTAGACGAAACAAAGGAAACTGAAAGTTTCCTAGCTCGGCAGGAACTAAAGACAGACCTAAGTGTTAAAAACGATTTCTCTGGAACTTTTGGGTCCATTTGAGTGCGAACCAAGAAACCGGGAGTACAAACCATTTTAAGGAGACTTTACTTAGGAAAAATAAATTTCCTTTTCCAAGATTTGAAATATCTTTATTCATGGTAAGATCAAAACATCCCGAAAGATTTTAAGGGAAAATATGGAATAAATCTCAAAACTAATGAACACAAGAATGAAATTAGTTTAATCTGTGATCGGAAGTTCTTATCCAAAAATGAGTTTACATTGAAATAATTTTAAAATGGGATATTTCTTTAAGTTTCCCTTGTACGTTATTCATCACAATTTTCAGTCACAACGTATTAACGGAGCTCAACTTCGCGTAGATAATCCATTTAAAAGGATACAAGCATGTGACAAACATCACGGATCTTAAGCTTTATCATTTGGATTATAACAGAAAAGAGTCTTATTGAAAATTAAGCTGAACCTTGCAAAACAAAATATGATACTTACGTTTTGGCACGTAGAAGTACGTGCTAACAACAACATCAACGAGCATGCCAGCCACAACATCTGCAAGAGTTCATAATTGATATGTTGTAATTCTACAGAACTCTTAAATAGACATTAACAAAGAATTTAGAGTAACAATTATTTAACCGAATCAGAAAACAGACAACTAAAGCTCTGATTAAGTTAGTCTACATTCCCAAGCATTTTAAGGGGACAGCGGACTTTCAAAATTGTGAAATTTGTCCAAAAATTCGATTTTTTATTTTATTGAATTGTGAAACTACGGACGAGTAGGAATGTGTCGCAAAAAGAATTTTTAATTTCTGTGGTTACTTTCCTAGTTATAGGCATTTGTATTTAATTTAGATTTATGTGGTTACTAATAGCAATAACTAAATTTGTTTTTCCCAAAATAAAAATTTTCATGTCATACAAATATTCAAACTGCTCCAGGCGCATTTCTAATTATCGTATCGCTTTGAAATTTAAGTTTTATATACTTAACTGTATATCAATTAAATTTTATTGAAAAAAAATTATGCTTCGTATCTCAGAATTTCTAAATTTTGTACTCGAAAAGATGATTCGTAGGTATTTTGTGAAATAAAAAGGGTGTTTTCACTATTATTTTTTCCTCTTTATATTTTTAATGAATGCTTAAAATAAACAATAAGTTTCATTGTTAGTTCTATAAGGTATCTTGTAAATAAAAATTAACATATATGCAAAAAAATGAGCATGGAACATTTTCAATGAGGCCATTTTTTTATGTAATAAATTCATAAATTATTAATATTTCATCATTAAATTTGAACCACTTTTACATATATATGGTACTAATCACATATTCAAATTTCAAGCAAATCCTTTCAAAACAAAAGTTAGGTTTGAAGGTTCACTGTCCCCTTAACTACTACTCACGTTAAAGTGTTCTAACTACTGACGGGAAAGCCTGACCAGTACAAACTATAGCATGTTTTAACGGATGATTCAGCTGAAAACGAGGGCCTCAAAACTCGTAACTACAGAAGACATTGAGAAGGAAGTCATACTTCCAATTCACTTCGGTCAAACCAAAGATTAGACAGAACACACGATAGAAATATTCCTTGTGGTTGTTCAGCGTTTAGAATAATTTTTCCATCAACCAATTTATGTTAAAAGGTTCATTACAATGAAAGCTCTAGTATAATAGATAAAGACAAGTTAAACTTATCCTTCCTTTAGATTTCGCGATAATCTCTATTTTACAAGTTTCTAATGCAAAACCTTTGCAACCATTGCTATTTCTGCTGCGAAAAGTTTAATTTGAATATCCTAAATAAAAATTTTAAGTATCACATAGGCAATTTTTACCATGTTTTTATTAACTCGCTTTCTTGTGTGTGTGTGTGTGTGTGTGTGTGTGTGTGTGTGTGTGTGTGTGTCCCTTACATATCTTTCAATCGATTTTTAACTAACTTCCCGACTAGCTAGACATTTGAAACTTTTAGAATAGCTCAAAACACGATGACAATGCATTATTTTAATACTCTTAGCCATCTTTAAGCAGATTTGAATTCGTTCAGTTAATTTTGTTTTGTAGACTGGTGCAGCTTTCTATCGGCGGGGACGGGAACGAAAAGTTAAACGCAAGTTGACATAAAATGAAGTCAATTGGAAGTTAAGTTGATGGGACAATTTAAAAAAAATTTAGAAGAGTATTAATGCATAGAATTGTCAAGTTTATATGATTCAACAGAAAATTTAAAAACATGGTATATAAAAAGTTCTTTTTATCTTTTAATTATTATCGTTTATGCATTGCAACTTTCTTTAACAAAAAGGTTGCAGTGACCAAAAAGTGCTTTTGCTTTAAACAAATTATAAATTCTTACGTTAATAATACTGTTTTCCTGAACTTTTCCTGAATCATCATGTCTGAAGGCATATGAAAGACTGTAATAGATAGGTGTAATATCTTTAAGGATACAGCGTACCAACTCTACTGGATTCGCTCACCTCAATGTTAATACGTAGAGAAAATGAGTCTACCATTGACAACTCCATAAATGTCGATCATACAATAAAAATGGTATTTTCCGATATCCGGAACGTTCCTGCACCTCGCAACAGGATTCTTTTTATAAATTGCGTCCACCAAAGGAAATGAGGAGCGTTTGAAACACACTAGACCAGATTTTTTTCACTCTGAATCCTTTAAATTTAAAAATGAAAAATGCCCCAAGATGTCAAATTTCTTTCTCTATTACGGAGTACAATTCGAAAAAAAAATTGTTAAATCCAAGTCGGCTTTCTTTGGACAAATTTTCTCCATAGGTAAACATGGAGGCGAGCGAATCCAATAGGGTTAGTACACAGTCTTAATAAAAAATGCTTTGTCAAAGATTTTAAGTGTTTTAGAAATAAACTTAAATTTTTTTTCTTGCTTAGCTTGTTAATTTAAATTTCTAGGTTGTAAACTTTAAAATATTTTTCTACAATAAATGTTAGATGAATTCGAGGTTTACTTTGATGGCGCAATTTTCACAGGTATCCTATTTAAGTTGATGGATGGTTTTTAACGTTATTCTTGACTCATAGTATGAAGAGAGATATCCCATACAAAGTTGTTAAAAGTTTTCCCCCGTGGGTTTTAAGCGAATGGCACTAAAATCCTTATTTTACTGCACTTTTTATTTCTACTATTTATCAACCCTTCCTGTTTGCTTAATACAGCTGCTATGTACTAATCCCACTGGATTCGCCTACCTCAATGTTAACCTATGGAGAAAATTTGTCCGCGGATTGCCGACTTAGATTCAAAGATTTTTTAAAAAAAATTGTACTCAGTCATAGAGAAAGAAATTTTATATTTCTGTATATTTTTCGTTTTTTTAAAAAATGCAATTAATATTTTAAAATTTAAATTATTTGGGGAAAATCTGGTATAGTGTTTTAAACGTTCATCAATTCCTTCGGTGGACGAAATTTATAAAATGAATCCTGTAGCGCTTTGCAGAAAAGTTCGGGCTATCTGACAAGCCCAATTTTATTTGATTATCAGCATTTATGTACCTGTAAAAGGTTGACAAAAATATATTTTAAATAAAAAAATTGGGGGGGGGGGGTGGCAGCGCTTATCCCCCTTATAGAGAGAAAGCCATTACAATCCCCCAAAATGTCAATCCTAAAGGGGGTGGAATTCTCGAACTGTCAACTGGACTCCTCCCACCAGAAGAGTCTGCAAGAAGGGGAAAAGGGAAATAAGATTTTTCTTAGTACATAGCAGCCTTCATGATTCATGTCCTATACATAGGTCGTACCTGTTCCTAGCAACACCATGCGAAAGATTATACCGAGAATTAACAAATACCACGAGTCAAATTCCAAAAATTACATGACTTGTTCATCGCACATTTCAGACAATGCACTCTTATCGTCAAAACACAAATTAGCCAGCATTACGCTGAAAGACAGAATGTACGAAATGTGACTTACTTTTGATGGCTTCTCGAAAACCAGTCCCTGAGCCCTGTCACACTGGAAGCTTTAAATAGAGATGATCTCTAGGTTAAGCGTCAGAAAGGAAAGAATACCGCTTCTTCACCCATAAATTAAGAGTCAATGCTGCTGTAACATTACGAGTCACAAAGTCGGTCATAATCACTCTTATTGGTTAATCGCTTTCGACAAACCAAGCAAAATGATTGTGATGCAAGTTGTGATCGATCGCGACTGTTTGATCACGAATAGTAGTTCATATTCAAGTAAGGGCCTGTTCACATAGGAGTCCGTTGCATTGCGATAAGGAAAAGATGACGTTAGGAGGAAAATAAACCAAACATAGGCCTCCAAACGATTAGCAATGAAATTTTTAACGCCTATGATTGGTTTATTTTCGTCTCAACGTCATCTTTCTCTTAACGCTACGCAACGGACTCCTATGTGAACAGGCCCTAAGACTATCAAGTTCAAGTATTCATCTCAAGTAAAACATCCAGGCATGCTTCAAGAAAGAATTCAAAGGTTGATATTTAAGAGTTTTAATCCATGTTACAATATTTTCCATTTTTATACATAAAAAGAAATGAAATGAAATTAAATTCTAAATATTCATCACGCGTCATGAGCTCGTGATGCCAAGAGTCAAAATAAAAGTAAAACATATCAAAAAGTTCACGTGACTCTCTGCCCTTTAACACATCCGGACATGCGCGTGGGAGAAATGAATTCCCAATAGCGACGTTAAGTCAGTGAATAGCAGTTCACAGAAATCTAAAAGTGCTATGTCTTGTTCACATTGCGCCCATCAGCGTCAGCAATACTTGCTTCTAGATATCTCTGACCAATCGCAGACCTTCACAATTTTGTGGCAAGTCGTTTGGAGGTCTGTGATTGGCTGAAATTTTTTCGAAGCGGGTACTTTTGATGGATGTAATATCAACAAGACCCTAGTCTGTGTCCGCCACCATGCAATGACTATAATGGTACTATAATAGTGTTATAAATTGCTATAATGACAATTGCCATCAAGGTGCTATAATGGTAATTACTATCGAGCAATTTCTATAATGGTGTTATGGAAAATGTCTAAACCAATAGAGCTAAATTAGATCTCCTATACGCTGTATGTATAATAGGCGGAAGTGATGATTGTCATCCGGTGAAGGTACAGTGACGTTATTAGACGTCACTGGGGACATGAACGTCAGAAGGACATAACTTCGATGACAAATGGATTGACGCCATGCCACTTTTACCTGAAAATTTCAAAGCAAAAAGTTGCCTCTCACTAATATTAAAATGTGATTGAACAAAGCTTGTTAAAAACAATAGGTACATACTCTAATCTTGCAAATAATTCTAACAAATGACAAATCTGAGACTAGACGAACTCTAAGAAGAAATATCGTCAAATTCCCTCCCTACAACGGGGGATGGTGAGAGGACAAAGGCAGGAAAGGAAACCTAGCAATAGGCCCAGTTTTTTAAAAGATGTTTGAAAATGTTTTACCCTAAAAAAGCGGCCTCAAGGCACATTTTTGGACGCATCACCATTGGTAAATTAACAGAAAAAATAATGTGATAACATACGAATTTCGACGTCTTTCTAATCCTCAGATACAGCTGTAGACTTAACGTACTGTAATAGACATCAAGTAATTGCATACTTTTATGATGAAGCATATCGTCTGTGGGTTGTCGATTTTCCTAAACATTTCATATAACAAGCCCTTTAAAAAACCATAATTACTATGGAGGTATTCCCTCTCTTACTCCAGATTATTGACAAAATTAAAGCTTTTAACACGTCTCTTTAGTTTATTTAACCCCTTACCAAATCAATAAAAAATACTATAATAATTTCTATTGTTACCATGTTTTTATTAACTCGCTTTCTTGTTTGTTTGTTTGTTTGTGTGTGCGTGTTTGTCCAGTACAAATCTTGCAATCGATTTTTAACTAACTTCCCGACTTGCTAGACATTTGAAACTTTTAGAATAGCTCAGAACACGATGACAATGCATTATTTTGATACTTTTAGCCATTAAGCAGGATTTAATTCATTTTAAGTTAATTTTGTTTTGTAGAATGGTGCAGCCATCTATCGGCCGAGACGGGAACGAAAAGCAAGTTAACTTTTAATTCTCGAGCTAAACAATTGATTACGCATTCGATCATTTTCTTCCAAGTTGATGGGATAATTCATCAAAAAAAAATTTTAAAAAGTATTTGTTAATACACAGAATTGTCAAGTTTATATGATTCAACAGAAAATTCAAACACATGGTATACAAAAAGTTCTTTTCATCTTGTAATTATTATTCATCTTTTTTCAACTACCGTAAAAACTCGACTATAATATGCACCCGAGTATAATACGCATGCTTGATTTTGCGCGAGATTTTCGGAAAGTATTAAAATTCGACTATAATACGCATCCATAGCTTTTCACTATTTTATTTAACCTTTTCCTTACGGGGTGGGATAGCATCTATCCCAAGAATACAGACCCAAGAATGAATATACATATATATACATATATATATATATACATATATATATATATACATATATATATATACATATATATACATATATATATATACATATATATATATATACATATATATATATATATACATATATATATACATATATATATATATACATATATATATATATATATATATATATACATATATATACATATATATATATATATATATATATATATATATATATATATATGTGAGAATGAGTTTGGCAACACAACTGAACTATTACTACAACTTCCACTCCTACTACTTCGGCGCGAAGGACTTGGCGCGCAAACACAGTGATGGACTAGTGACATTACGAAGCGGATGTGTCGCTCCACAGGCTTGCCGTTTTGAGTCAAATAGCTATGTTGATGCTTTGTTTTTTTTAATTTCATACTAAGTGTTAGTCCTGTCTTGTAAACATCGTCTAGTTTAATTAAATGTTCAAAATGATTAAGTCTAATGATTCACTTCTAAAGGAAGGAGTACTAACTCCTTCCTACATGGGTGCTCGGCCCTCGGACTCGAAAAATACCCCTAGCTTGGACTGAAAAACTATTTTCTTTTGATGATTACCGGATTACTGTTCTCTGTGATTTCTGTTTTGGATACCGCCAGCGAAAACGAAAGTGATGTGCCACGGACTCTGATAATATTCTGATGGGATGACGAGAACCGAAAACCAGAACTGTGAGTATATTCTGATCATATTATAATTATTTGATGCATACTTTGAAGCTTGTTCAAGAAAATTTTGAAGATTAATGGAATTCTCATCTTATTGATGATAATTATAAGAAAACTGAAAATATTTCAACGTTCTTTTGATGCAAGAATTTAATTGATGCTAAATTCATTTTTGATGGTCTTTGACGTTGAATTTATCACTTCTGTTTTCTTGAAGAGAATTCTATTTCGATGAAATTATTTGATGATTTGATGAAAATTTCGACATTTAACTTGAAGAATCTTGTTTCCTTGAACAAACCACAACATAACATATATTTTGAATGATTGCAATTTGAATACAGTTTGAAGAATATTATATTATTTCCTTGATGCATATTTTGAGAATCGATATTTTATTATTGAATTGGTATTTGAGGAAATTTCGATTTGAAATTTTATTTTTGAATTTGAGTACCTACGTATTATAAGTATTGATTTTGGTTTTGAATATTTCTATATTTGTGTACTATAATTGTTTGAACCTAGTATATAGTTATGGCTACTCTCAACGATTACCCCAATATTGCAAAATCATTAAAAATTGGTAGTACGAATCAAATAAAGGTTCTACATCGTTTAATTTTTGGTACAGACGGCGACAGACAAAATCGTACCAGATTACGTAAATTTACAGGTTTTAAACAGCCATTCGTGTTGGAAGCAACGAAACAGAAAGTACTTAAAGAGTTTTCACTTAAAGACTTGATTTCTATTTGTAATCTACTTCATTTAGAATTTTCAACTGACCCAGACAAATGTGCCAATACCATTCTTATGAGTCTTAGTGATTTATCGTTATTAAAAGCAGAATTTTCTGATCTTTCGGAATGCGAAGTGAATGATGACTCACTTCCGGGTGCACGTTCATCCCAAACTAACAGCGTTATAGAGGAAAATAGATCTCCCTTTTCCCCCACCATTGACGCAAAAGAATCTTCGAATAAGCAAAATACACACATTTCCGTTGGTGAATCAGATCAAAATTCATTGCCTTCAGTTGAAACTGCGAATCTCTCTTTCCAGTTGTTTAGTCTGAAAGACGTTGTTGATTTAATAAAACCTTTCTCGTCTCGTGATAATTACAGTGTTGAGAATTTTATATCTGACGTTGAAGAACTTTTTTGTTTATATCAGATAAACAATCCAATTCACCAAATTACTTTTGTTAGAAAATGTTTAACTGGTCCCGCTCAAACTTTAATTAGGTCTATTCGTGGAATTACAAATTGGGAACAATTGAAGCACCATTTATTAGACGAATTTTCGGACAAAATTAACGGTATTCAGTTACATAAATTAATGGAATCTCGACGTATGAAACCGTTTGAAACCCTACAAGAATATTTCTTAGCTATGAGAGATTTGGCACACAAAGGTTCTCTCGATGACTCCTCTCTGTTTGAGTATGTCATAAACGGAATTCCTGATTCAACAAACAATAAAGTTGTTCTTTACGGTTGTAAATCCGTCCCTGAATTTAAGGAAAAGTTGAAAATTTATGAACAAATCTTTAACAGATCACAAAATTTCAGACAAAATAATCAGAAAAAAATTGATGCTTCCTACCTCAATGTGAAAGTCGATAATACACGTAGCCCAAATACACAGCCAGTATGTTTTTCCTGTGGCTTGAGAGGTCACAAAAGCAACCAATGTTTGAATAAGTCACATGGTAAACAATGCTACGGATGTAAAGTTTTGGTCATGTTCATGCTAATTGCCCTAAAAGTTATCGAAATTCTAAACCAAAACCTGATTCTCAAAAACCTATTTCTGATAAAACTGTAAATGCACTTTCTCCTGAAACTTCATCGAAAAATCCCATGCATGTTGACATTCAACTTGCAGGAATTCAATTGACAGCACTCTGTGACACTGGGTCACAGGCAACCCTCATCAATGAGAAAACCTATCGAAGAATTGGTTCGCCACCATTGCAGCCCACCAACATTCCCTTTTCAGGAATTGGCAAAAACCAAGTTCACAGCATCGGATTCTTTCAGGATTCCATCGAAATTCAAACCATTACTTTACCTGCTAAAATACATGTTCTAGAGGATGACTTGATTCCTTTTGATGTGATTATCGGAATCGACTTTTTACAGCAAACCCAATTTACATTTGATAAAGACGGTATTCGTTTATGCAAAACTCCTGAAAATAACACCTTCGTTAATATTGCTAATGTTTCTGATGATCAAGCTTTTCCATTTGATCTTTCACACATTTTGAATTCTGAAATTCGTGAGGAATTTCAAAATATCGTTACTTCCTACAAATCACATAAAGTTCAAGACACTGAAATTAAGATGACTATTTTATTACAAGATGAAATCCCTGTAGCTCAACGTTCTCGACGACTCCCTTTCGCGGAACAGAAAATTGTAGAAAGCCAAATTCAAGATTGGTTAAATGATGGAATTATTAAAGAAAGTTGCTCCGATTATGCCGCACCGATTGTTCTATGTAAGAAAAAAAGTGGAGATTATAGACTTTGTGTTGATTACCGCAAATTGAATAGAAAAATGATAAAAGATAAATTTCCCTTACCGCTCATCGAAGAAGCTTTAGACAAACTTGGAAAATCTCGGGTGTTCACTTCACTTGATCTCAAAAATGGTTTCTTTCATGTACCTATGGAACCTAACAGCACTAAATATACTTCTTTTGTGACTCATGAAGGACAATACGAATTTTTACGTGTCCCATTTGGCTTATGTAACAGTCCCAGTGTTTTCCAACGATATGTTTACACAGTTTTTAGAAATCTCATTCGCGACAATGTTCTTATTGTTTACATGGACGATCTTCTCATACCATCTAATGATGAAGTTGAAGGTCTACAAAAATTACGCCTAGTTCTCCAAACAGCTGCAGACTATGGCCTTGAATTGAACTTTAAAAAGTGTCAATTTTTACAGCGAAAGATAGAATTTCTTGGTTACATTATCGAAAATGGAGTAGTTAAACCCTCACCTACCAAGACACAAGCTGTTCAAAATTTCCCACAACCTCAAACCCCTAAACAAGTTCAAAGTTTTCTTGGATTAACAAGTTATTTCAGAAAGTTCATTCCAAATTATGCGCTGATTGCTAGACCATTAAGTGACCTCCTTCGGGATAATGTAGAATTTAATTTTGACTCTGAACAAATAGCAGCTTTTCAACAACTTAAAAACAATCTTTCACAAAACCCAGTTCTTCATGTTTTTCAACAGGGATACCCATTAGAACTCCACACTGATGCCAGCTCCTTAGGTTTTGGCGCTGTGCTCTTGCAACAATCCGATGATGGACAGTTTCATCCTATTCATTATTTTAGCCGTAAAACTACAGTTCAACAAGAAAAATATCATAGTTATGAACTGGAAGTTCTTGCCGTTATTGAAGCGCTAAAAAAATTTCGAAACTACTTGTTGGGAACAAAATTTAAAATTATCACCGATTGTGATGCTTTCCAAAAAACGATGCACAAAAAAGACCTACCAGCTAAAATTGCTCGATGGGCATTGATGTTAGAAGACTTTGATTATGAAGTTTGTCATCGACCCGGTAGACAGATGAAACATGTTGATGCTTTAAGTCGTAACCCCATTCTTGTAATTACCTCAAATGATATCACTCAAAAGGTGAAAAATGCCCAAGACCAGGATGAATTTATATCTCAAATTAAATCTATGCTTGAATCTACACCTTCTGATGAATTTTTTTGTTAAAAACGGAATTCTTTATAAACTTCATCAGGATGCCGAACTTTTAGTAGTACCACAAATGATGCAGAAAGAAATAGTGCTAAACGCCCATTCACAAGGTCATTTTGCTTCACAAAAAACCGAATTAATTGTTTCTCGTGAATTTTTCATTCCTCAACTTAAGAAATTAGTTCAAGAAATTATTTCGAACTGTATTCCTTTCATTTTGTCCTCGCGAAAATCTGGAAAACAAGAAGGATACCTTCCCCCCATTCCAAAAGGTGATGCACCCCTTGAATGTTACCATTGCGACTTTTTAGGACCTTTACCATCGACAAAAAAATGTTATAAGTACCTTTTTACAGTAGTTGATGCCTTTTCCAAATTTGTATGGATCTATCCCGTGAAGTCCACCTCTACGAAAGATGCCTTAGACAAATTATCCTTGCAACAAACTACATTTGGCAACCCTTCAAAAATCATTACTGACAAAGGTAGCGCATTCACATCTTCAGAATTTCAAAGTTACTGCCAGGAACAGTCAATTGAACACATTTCAATAGCAACAGGTGTGCCACGTGGCAACGGTCAGGTTGAGCGTGTTCATGGAACAATTATTCCCGTTTTAACTAAGTTAGCTCTAGATGAACCTGACAAATGGTTTAAATATGTCCCAAGATTGCAACGTATCTTAAATAGTACCACCACACGCAGTACAAAATTCACACCTTTTCAACTTTTAATTGGTGTTAAAATGAAACAAGAGGATCTACAGATTAAAAATCTTCTTGACGAGGAACACCACCAAAGAATTCTTGATGACAAAGAAGCGTTACGTATCGAAGCTAAACGAAATATCCTCCGTTTACAGGAAGAAAACATACGACAATATAACAAACGGCGTAAACCGGCTTGTAAATACAAGATCGGTGACAAAGTGGCAATACAACGAACTCAATTTGGAACCGGATTAAAGCTCCGACCAAAGTTCTTCGGACCATATGAGATCACGAACATCAACCCCAACGATCGTTACGAAGTTCGAAAGTTAGGACATCACGATGGTCCAACCATAACATCAACTGCAGCGGACAAAATGAAACAGTGGTGCAGAAACTGAACACCAATACCACTGTGTTGAACACTGCTTGATTTTTTTAAATATTTTTCCTTTTTCTGCTTTTTTTTTTATCTTTTCAGAATTATTGTTTACAACCCAGCCGCGGACGTCTGGAAAGTCAGAACGGCCGTGTGAGAATGAGTTTGGCAACACAACTGAACTATTACTACAACTTCCACTCCTACTACTTCGGCGCGAAGGACTTGGCGCGCAAACACGGTGATGGACTAGTGACATTACGAAGCGGATGTGTCGCTCCGCAGGCTTGCCGTTTTGAGTCAAATAGCTATGTTGATGCTTTGTTTTTTTTAATTTCATACTAAGTGTTAGTCCTGTCTTGTAAACATCGTCTAGTTTAATTAAATGTTCAAAATGATTAAGTCTAATGATTCACTTCTAAAGGAAGGAGTACTAACTCCTTCCTACATATATATATATAATATTAAAAACTAGTAATTTCTTAATTCAACAATCTTAACATTTAAAAACTATTAATTCCTCACTTTACTACTCCAAATTACAAACCCTTTTTTAATTCCTTGAAATAGGTAATTTTCCCTTGGGCATTCGTGTTAAAATCCAAGAGATATTCTAAATTTTAGCATTGTCATCCAAGTAAAACTTAGATAGAAATCCCATAGTAATAGCCTTTGTAACCCCAGGCAATATTATTAAAGATGGCTGACTTTTTAACGAAATTAAGCTCGACGCGGCGTGGCTACCGAATTAGATCAGATCAGAGCATCAACAAATAACTTTTATCCAATCAAAATGTAAGTCACACCTCTGTGTCACGTGATGGAATGACTTTATAAAACTATCTGGTGTCTAAAATTAGACACACTCTGTAAGAATCGGTCTGTCATATAATCCCGGGCGGACGACTTGGAAAATTTAATAAAATGCTTTAGATTCAATTACGTATCTGTGGTTCCTGTGTCTGCGTTGGGAGTCTTTGCGGGAAAATGCTCGGTTTGTCATCATGTGTATCGGCGACGTCATCCACTCTGGCCTGTTATTTGTTCCTCCATGTCGCCGATGTTACACACACACACACACACATATATATATATATATATATATATATATATAAATATAACCCCTCAATGGCCGGTATTGCGAAGGGGGTATGAAATTTCCCGTTCTAAAGAGAGAATCGGTAAAATGGGCCCCGTAAGCTAAAGGTTAAAAATAGCACAAATATTTATTAGCAGAAATAAAATTTGTAATAAAAAGAAACGAAAACATTAAATTCAGTAGAAAAAAAACCTTCAATTTTTATTCAAAACAAACGATACTGGCAAATTATCAGTCTTAATCACTTTCACCGGAATACAGCTCATCTATTGTTGTTGCTAAGTATTGGTACCGTCGTAATATAGATCACCATCATCATCCTAATTTGATGACACCTGCCCATCCTCCCATAATGTGTCGTTCTCACTGCCGTCTCGCGTTTGACAATCGATAATTTTTCTGCTGCCGTATAGGACCGCCGTGAAGAAAATTTGAGGGAAATAAGTAAAATAAAATAATAATTTTTTGCACTTGCAAAAACCGGGAACTATCACTATTTCAAGGGACCTGTTATTAAACGAACGCGTGTGCGATACGGACTGTGAGTTCCGTTTATTTAAAAGGAATACCTGCTTAGTAAACGGGTGGATGAATCACGGAGTGCAGATGCGCAAGCACACGTGTTGCGACAATGTCTTGCAGCTGCTGTACTTTCGTTTATCCAATGTTTGAAACTATGGTTTTTTTTGTACGCGAGTATAATACGTACCCTCATTTTTACGGACTGAAATGTGAAAAAAAGGTGCGTATTATACTCGAGATTTTACGGTATTTCCGTAGTAAAACCCTAGTATACCCTATTCTCTTTTTGAACTTAAAAAAAAAACACGGGTTTGAAATAATACGGCCTAAGAAAAAGAACCGATTATTTTTTACACTGTTTTTTCTTTTACTTTAAACCTTTCAGGGGGGCAACAACCTCCCCCGTTTGAACGGTGCAGATTTTTCCCCCGATTTTTTTTAACCTAAAGAATCTTGAAAAATTTTCCAGTTAAAGGTTGCGAAATGTTTTTACTTCTTTACACTGATAACAGATGGCAGTACTAACCATTTTTCTGCTCATTTAACTGGAATAAACTGACTGAAATTAAAAAAATGACTAGATTTAGGCGTTTGCACTGTGCAAACAGCGCCCCTCCACGGTTTAAAAATCTAAATGGAATTAAAAAGATTGCGTTGCACTGTAGCTTATATTGCGTGCAATGTTATCAGAGTATTTCTGAGAATGTCGTCCCCGTTAGTTAATAGAGTAGTGATGACGAAGGAGTGGTTCTAATCTCTGCAAGTGCAATTTTAGAAGGCCGCCAACTAGCCAAGAAACTCGGAAATCATTTCCTTACAAATGATGACAATGTCGAACGAGCTGTGCCATTCCAACGTGATTTCAAAATGATTGTGGCACATTATGGAGCATCCTATGAAGAACTCGCAAAAACAAAATCACGGCGTCCAATAACCGAATCCGTATTCAAAACCGGTGAAACAAAAGAAACACGAGATAATAATTTTATTTAAGTTACACTGGTAGATATATCGCCATTCAATATTTCCAGTGGCGAAAGGGATTTTTCCCCACCGAAAAACAATAGCAAACTGGCACGTTTATTGCCTAGTAGTGACACTGAATGATTATGTTACAATTATGTATGTATAAATAAAAAATAAATTCAATTTATTTTTATTATTACCATGTTTTTATTAACTCGCTTTCTTGTTTGTTTGTTTGTTTGTGTGTGTGTGTGTGTGTGTTTGTCCGGTACAAATCTTGCAATCAATTTTTAACTAACTTCCCGACTAGCTAGACATTTGAATCTTTTAGAATAGCTCAGAACACGATGACAATGCATTATTTTGATACTTTTAGCCATCTTTAAGCAGAATTGAATTCTTTTTCAGTTAATTTTGTTTTGTAGAATGGTGCAGCCATCTATCGGCCGGGACGGGAAAGAAAAGTTAAACGCAAGTTAAATTCCAAGTAACTTCCTTTTCTTTCAAGTTGATGGGATAATTCATCAAAAAAAATTTTAAAGAAGTATTTATTAATACATAAAATTGTCAAGTTTATATGATTGAACAGAAAATTTAAAAACATGGTATATAAAAAGTTCATTTTATCTTGTAATTATTAACCACTGGCGACAGCCGCATTATTTCAGTTTAAAAAAATAAGCCGTATAAACATAATTAAACTAAGATTTGTTGGTATTTAAGTATATTTGGATGGAACCCATCTCCCATTTTTATATGTTCACTGTATCTTTTTTTTACACGGTAGTCCCTGGAATGTAACCTCCGTCTAAATAGAGAATCGGGTATATTACTTTTGTGCCAACTACAGAATCGTGGAATCAAATCGTGGCAGAGGATTCTTAGTAACTGCTTATCTGGAATACCTTACTATCTTGATGGCGCATTGATATTGTTCTCTCGCAAATGGTAGCACTGAAGGTCAAATTTTAAGACATTTTCCCTGAATTAATGATCATCATACTTCGAACATGCTTAGAAAAAATACTGTTGAATAATTTACCTAATCAAAGTGCGTAATTTTCGTTTTCAATTACTTTTGTACAATCGGACTTTAAGACCAATGACAGGCAATGTTTTTCTTTCACATTTCCACCTGGAAATGGTGTGACGTCATACGACGCCACACGACGCCGAGATTGATCAAGGTATCTCTATATACACTTTTCTCTTCCTGAGATAAATTGTGAAGGATGCTTAGTTCCACGACGTGGGAAACTTTCGTCGAAAAGGAAGACGCTGTGATGAAGTTTTTTCTTCATCAATCATTCTTACGTGTATCTGTAAGTGTTACGTGTATCTGTACGTGTATGTGTAATATCTTTATCACACGGAGAAATTGATTCTTTGAAGATTAAGGGGTTTTGGGCTTAATCCCTTAGTAAATCGTCGTGTTAGGGCCTGTGCACATAGGAGTCCGTTGCGTTGCGTTAAGGAAAAGATGACGTTTAGACGAAAATAAACCAATCATAGGCCTCCAAACGATTAGCAATGAAATTTTTAACGTCTATGATTGGTTTATTTTCGTATCAACGCCATCTTTTCCTTAACGCAACGCAACGGACTCCTATGTGAACAGGCCCTTAATCTTTATGGCACGACTTAATCTGTTTTAATCAATAACTTTTAGTCTCAAATCAGGCGCGAATTTAGAGGCATTAGTCTTGTGGGGTACGAAAATATCACCTTGCGGAAATGACGTCATAGCAACGTGCATTTGTAAAATCTACCACTGTGCGCTATTTATGATTGAGAATATACGTCACGATGAAGCCATTTTCGCACTGCGAAATTTTCGTATGCCTTAAGGGCTTGTTTACATAGAATCCCTCAGCGTCAGTGTTACTCGTATTGACATATTTTAAACCAGTCACAGAATCTTAACATTTTCGTGGCTGATCGTTTCGAGGTTTGTGACTGGTTAAATATGTTTCAATTCGAGTATCGCTGACGCTGATGGATTCTATGTGAACAGGCCCCAAGGCCTATGGCATTCGAAACAAAACTCAGCCCGTTTCCCGAATAATCCAACTGCAGATGTCGTAACTATTTTTACTTTATTGCATAAACAATTTAATCAAAATTTCTCAGATCTGCGTACGAATACCTGAGCAGGTCAAAAGTCAGGGAAAAAGATGCGTAGGATTCCAGGAGGTCAGTGACGCATCCAGTGGGGGGGAGGGCAAATAAATAGAAATTGCATTATGAATATTGATTTTGCATTATAAATATTTTTATTCGTTCAACTCGCCCCCCCCCCCAAGAAAAAATCCTGTGTGTGCCACTGCAGGGGGTCCTTTTAAGTATTAGAAGATCGTAAAAGTCCTTAAATTTAGCTTGAAACCCTTAAGGCACACGTTCAGTTGACCTCCTATGTTCATAAACTCCGCGCTGAGCTATTGGAAAGTATTTTGCAATAAAACACATTTCCAAGTACACTTCTTATAATTATAATTTTGTATCAGAAAGTAGAAGCTTAAAACAATTTAAAAACATATTTTTAAAATTCTGAATTTTTTGTTATATTTCGGTGTGCCTTTTTGAGAAAACGGTGTCTCTTGTCAGAAAATTAATTAATTTCATTTTGAAAACAGCTAAGTAATCTCCCTATTTAAAACAAAAACAAAAAAAAACCCAATGTGTAATTAGAAAGATGCACCAGTACGGCATTACACTGTTATTTCCACACATTTTTTCGGGACTTCTGTTGACCAGCCAAGCAGAACCGTTAAACATCTCGGATTTGCTCGCTCCACCACATACATCCTCCATATCTTAGCAAGAGCTTTTAAGGCTGCTGTGTACTAACCCTACTGATTCGCTCACCTCAATGTTAACCTATGAAGAAAATGGGTCTAATATTGACAGCTACATAAATGCCGATCATCCAATAAAAATGATATTTGCGGATAGCCTGAATTCTTCTGCCTCTTGCGACAGGATTCATTTGATAAATTGCGTCCACCAAAGAAATTCAAAAGCGTTTAAAACACACATACCAGATTTTTCCCCCAAATAATTTACATTTTAAAATATTATTATTTTTTTTCATAGATAAGAATGCTCTAAGGTGCCAAATTTATTTCTCTAAGACCGAGTACAACTTTTTAAAAACAATCTTTGAATCCAAGCCGGCAATCTTTGGACACATTTTCTCCATAGGTTAAGATTCAGGTGAGTGAAACCAATAGGGTTAGTATAGAGCAGCCTTAAGAATCCAATTTTAGATACGACTGAATAGTTCCTCAAATTAAAAACACTGTGATTATCCCGAAAGTTCCTTGTTTGTTCGATCGGCAGTGGAAATATCGGTAATTTCGATAAATGACGTCACTGGTTTCACGGTTAAGGGCCTGTTTACATAGGAGTCCGTTGCGTTGCGTTAAGGAAAAGATGACGTTTAGACGAAAATAAACCAATCATATGCCTCCAAACGATTAGCAATGAAATTTTTAACGCCTATGATTGGTTTATTTTCGTCTCAACGTCATCTTTTCCTTAACGCAACGCAACGGACTCCTATGTGAACAGGCCCTTATTCGGAAACGTCGCAGACGTTGTTTTTTCAGGTTTCTGTGCAGAGGTCTATCGGTGTAATACAGAAGGTCATTCGAACTTTATGGAAACGATTTTGATAGTTAAGTTTTATGTATAAATGCCGTATTTTTTGAGGCGATTTGCTTTTATCTGATAGCCATGGTTGTTGACAATAGCTCTAGCTTGAATTTTCCATGAAGGTAAACTTTTTCTTAGTACTGTCATGTCAATTTTACCCCATTCCTCTTGGACCGTTCTCCAAAGTCCGTTCATTGTTCTTGGATGCCGTTTTCCTAAGTCTCGTTTTAATAAACTGAAAGCGCAAAAGTTCATTGGAGAAAAGTCAGGGGATTTTACAGGTATTTCGTTAAATGGGATACTTTATTCCTGTTTCTGTTCTTTGCTATATAAGCGGCAGTTGATTTAGACATGTGACTAGAGGCTTTATCCATATGAAGCTCAACTTCATCAATGTCCTTTCCGTATAAGGCTGGAATTCCTTCTTCAAAAATTGGTTCTAAAATATTCTGCTGATAGTAGAGTGAATTAATTTTGGCTTTACCTGAGACTTTTTTTTAATTTTTAATTTGCCGTTGTAACAAAATCCTGCAACTATCATGAATCCCTTTGGGAACTTTTCTGTACAGTGACGAAGCCATTTCGTACGGTCATTCCTGTCAGTTGAGCAATAGAAAATTGATCGTTTCTTATTACAGACACTTAAATAGACCCTTGCTCCAACGAGTATTACCAAAAATTTCCATATTTCAGCAGCTAGGTGTTTTTCATATAATTTTCTACAGTTTGTTTCTCTTTCAGCAATATGCTATGGCAAAACCGGATGAACATTAGGTTTAAACATCGTTTTTAACTTCAAATCTTTATGAATGATTTTATTTACAGTGTCAGAAGACATTCCTAGTTTCGATTCAATGGATCTTTGAGTTGGCGGATTTTCTTTTAGGATCAGAGACTTCACTTTCTTGATATTTACCCGAGTTAGAACAGTCTTAGGAAGAGATTTCGCGGTCATGTTTTCATTTTAACTTTCAGTTAGACTTTTTTTCCTTTCAAATTTAATATATTATAAATACCTTTTTTTGCAATTTTACACCGCTTTATAATTTGTTCATACGAATATTTATCTTCGGAAAGCGCAGTTACGTAACCTTCGAGTCATTTATCAATTTAAGAGCCATTTTCAAAATAAATCTTTTATTTTACATTCCAATGAAAACAAAACCGTAGCAGACGATTATTCTGAAGTTGCCAAATTTTTATCTCAAAATGCAAACGCCAAAAATAAATTACAAAATTGTTTCCATAAAGTGCGAACGACCTTCTGTAGAGCTTTAGGATTAATTACTGTAAAGGTGCCTCTGGTTCTATTTTAGCCAATGGGGTGCCGAAAACACGATAAAATCGTACGGCGGTTTCGTTGACGTCATCTCTTTCACGAGTAATTTGAAACCTGTGCCCCCGTTTTCGTTTTCCTCATACATTTGACAGATCATACTTCTCAAGGACTGAATAAAGCTTTAAGAAGGACAATAATGTAGTCTTCAGTGGTATGACGTCAAACGGTGAATAGCTCATACGGTGAAATCTCGCAAATTCGAGTATTCCTTCGGCTCTGCTACCCCCCACGCGTGAGATCGTCCCGAAAGCTCCGTGTTTGTTCCATCGGCAGCGGAAAAATCGGTAATTTCAATAACTTGACGTCACTGGTTTCACGGTGATTTCGGAATCGTCGCAGAAGATGTTTTTTTTCTGGTTTTTGTCGGGTTTTGTCTTTGGGAATTGTCGAACCTCTCACTTCTTAGGTTCGATTGTTCAGGACGTTCCCGGTAGTAAATATTCACATCATAAAGTTCAGCACCACACCAGTGAATATCCAAAAGTTTTTATTTTCTCTCACAAGCACAATCATCACACTCATCTATCTACATAACTTATTTACAATATTATTTACAATTACCTAACTACTTCAGTCATCTCACTATGACCGCTATCAAACAAAACCCTAGTGCGTCTTCGGAGTCTCACTCCCACGGACGCTATCTGGTCTGCACAGCTCCCTCGAGCCAACACCAGCAGACTCCCTAAAAACACCGCACGCGTTGCTCCCGTGGACAACCAGCAGCATCTAACGACCCCTGCCTTCCGCACGGGGCATCGTCTTCGAACCCCCACTCTCTCGAATCCCTTATCGAGTCATCCCCTACTCCCCGTGCCTCTTTGATGGTGCATCTGCATTCATGCAGAGTTCTCTGCATGGAGACCCCCCGACTCCTGTCATCACATTAGTCACGGTAACCCTACCCGTCCAAAGCGATGTGAATGAACACGTGTCTTCCAGATATTCCCCCATTTAGAACCCCCCCCTATTCCCGTCCCCAAGGTCCCTCGTGTTTCTTGATCTAGTGTTCCCCGTCCCCGCTTGACACCATTTGACCCCCGGGACCCCGGGATCTTTGATGCTCTGTAGCAGGACCGCGAGAGGAGGAGATCCACGCATATACGGAGTACGCAGTGAACATAAATCAGTGGCTTACCCCGAGCAGAGCAGAGCACATGAATGCAAACGCAGCATGAGAGGAAAGTAGCATGGGCAAGACAAAGGTCTTGACACGGCAGACACGACAGGAGTAATAGAGCTTTAGGATGAATTAAAGGCTGTTTCTACTTTTAGCCAATGGAGTGCCGAAAAACGATAAACTTTTACGGTGGTTTCGCTGACATCATCACTTCCACGAGTAATAAATTGCGGCTTTAGAAACCAAAATAGGTGAAACATTTTTAGAAAAACTAAAACAACCGGTTTCATCCTCACCCATTTTAAGAAAACATAATGTGAACAAAATAATATAACAAGAGCAAATTAATGAAAAAATAGTTTAGTGTAGCTTATTTTATATCACAGAATAGACTTGGTGATATCATGGTAACCTGATATGCGAAATACTAAAAATTTAAATTTTAATTGTAATTGGGATGCAGATAGGCTCTTTCACGGTCGGGAGAAATAAGTCTTAGGAGTAACGAGTGCCCGGAGTAAGCACCAAACAAGATCGCCAAGACGGTTCACATGTTTTAATAAATACATATTGATTGGATATAAAAAAAAATCACGGGAATATCTTAGTCAAATAAAAGTCAGTCTTTGAAAAACGCTTCGCATGGTGCGGGATCACTACTCAACGAAGCGGCTTCTTCGGCGGTCGAGGATTTTTTCTCTAATGGTGCGTCATCTCCCGCGCGAAGAGGATTCTCGTATTTGTCTATTGGCGACACCAAGTGAATGTACCTTCGCAGAGCTAACGGTTGATAAACCTGCTGGAAGGAAAATAGCTTACCTTGCTAGTTTTGAAAAATTGAAAATTTTGCTTTTTTATTTATATTTTATAATGACAAGCAAGTTAAAACTTGGAAAAATGTACGGTGGAGTCCCGATAATCCGAACTTCGGTAATCCGAAACCGAAAGTAAAAAAAATTAAGGTTACAATAAAACTACAGTGATACTAAGTAATATAAAGTATATTTCTGAAAATTACAAGAAAATTCAAAGTTAGACAACAGTAGTATTAAATCGCTTAAAAAAATAAAGGTTTGCTTTAGAGTAAATTTCGTTTCAGGGAAAGTATTTTGCAAATTTTTACTCTAAATCAAATGTCCTAAAAACAAACAATTTAATGAAAATTTTATAGTGATGTGTTTGAAGGAATTTCAAATATTTCATAGATGACAAATCGTAAAAATTTCTCTTCTTATCCTATTATCCTAGATAAATAGACGTAAAACATTTATGTACAACAGGATAACTCATTGATAGTATTGCATTGAAATGTTGTATCTGACATTGCAACCATCGTAAAAACACGCATGATGTTATTTAATTCTAATACAGCATGTTTAAACTAAGCCTAGAAATTGAAAATATGAGTTTTCTATCTTAATATTTTGTTTCCTGGGGATCTAAAGTACTATGGAATAGAATTCTGCAGTTTTGAGATCATGTGCAAATTTCAAGAGGTACTCTATCAGTTCTTCAGGAAAATTCGTTAAACTGACAAGAGCATTTTCCCACAATTTCTTAAAGACTTTGATAAACATTTTTTCCCCTTTGAAAGGCATACGAAGTTATGGTTCCTAACTCAGGAGTTTCTAAAGAATCAGTACATTAAGAAAATAAAATTTTGAACAAACGTAGGTAAGAAAGGTGAGTTTAGACATGCAGGTTCCCCTTCTACTACAAACCTGTAAGGATTCATTGCTCCTCATTCTAAGAATCAGAATTGAGAATTTTCATTAGAAATATTTGTAATCAGATTTATTTTTGGAAGAATTCCTGAAGAAAAGATTTACATTTTTTAAAGTCATTTTGCGGTAAAACATTTTTTTTTATCTGATTATAATGATTTTCAAGAGGAGTTCATGCAATAAAACCAAGATACAATACTTTCATCATATAAGATCGGAGAATTCTGTCATTTTCTAGATCAGGGGTTCTCAACCTTTCAGGCTCTGTGCCCCCCTTTGAACACTGATGTGAGGTCACGCCTCCCCCCCAGGGCCCGACTTTGACCCAATGGGGCCCTGGGCAAAGCAGACTTTGGGGGCCCCCTCCAAGGACAGATCCAGAGGGAGGCCATGTGCCCTCCCCCTCCAGGAGTAGATTTCCACATGAACATGTGGGACACTCACCAAGCCCCCCCCCCCCATAAATTCAGACCGGAAATTCAAAAAATTTTCGACCAAAAAGTCAAACATTTGAATAATAATAATAATAATAATAATAATGTGTTAATTAATTTACTTTTAATGTTAATAAATAAATTCAGGAAATTTTCTTTTGAAATGAATATAGTGGGTGCACTCTGCCCCACCCAGGATTTTTTTCTGTATCCGCCACTACCCACCTTTACTGAATTAACCTAAAACCAAATTTTCAAAAATATGTACAACTTAATACTAATTTAGGGGCCCCATAAATTTGGGGGCCCTGGGCAAGTGCCCCACTTGCCCATGCGGAAATCTGGGCCTGCTTCCCCCCCCCCCCCCACCATATGTGGTCAATACAAGTAGTACAATCAGAATTTGAAACTGAAGCTGGTTATTAAATGAAAATATAGAATAGATAATTTCATACACAAAATTTAATATTTCTACTCATTTCTTTATTTGGAACATATTATTATTAGAACATATATGAAATCAAAGAATTAAATGCAGATCAAATATATTTGAGGTAATCAAGGATCTAGGTGAGGTTGGCATGCAATACCAGTCACTTTCACAACATTAATGAGAGGGGTGGCACTGTTTGTACTTGACAAGTTTTTGAATATTAGGTTATAACTGTGACAAAGCACACCTCAGGTCACTTTCAACGTCCAGCTTTGCTCGATATTTTGACTTTATGTATACTAATGCTGAAAATCCAGATTCACAGAGATATGTGAATGAAAACTGCACTAACAACCTCAAAGCTTCCAAAGAAACTTCTGGGTAAACAGGAAAATAGCGCAACCAAAAATTTTCAACATCCATGTTTTCGAATTTCGCGTATATTTGAGAATCACATTTTAGGTCAATTGCCTGTTCCTGAATATGATCAATATATATTCCACATCTATTTCAAAAGGATCTCTTGTCAACTTAAACTCCCAGTTCTCTGAACTAATATCTGGAAAATAATCTGCAATTTTATTTTCCAATGCCACCAAATGCCCTGATATAAGGTCCTTCAATTCATTTATCTGTTGCAATGGGAGATTTCTTTATCATCGAGGAGGTCGTTCAATCTTGGAAAGGATAAGTTTGGCTCTAAATTCTGAAAACGGTGTTGCCAAAGAGTTTCTGTGAAACTTTTAACTTCATCATAAGTCTTCAGAATGTTTTTCTGACATTGTAGCTACAACAATTATCGTGTACGACAATTATTGTGTTCGTGTTCGTATGTCGAAATTACGTTACGGTTACATTGTGACCGCAAAATTGAGTACAGTGAATTACAGTTAGTTTTACTTTTTATTTTTTTAACTCACGCCTCACTTGAAATTCTTCTACACCTCGCCAGGGGGGGCGCGCCACCCAGGTTGAGAACCGCTGTTCTAGATGAAGGTTTAAAAGATGGAATAAAATATTATTACGAACCTGCTTTACTGAGGACAGTGAGGACTCAACTTCTTCTTCATCAAAATAATCGCGAAAAGTTTTGAAATTCTAAAAGCAAAGGCAGATTATGTAGGGCATTATTAACTAAAGTATTTTTCTTATGTTTTCTTACTCATCTACAGTCTCGAGACAGGTCATTAAATAATATTCCTTGAACATTATTAAAAGAAATTAAAAATTTAAATTGACGCTATTAAAATCGTCAGTATCTGGCAACACATAAGGCAGCCTTGTAGCGATCGCAAGTCTGCAGCCGGATCCCGCTGCAGACGACATTTAAAAAATATTTGTATTTCACGTTTTGAAGAAGTTGCATGGCAACTACAATGACCCGGTACGAGAGTGGCAGAAAAAGAATTCATCTGTATTAGTTGTTAATTTTTTTGCTTCGTAGTTTTTGGTATCCATGTTATTCTTTAATTTGTGCGAGTCGTATTTTCAAAGTTAAATTTATGTAATAAATATTTATTTTCATACTTAAATTGGGATAACGTTCTTCGTTTTTGCAGCACAAAAATAATCCTTGAATCACTGCTAGCTGGTGACGACCCAAACTGGCGACTTCTACAGCCTTAGAGAATGTTTTTTTTAGTGATGTGATTTTTCACCTTTCACTGCAGTTTCTGATTAAAATATGAAAAAGTCTAGTAACAGTTCGTATGTTGCCATTTCAAGATGATTTCAATATTTTATTGAAATGTGGGTATAAACTGAGATACAGTAAAACTTCGTTATCTGGCCCTCGTTCATCCGGATCAGATTTGTAGACATTTTTACCATGTTTTATTAACTTGCTTTATTGTTTGTGTGTGTGTTTGTCAAGTACAAATCTTGCAATCGATTTTTAACTAACTTCCCGACTAGCTAGACATTTGAAACTTTTAGAATAGCTCAGAACACGATAACAATGCATTTTTAAATACTTTTAGCCATCTTAAGCAGAATTAAATTCATTTTAAGTTATTTTCAGTTAATTTGTTTTGTAGACTGGTGCAGCCATCTATTGGCCGGAACGGGAACGAAAAGTTAAATGCAAGTTACTTTCCAATTAACTTCATTTTCTTTCAAGTTGATGGGATAATTCATCAAAAATTTTTTAAAAAGTATTTATTAATACATAGAATTGTCAAGTTTATATGATTCAACAGAAAATTAAAAACATGGTATATACAAAGTTCTTTTTATTTTGAAATTATTATTTAATGTTCACATTAGATAATAATTTTTAACTACGATAGCAGGAATGTAACTACAAGTACGCCAAATATTCGCTTTTGAATTTGATTCAATGTACAGTTTCTGTATATATTGTGCAATAAATTATGGTAATAAAATGCTTTTTGTCGAGGTTAAGAAAGCTTTACTAGACTAACCAATTCTTTGCTAAGAAATGACGCGAAAATTTATTTTTATATTTTTTACTGTATTGTAAACAATACTATGTAATTTTGTTACAAAACATTGTTTTTTTATCGTAATAAACGGCAAGTCTGCTTAGTACAGGACTTTGTTTTGCTTATTACTGATATTACCCGGATTATCTGGATTGTCTATGATCCTGTTAGTCCAGATAAACGAGGTTTTACTGTAATTTCAATGTTTTATTTATTTTGTATAATTTGTAATTAAAGATTTGAAATTATTTCAAATCGTTATTTGAGAAGTTAATTCTCGGTTTTTTTATTTTAACAACCTGATTTTGTGGCCCAAAGTTTTAATTCATTGTTACCATTAAAAAAATTTTTCAGACATTTTCCTTCTGACTTAGAGGCACATAAATCGACATCCCCCAGTTAGTGCCGATTTATGAAAATAAAATAATTTTGCTGTGAGATTCCGCTGTCAGACGACAGATGCCATCTTTAATATATGAAATGAAAACATACGGAATTTCTTAATATTTTTCATTCTGATGAACTACGACGGCTAAATGCTCCATGTTTGGAAGTTAGCCATTGATAGCGATTTTGGATGAGAAATTCTTTGGTAGTAAGGTCCCCCGTTAAGGATATTGTATAGTATCGAACTTTTGGTCTAGTCATTTTCAGTCGTCCTTTTAAGAATACTAGAAGTAAATCCTTTATATGTTATTTTGCACTGGCAATTATAATTACTTCTCATATTTGTATTATTTATTTCTTCCGATAAAATTTGACCAAGCAACTTAGTTTGCGAGGATATTGAGGTTTCCTTCCAAGTTAGGAAGTTTTACTGACCATCATACATTGCAGAAACGACGCATAACTGTCTGAAAACATAACTGTCTGAAACAGTCCTTAGAAATGACCTTACATCCTTCGTTTCTTGACAGTATGTAATATTGTTTCCAGAGCTGAAAACTTCTCGAGAGTTTCCAAAAACATTAAGAAAAGCGAACCCGAAAGCGAATTTTAATCGAGGTCTCCTAATTATTAAAACTTCCTATTCCAGTCTGATCATCTCCGGACTTTTCCTTCTTCGATTATATTAACTCTTTTTTTATTTTAATCATAAACTGTTCCAAATGTAATTCTACTAACAGCTGCTGTAGTGAATTGTAGCGCAAAATTTCTATAAATAGATCACTTCCTGTATAGCGCGCATGCGCATTGATTTTCAACATTTCGATTCCCGCGTTAACCCGCGAGCACTCGCACCCAATTTCGAACACGAGAACTCGCGCCGGGTATCTCATACCCGAGTTCATTTCTGCTATTTAAATATAAATTAATATTGTTTATATTCAAACCTTACGTAACTAAAGAACATAAAATAATAAATTAAACATTTTTAGCAAATTTTAATAATAATTACATTTTTAGAGACAATTTTTACAAACTATATACTGATGTTCAACACAGACACATTTTTCACATTTTTGGCACATAAACTTAGTTTTTCTGTCTTATTACTTGGGCGAATTAGCATCGTTTATATTTTGACTTGAGTTTTTTTGTAGGCGGTGCACTATTAGTGATTTCCAGTTCCATTGAAGTGCTTGAATACGTTGTTTTTGTTTGAGGCACCATCATATTTAGCATGTTGCTATCGAAGAGAACATTCCATGTATCTACGGGAGAAGCGACATATCTTGAATAATGTGTATTACCTGGAAGCTTGCTAATTACGTTCCTTGAAGGCTTCCTTACATTTTGCCGGTATTTTTCTTCAGCCATTTTGTAATTTTATCTTTACCAATATAAAATTCGGCTGTTAACAGTGAACTTTTATCTTCGGTTTCTGTCTCAATTTCAGTAGAAGAATCGTGATTCCTACAGTATTCTCAATCCTCAGAGGCATCATTATCTTCGGATAAAGGTTCATAATCACTAGAAACAGTCTCTAAAAGGTGTCGCAATTGTTTCATTTCCTCGTTGGAATTAAAAAAGTGCGCCATGATACACTAAACTGACAGAAAAATAGCAAAGATCTGACTGACTCGAGAACTCGCACGGGTATGACATGCCCCCCAAAATATTTTTCTCAAAATCTATTTTTAGAGCAGAACTAGTTTTTACCCCGCTGAAAGAATGACCTTGAATACAGCTACACGGAATTTCGGCCTAATCCGATCAGAAGAAGATAACAAAAACATTGAATGAAAATGGATTGGGTATGTCATACCCGGTGCGAGTACTCACGGGTTAAGTAAATTTTTGTCACTTCGAAAGGGTGCTTCTTACTAAGAGCACATTCTATTTTCATTAAATGTTATTCTTAATATTAATTCTGGTGACTTTCGTTTCTTTTGTTGTTTGATTTAGAAACTTTTAACCACTGAACCTTATGTTGACTACTTCCACTTCCTAAAGAGGTACTCCAATAAAAAGATTAATTCGTAATAATTGGGATTTAAAAAAAATCCAGGCAATTTTTGTCTGAGTCATATTTTATGTACCTGAGAGCTAATCAATATGCTGTTCAATAAACAATATGAAGAAAGTAAGAGATTTTTATACTTACCACTTGATGCGGCATCAAAAGGGATCGCGGTAAGAATCTTAACTGAAAAGGATTCATACTGATGATAGAAACTAGGAGAGTAAACCACGCTAATGCTTGCGATGCATAAGCGACTGGACTGAAACCTGTAATTTGTTTTCAATGCTTTGTAATCTGTGATATTTAAAGAAAAAGTGTTTTAACTTAAAAATAAAATATTTATTTATTTGGAGATTTTTTTTATGCGAAACACCAATCAAGACACCCCCCCCCCCCCAAATAAAAAATGGGCCAAAAAAATCATAACCCTGGTGCATTATTGTATGGATGAACACTGTAAGATTAGAAAATACAGTTAGAGTTTTGTTTCTGTAGCTGGTCAGTCAGATATAAACAAACTCACATGTATTTTTGGGATAAGATAAGTCACAGCATCGTGAAAAGAAGCAAAGCAAATATTCTTCAAACGAAAAATAACGGAATATACACTTTCAGAAAGATTTAAGTTATAAAAGAAAGTTATAAAAAATCATTAATTTTGTTTCTCTTCCAGTTTTTTTTGCGTTATGTATTCATTTGCGTATATTTTGCAACACTCATTTAAAGTTTTCCTTCGCTTTTAAAAGAACTTTTCTGGCTTGCTAATCGACTTTGAAACGTCCTGCTGTATGGAAAGTTGCAATTAAGTTGACGTCGTTCCCCCCCTGCCCAGAAGTTCCAGACCAAGTCTACAAAGGCTTCGGCCTGAGAAGTGCGGCTCTGGCTTTTAACAGCACCACAAGGGTCGGAGTTCGACTTGGCTAAGTGCCAGCATAATTTTCACCGAGCAACCTCTGGGGGAACGTACCTTCCCCACCCACTGACCTCACAGAAGGACTGTCCGGTCTACGGATTTAACGTGCTCATATACAGCCTAGACAGGAAGGTATTTAACGGCGTTTGTCGAGATTCGATCCGAGAACCATCAGTACCTAAAGGCGACATACTACCGATAGCCTACGTAGGTCCAGTTGCACTTATACAACTATTATACTCCATGTCAAATATTCAGGGCAAACTCTCACAAAATTATAACTACAAAAAACAGTTCGTTGGAGTCAGATGAGATCGGAGATGATGATGTTGATGTCAGATCTTGATGTCAGAGATCTTGATGTCAATATGTGGAGTATCAACCACTAGATGACAAGCTGTGTTATGATTCTTCCGATTCACCTAATATGTTTTCGCGGTTTAGTGAAACCAGAGGACCAAATCATAATCACAAACTTTTATTTTATTAGGTACGTTGTCTCTTCCGCACTCTCTCACTCAAAACCTTTTTCTTTCCCCTTAGAAAAGTTTACTCGTCCAGTTGCTAAACTTGGTGCTTTCCCATTTTCCAATGAATGTAGAGTTGACAACTACGCTGCTACGCGAAGCCATGACCTTCCATTAAAGACCAAAATGTTTATAAAACATAGTGCTTTTATTTTTTACGAATTTTTTTCCTCCTATAATTCACGGGCATTTGTAAAATAGTAATAATAACAGATATTTTGAAAACAAAAACAGATATAATCATATATAAATTCGTCCTGACAGAAATTTATGCGTTCAAAATATTTGCCTTGTATCATTTAAGCACATCCATACCACATTTACATACCGTAAGACGGGGGTTACTTTGTAACTGCGGGGGTAATTTTTTTCGTATTTTCGGATCTGACGTCGCGCCCGTGATACCGGGGAGGCAAAGAACAGCGCCAACAGCTTGTCTGACATACAGAGACACCTAGTGGCCAGTGTCCAAAGCTTCTATGCGCCATTTGTCTTCGCCGGCCAGTGTATTGTCCATATCTGTTGTCAAACTATTGACTTCAAAACTTCGGAAACTTTGTGTGCTAAAGTCAAACCACCTTATACAACCAACTACCACAGGTAATTATTTTTTATTGCCAATATGTTGGTTAGATTGTGGAGCAATATAACTTATGTGTAGTGATATTTTCGAGAGATCTGAGAACATAACTAAATATCGAACGGTGACGGGGTTACTTTGTGACACAGTTGACACTGTCACAAAATAACCCAAAGTCGACTCACCTCCTACAGCCGCTCGATGTTGCTTTTTCTGTCCTCTAAAATACCCCGACGAGAAAGAGGTATGACTATCTGGAAAAACTACCGAAGGAGCAAAATGTGCCGAAAGACGATTTCCTCCTCTTCTCAAGAACTAATAACTGCCCTATGCACCCGAGGTGTCTTTGATGTCATAGATAAACGCTAGCCAATCTTTGTAATAGGTATATATAACTGTGTATCAAAACTATTGATAAGCGTTTTACTGTCTAACTTGGTGTCAAGTGATTTTTCCGCTTGGATTTCAAGGCGAAAACACAGATGTCACAAAGAAGCCCCACTCGGCGGGGCAACTTTGTGACACATTTTTAACTTTAATTTCTCAATGGTAATTAAACTCCGGGTTAGCGCAATACATTACTACGCAAGGAAAGGATGTACCACTGTTTTGTAATTGTTCGTTTTCGGCTTTTAAAACCGATCGGCTGCCACAGGGAAAAACTTAAAATCCGTCACATAGTAACCCCATCTTAGGGTATTGATTAGGAAAGCGGGACGGTGTTCTGTATCGTATAAGAGTATTAAAAATTGATTACTGATCGGCCTCGGACCGTAGCTTTCTCCAGCTTTCAAGAAATGATACCGGTACATTAGCGTTAACATTTCCTAAGCATGATAACTCAGAACGCAGACAAATGTGCAATGGTAGAAAACAAGTAAAGGGCTTCGTATCATTTGCATCGTATCATGATACGATACTGAGTATGGGAAAGGTGAAATGAAATACGTGTATATGAACCACGATAGGTTTTCTCGATTGAATCAATTTCATTCTCCTTCATAATTTTAGGCTTAATACGTAATGACATAGATCTGTTGGGCTCTCCCATTTTTAGCCTGGATTCCAAGAAAGACCGCGTTTGAGGGAAAGGTACAGCGATTTGAATGGAACATCCTGTAACTTTCTAACCTGATTTTTGAACACAGTCACCTCCGACCTACACTAAGTGTTTCCCAATACCTTAAAGCAGTGATTCCAAACCACTGTTCCACGAGATTTTTTTTTTGGATAAACAAAAAAGTATTGTTATGACGCACTTAAAATAAATATTAAAACTGCTCTGTACTAACCCTATTGGATTCGCTCGCCTCGATGTTTAACCTATGGGGAAAATGGGTCCAAGGGTGACAAACTTGGATGGAAAGATGTTCCTTTTTTCAAATTGCACTTCGTAATAGAGAAAGAAATTTGAAACTCGGGCATTTTTTGTTCTTTAAAAAATGCAAATAGTATTTAAAATTTAAAGGATTCGGAGAAAAAAAATCTGGTCTAGTGCATTTTAAACGCTCATCATTCGTTTGGTGGACGCAGTTTATGAATGAATCCTGTTGCGAGGTGCAGGAAAGTTCGGGTTCTCTAAAAATACCATTTTTTATTGGATATCGGCAATTTATGGAACTGTCCATAGTAGACCCATTTTCTCCATAGGTTAACATGAGGTGAGCGAATCTAATGGGATCGCTCACAGCAGCCTTCACCTATTCCTTACGGGGTGGATAGCGTGTATCCTAATATACGGTCCAAGAATGAATATATATATATACAGGTGGTTATCAAAATAATGGAAACACATCAATATTATTGGTGTTTATGGAAGTGCTTCGTATTTCTTAAAAAAAAGTTTAGGGACCAATACTTTTTTATAGATGTATACACTTTTTTATAATGTATTTTTATATGTATTTTTTATAATGTATTTTTATAATGTGTACACTATAGTGTATACATTATTCTACTCTAAAGAAGCAGTAATGAAACTATGGGCATCAGGCTCTTTGGGGGATAGCGTAAGATGTCAAACCTTGTAGACCGTGCAGAAGGGCAAATTGTTGAAGCGCGTTTAATTGGAGTATCTGTTACAACAGCCCCCATGGGTTTGGGTGTTTACCGAGCTATGATATCGGAAGTCATGATGGCATACAGAATTCACGGAAAGACATCTTCTGTGAAACAGAATAGTGGGCGAAAGGGAAAGCTAAGTGAAAGAGACTGACGGGTGTTGAAGCGGACAGTGACATCTAAAAAGAAGACAACTGCAGCCAAAGTGACCGTAGAGCTCCATCTGAATCTGCAGGCTCCAGTACCAGTCATTACAGGTAAGAGAAAACTACAAAAACAAAACATTTACGGCAGAGTAGTAATTCCCAAGCCACTTGTAACAGATGTGAAAACAAACCGTCCTCTACAGTGATGCCACGAGCACAAATCCTGGTCGAGTGATACGTTGAAATATGACATATGGTTAGACGAATCATTGTTCACTATGTCCCCTGCAACAGGACGTGCGTATGTCTGAAAACAGCTACGCAAGCGTATTAGCATGCTTGTCTCATGCCAGCTGTCAAACATGGAGGGGGATTTCTTAGGGTTTCGGCGGCCATCTCATGGTTTTCAAAAGGGATCTACTGTAACCTCGAAAGGGAGATTGACTGGGAAGGACTAGGTGAATTTTAGCGACTAGATCCATCTATGGTGCAAAATGTTTCCTGCAGGAGTGGCGTTCTCCATGATGATACTGCTCCGATCCATACAGCTAGACGTGTCAGGTCGTGATTTGGGAACATAAAGACCAAGTCAAATACCTTATCTGGCCCGCACAGTCCCTAAACCCTTAATATCATCGAACTGCGTGGTCTGTTTTAGGGAGCAGAGGCAGGATTCAATATCCAGCAATAGCATCTCTAAGGAACATTCACGATTTATCCATAAAGAATGGTATAATATTCCATTAACCACTATTCATGACTTGCATAATTCACTTCCTAGTGAATCCAGGCGGTATTAAAATGCCATAGATGGTCCTATGCCATATTAATAAAGAATTATCATGTTTATCCTAACTGTTTCCCTTATTTTGATAACCACCCTGTATATATATTATTATACACAAAATGGTACCTCGACTTACGAGTTTAATTCGTTCCAGACGGAGCTCTTAACTCGAAATACTCGTATCTCGAATCAATTTTCCCCATTGAAATAAATGGAAATGCCAATTAATTCGTTCCGGCTCCCCCAAAACATCGCATTTTTTTTTGTACATGTTTTGTAAATAAGAAAAATGTGCTTATAACGACGAACATTGTATAAAACGCAATACAATAGAATGTACTGGCATTAAATTTGCTTTATTAAGTGCAGTACAACATTGACCTGGAGATCAGACTGGAAGCTGCTGACGGAAGAGGAGGAGAAAGGCTGAACTGAAAAATTAAATCTTTTTCGTTGATTTTTGATCTTTTCGCCCGCTTTCTGACTTTCGCTTTTATTACCAGTACTCTCTTAAGGAATACGAGTGAGACACGGTAAGCTGGGTGATTGTTGTATCGTTCACTGCTGGCTGTCATGTCCAGATGTATTCTTTCTGAGAATCCGAAGAACGTTTTCTCAGAATCCGTAGAAGGGGAAAAGCTTGCGATCCTAAGACCAAGGTCATCACATCCCTTAGTCCCCATGGGGAGTTCCAGTATGGAGGAAAAGCTATCTCTCTGCGAGAGAGGTTGGGCGCTGTTCGGTTTCAGAGGGCGACTCAAGTTTGGGCAGAACAAGCTGCCCCGGGTGGTAATTGTTCAGTGTCAATCTCTCGGTTTAAATCTGGATAGTAGTCTCAGAATAATATGTATACAATTGTATAATAATTGTACATAAAGGTTGTAACCTTTGAGTTTATCACCTCGGACCCCCAAGGCCATAAAAAGCCCATCGTCCATGATACACCTGAAGTCCAGTCACTACGTAGCAAGAGCCTGAATACGCAGTAGAGGGTTAATTTCCCAAGATCGGATGCATTTTCAATTTCTGTGGGGCTGGAGGATGCCGGACAAGCAGTACAGATCTGTCATCCACTCAAGGCACCCCCAGCCGCTCATAAAGGTTGTAAATATTATGTGCTTCTTGTGTACTCATTTGATGAGCACATAACATGGCATTCGCTGCTGAAACTACCGGTGGATATCTGAAGCTTGCTCGTAACCCGAATTTTAGCTCGGAACTCGAAGCAAAAAATCTACCGAGAGAATGCTCGTATCTCGAAAAACTCGTAAGTCGATGGTACCCACTATATATATATATATATATAATATATATATATATATATATATATATATATATATATATATATCTATATACTATAACCCCATACTGGCCGTTCTTAGAATGGGGTATGAAATTTCTCGTTCTACAGAGGGAATCGGAAAAAAAAATGGCCCCGTAAGCTAAAGGTTAATATACAACCACATGACTGATCTCACCTCCTCTAACATATATCAAGAAGAAGAGCCCTACGTCTTTCATAACGAGGGCAAACATCATGAAGTTGAGAGCCAGAGTGTGAACTCGATAACTGGTGCGGGAAGGACTGCAAGAAAAGCAGATGTATACGATCCACGAGGAACTTGAAGGAAAAGTAGGCGAGACCTGTGGAAACACAAGCAGCTCAGAAATCAACGATACATTTGAAGCTAAATGCAATATTTGTACTGGATTGTAGGCCTTAAAACTAAAATGCTTACGAAAGGGCTATGATGGACACAACTGGCTGTAAACAGGACCAAGGTGAAAATCAGAAGCGCATTGGCATACTGAACTCCATAACTGTAATCCCAAACATGGCCTAAAAAAATTATATAATAAAGTTCGATTTTTTTTTAAAAATGGAAATCTAGCAGTACTGTATGCACAATTTTACTTCGCTGTTACATTTTGAGGCTTAAGAGCAAAGTATAAAATCCTCTGAGCAGGTTTGTTTTTCTCTTTGTCTAGAGAAAAGTACATTAAACAAATACACTATAATGTTCACCCGGCGTGTTCCCGGGTATTCATTTATCCCATCTTTAGTAGATAGGAAAAGGAATGAATCTTTTCTATAGTGTAAAATCAAAGTAATTTTTATTTACAAGTATTTAAAAGTATAAGTACCGTATACAAATTATAAAGTAAACTATTTTACAAATTCACTACGTTATTAATGTAACTCGAAACTTGATTATAAACAATATTATTAGTTTAACTTCCAGGAGCATGAATAAATTTCCATTTAAACGGCGTCAAGAGTGGCACTATTCATCTCAGCGATCCCGGGAACTATGGGTTCGACGCTATTCTCGCTCGTTTGGGACATTTTACTTCCCCCCCTCCCCGCCCGCCCATGCCGATAGGGGCTGAACTTGCACTTAAAAGGCATCGAGAGTGTCACTATTCATCTCAGTGACCCCCCAAACTATGGATTTGACTCAAATCAGTCATTTTGGATTTTTTTACATGTCACCATGTCACACTCTTCCCGCCTCCACCCCTGGTGTGCTAGGGGTGTCTTACATCCCCCCCAGTATATTTTTCTAGATTACAATCAATGTGCCCCAAGTTTGGTTCAAATTGCTCCAGGCGTTCCACAGTTATACTGGAACATACATACATACACATACATTTTTATACATAGAGATTAAAAAAATTGTACGAAAACTATTTCAAATTCGATAAAATTGCCTGGAAAACAACCTAGTAAGAGGGATCACGCATGAAAAACGTGCCATTTAGATTGGGCATAGTTTAGCTATGTCATGCCGATATCCATGGCCGCTGGGTACCTGTCCTCGCATAAGTGACCGGTGTCATCAGGGCGTGTTTCGTGCAGTTTTATAGTCTTGAGTTTTGCGATAATGTAAGGGAAACTCTTGATTTTCCAATGTGAGCTGGACTTGCGATTTCTCAGACGCTGATGAAATATTTATAGATTCCATGTTCCATTATTCTCTCTCTCCGTCCACAAAATCTTAATAAGAGGGTGGCACTGACGTTGCCTAACTCGGAACAAAGGTGTTACATTAAAAATTTCATTTGAGCTGAATCGTTATGAGTTATTGTATATCATTTTTAGTTTGTAACCTCTTCTATTTAATTTCGATTTCCAATCACAATTTCTTAATAATTTTTTTTTTCAGACCTCATGCAATTTTCCCCAGGACACATAAGATGCAACCAAAGTATGACAATTTTGCATTTACGTTGGCATTCAGTTCCAGCAGTACCATAAAAAGAATTACAAGATAAAAAGAACTCTTTATATACCATGTTTTTAAATTTTCTGTTGAATCATATAAACTTGACAATTCTATGCATTAATAAATACTCTTTTAAATTTTTTGGATGAATTATCCCATCAACTTGAAAGAAAATGAAGTTAATTGGAAGTTAACTTCCGTTTAACTTTTCGTTCCCGTCCGGGCGACAGATGGCTGCATCAGTCTACAAAACAAAATTAACTGAAAATAAGAAAAACATGGTAAAAATCTGCTTAAAGATGGCATTAAAAATGCATTGTCATCGTGTTCTGTGCTATTCTAAAAGTTTCAAATGTCTAGCTAGTTAAAAATCGATTGCAAGATTTGTACTGGACAAACACAGAAACAAGAAAGCAAGTTTAAAAACATGAAAAAATGGACTCAGAAGGGACAGATTTACAAAGATTCTCCTCGCCGAAAATAATTTGTTAAGCATGCTACAGTAAAGAACGATTTGAGTTCCGAAATCAACTCGTTGGGTCAGATAGTGGTATAATTAAAAACTAGTTACAAGATTTAGATTGAGTAATACTAAATCTCCATCTTGTTATCAATGACATGTTTTGGGGGTTAAAGTGAAGTATTAGGTGCACTCCAAATTTGGCGATTTCGTTGTTCAATAACGATTTTATTCTGTCAACCTTATATTGACAACCTTTTTTTTCTTGGTAATCCGGATAAATTGAATCGTGGGATATTTCTAACTCGTTTCTTGATTGCTATTGGTTATTTTTAAAGCCTCGTATTTTTTTAAACGGTGAAAACGTAATCCCTGCTCTTTTTCATTTATTTTGAACCTCGGAATCCTTGTTCTCTTTCCTTTCTTTGGAGTTTTCACCGGGAAGAACTTCTCTTGGGCGATCGGAATTATGGCTGAAAAGTATGATTTATGTTTATTTTATGAGTTACAGCGAAAGGGGAAAATGTGTGCGTTACAGAGGTGCATGGTGATGGGTTTAATTGCGAATAAGGTTGAACGTTCGGGGTGCAAGGATGCGTTTGGTAGAAAAAAAGAAAAGAAACGAATGATTGTTTTATTTGGGAGTGTCGTAAATGTAAAAAATGTTAAAATAAAAAAAATGTAATAATTAGAAAATAAAATAATGCAAAATTTTAAAAATGTAAAAGTGAAAAACAAAAACAAAAAAATTCAGGTAGTCTCTTCTAACGAAACTACCGATAGTTATCAACGTAGGATTACTTATCGTTGCTTACCTTTTTTGTATGTGTATATATGTATCTATATATATGTACGTATGCATATATATACATATATGTATGTCAAAATTTTAACGCATTTTGGTACCTTTCTGTTTAACTGTTAACTGCTTGTCGAAACGATACAGACTGGGTTTAGCACGCTGCCAAAATTATAACTCGCGAGGATGGAGGGACGGACGGTTTTAGCGTGTGAAATTTCGCTTTCCGAAGGACCGTCATGGAGGAACGTAATCCTACGTTAAAAAAATCTACAGGAGACGGATTTCTCGAAAAAGGATTTCTCGATTTTTTTTATGTATCATACAGTCCTTATTTAATAAAGTTAAAATTTACATTTTAAATTGCTGAAGTGTTTTTTGTTTAGATATGTAGATAATTTTTTCCAACTTGCGAAAAATATTGGTAGTTTGGCCCTCATTTTTAAAAAAATGGCAAAAGTCACCAACCTGCACTCGATAAGTATTTTTAACAGTTTATGGTGTATTTGTAAGTTATAAGAAGCAAATAAAGTTCTTAACCAACACTAAAGTCTCGTATCGAATAATTGTTTTGTTTGTGAGTGAGGATTATTTTACCTCTGGAACTTTAGAATGCAATCAAGTGTTCAGTTAAAGTGGGAGTTATGAATAATTTCAGTGCGATATTTTTCAAGCCATTCGAAACATTATTTAAATACAGAACAGCTTGATTTCTTCCTCTGCTCTCTTTTAAACGGTAAAAGGGAAGAGTTTATAGAAGATATATCTTTTCTTTTCGGCAGTAGTCCTTGGAGGTTGGAAACTTGTGACGATTTGCGACAGCGCAGGAGTTGCATACGACTTCTCGCAAACAAACAATTATTTTACGAGCGATTTATGCAAATTTTGACTGACGCATCCCTCAACCCCGATATAAAATCAGTTTCAAATGCAAATTTAGAACACTGTTTCTGTTAGATCATTATTCCTTTAGTATGTTTTTATAGTCTAGTATATGTACTTTTGCAACAAAAGGTTAAATTTTGCTCTAACTCATTAAAATGTGATTTTATCTATTCTGAGTGTTTTCGTGTGTGTTAAATCAAATCTGATGTAGCAAGCCGAACTTAAACACCAGGGATATCAAGAACCATCAAAAGCTTTAAAGATAGGTATATTTTCAAGTTTCTCCTCGCAATGTTTCGAAAACAAACCCGTCGGCAAAAACCGATCCAATTAAACCAATTTCTAATAATCAAGAAAACATTAGCAAAACTTTAGAGTAAAGGAAAAACAATGAATCTGCCACGTCAAAATAATTATTTCTAATTAAACTCTGTGAAGCAGTGTTTGTAAAATATCGAGAATACAAACCTGACTGTAAATGAGGATCGTTTTGCAACTAAACGAATTATTCGCCGAAGATCGCACTGCAAACTTGAATGAAGAAGTGAATATTACTTGATCTTATATCGGTTATACGGAAATATTTTATTGGTATAGAACTAATATCCTTTCGGAAAGTATAAAAACTGCATTGAATTAGAAAACCATCTAATTTTCAGATTAAGGGGAAAAATAAGACTGTCAGATATTCAGGTCATTTTTAAATGAATGTCGTCTTTCGGAAGTGGAACAAGTGCAATCGCATTTAAATCGACTGGATTTTGAATAATTGAGTGAAACGAGTTTTTGGTAATATTTTAAAGATTACAACTATTGAATGGAGATGAAATGAAAGCATTTAAATTCAGAAAAATAACTATAACATTTCCTAAAAAAATTCCAATAGAGAATTTTTGTAGAAATAGAATTTAATTTTGATCAATTTTGACGTAAACCCAACTTACTTTTGCTTCATACTAATTCAGAATCAAATTCCTCATGGAAGAGTTTCATTTTTCTTTGCGTATACACTTTAAACGGAGATTTCAGAGTCTATGAAAACTCAAAATTCCTCATCACTCTACGATGTCTCGGGAAAAGACCGAATGAAACATCGGTAGATTGACGCTGCTATGTATAAATTTTGATAATCCACGAAATGTTTACACAGCATACAAATTATAAAAGAATTAGCAAAAAAAAAAAACTAAATCGAAAAGCTTTATTAAAATAAATTATGGTTATTATTTTTTACAAAATACCATGTAAGAAAGCAATGTCATCTTTTGCATGTATTTAATTTTTTAAAGTTGACCGTCAATTTATATTACTACTACTGTTTTAACAACCATTTGTATTCCCACGAACGCTTGAAACATGCAACCCTCGTTCAAAGGAACCCCGATGTGTCTATGGCCTAATATCCTCATAAATTCCATAAGGCCCATGGCCAGATAAATTTTTAAATTTTAAATTTCATAAATAACTTATGAATTGCTTCTTAAAGCAGGAAGAGTTTAAGATTACACTATACATAATACTTCTTCAGGGAGCCCAATTATGGATAGACTTTTTTTCTAGTTGGAATTCTCACATGAAATTTCTCGTGAAATTAGAGAAATCCAATTAATAATCCAGTTAAGTAAAAAATAGCTAATTTAAATCACCTGTCGTATAGGCACTTTTTCTGCTTCCGATTTAGATCTCAAAAATCCGATCGTGCAAAGAAAAACTTGTGTAAGACCAAGAAGTTGAATAAGAACACCCGTGAAAGCGGAAGTCATCACATAACTGACGAAGAAGGAACCGTTGTCAGGCAGGAAGATGCATCTGAAGAGTAGATATGAAAATTGCATTACTTTCTTTCAATACAAACGAAACTCAATATTAATTAATTCAACAATATTGAAATATTTTATGGTACAATTTTCAATGCCCTTTAGCCGTTCAATAGACATTGAAACTGATTTTCATTTTATCTAACGAGTTTATGAATCATAATCACAACTCGTAATCTTTTTCAAAGATAGTTTTAAATAATATGAGGACCACACCAAAAATTTTGAGATACGGCTAAATAGTACAAGTTACCAACTCGCAGGAATGTTCAAAGTAGTTCCCTCCAAGATAAATGCACTTTTGTAGGCGGATTTTCCAAAGGCTAAATGCCACAAGCCATCCATTTCTTGGAATTGAGGAAAAATAGGCTTTTATAGCCTCATTAGTCTCATCTTCGGAATAAAAACGACGACGTGTTGTTCATCCAGGAGAGAATTTCGACCTCTTCTAAATTCTGTAAACCATCTGAATACAGTGGCACGAGATGGAGCTTCATTTCCATATGCTAATTGTAGACGTTGGAGGCATTCTTCTTGATTAAGCACCACTTTCAAATCATAGAAAATCATAGCTCGGTAAAGCTCTCGCGTCAACTCCATTTTCTCTGCTTTCAAAATTTATTCTACGTTAGCTAAATTGCAATTGTTGCCACAAATTATCGTCTGCGGACATAAAAGAGTTCAAATTTAAATATCCGATCAATATTTTTTTTCGCATATCGTCTGCCCCTGTCTCAATACTTTCAGCGTTATCCTCGTATACAGTAAGTCGAATCAGTAAGTCCATTTTTATATACGGTCTTCGCCTATTTCATTTGGGAACTGGATCATTCACAAAGATACGTTGATGAAAGCAACGTGGCTAGCAGGCGGCACATTTTTGTCCAGTTTTGTATTTTTCAGGTACTTAGTTCCGAAATTATATTTAGAAAAGCACCTGCTTGATAATGAGTGTGAGTGTCTCGGGCCGCAGTTTGAGTACCCCTGCTTTAGAGGTAAATTTAGAGTTTAGGATCAAATCATTTCAAATAATTAATACAGTAATATTTTTCTTGTATTGTTTTAATGCTAATTTACTATAATATGCGTTATTTTTTTGCAATGTTTGCCATCGAAATAGTAATAGAAATTTTTTTCCAGAATTACTGATATCAAATAGTGGAAAATAACGCATGAGTTTTAGGAAAACAATCATCTTTCTTTTCATTTTGTGTATGAACAAATTTTTTGAAAAAAAAAGATAATTTTTATCATGCCATTGTTTTAAAGGTTCTTTTTTAAATTTCCAATGGCAAGAATTACAAATGTAAAGAGGACATGGAAAAAACAAGAAAGCTGAAACTGACAGAAGTTTCACCAACAGCCTCTAGCTACCTTACATCTGTACGATTCAAAGTCTCTGTGAAGAGCAGAGCAGAAGTCTAGGTGGGACCGTTCCACTGGCTCATTTCTTTTGCAAAGAGGACAGTTTGGAATCGAGAAAATCCTTATTCGGAATACGCATCCCGCCAGATAATCATGTTCATTTAAGGCTGCTGTGTACTAACTATTCGTTCCCCTCAATGTTAATCTACGGAGAAAATGTGTATTATTGACAGCTCCATAAATGCCGATTATCCAATAAAAATAGTATTTGCAGATAGCCTAAAATTTTCTGCTCCTCGCAACGAGATTCATTTTATAAATTTTGTCCACCAAAGGAATGGAGGAGCGTTTAAAACATACTGTACCAGATTTTTTTCCCCGATTCATTTAAATTTTAAAATATTATTTGCATTTTTTTTTTAAACGAAAAATGGTCCCAAGGTGTATAATATCTTTCTCTATACGGAGTGCAATTTTTAAAAAAATCTTTCCATTCAAGTCGGCAATCCTTGGATTCATTTTCTCCATAGGTTAACATTGAAGTGAGTGAATCCAATAGAGTAAGTACACAGCAGCACAACCTTAACAGTCTCAGTAGAGGCACGGCTTTTTGACGTAGTTGATCAAGGACTGAAATGAACTCCTCCTTCTAAGTTTTAGAAGAAATACGTTGGTGGAATTCGTGCGACATTCTAAAGTCGAAAATCTTTTTTCTTTGGAATCGTTTCATGCTGAAAAGCTGTTCAAAGAACATATAGCTTTGTAGTATGAAACGATGTTTTTAAATTTACCTCACTACCTTTTGAAGCAAGTTCGTTTGCTCTTACACCACAGCGGCCAGGGTCTGAAGAACGATACATTCACTTCTAGCGATATGTTCTTGAATAAGAGATTGACTCTCCAGGTTCTCATTAGAAAATGTGTATGGCGAGAGCCTATGGATTGACAGGAATCATAAAGTTTAACTACTTGCTCAAAACAATGGTAAAAGTTGGAAAGCCCAATATAACCCGAATCCCAATGAAATGTTGTTCACTGATTTCCAACAGGGTTATAGGAAGAAAATTGGCCTAAAAGTCAAATTTCAGACATAGGATTAAAATGTTTGGAATAAGAAAGCAATACTTATTTCATATAATTTCATTAGTCATATAAGTTCTTCAACAGTATGTACTTACCCCCACTGGTATTCTTTACCACCTTGAGTTATACTCCAAATAACAAAAGCACTGATACTGAAAAGTGAAAATGCCTAAACTGATTGCTTGTATTAAAAAAACTGTTATTAAACTATTATTAAACATGTTTATAAAGGATTTTGAACATAAAATGTAAATTTTACCTGGTGAGCCCTAGAGACGGTAATATCACGACCGTGAAGATCAAAAACGAGACTGTTTTCAGCATAATGGATCTGTTGTAAGCTGATCTGAAAGGAAAGTCCGTAGGTCATAACAAAGGAATATTATCCTTGCAAAATGTCTTAGCTGAAGGAGATATTACTTAACAGTCAATAAAACATGTTTTCCTTTGAAAAGACTACAAATTTGAATGTCAACTACACATTCTAGAACAAGGGAAATTAATGAGTGACGTAGCTTGTTATGAACTGGGTGCAATATTTCAATACCACCAGTATGCTATTCTTTCCCATTATTGAAAAAAAAGAGTTATTTTTGCAGAACGTGACAATATTTTAACAGATAACTCAAGATGCTATACATCGGTCAATTTTAAAATAAATGTCCTTCTCTGTAATATTACACCTAGATCATTCAATCTTGCAGTTGTCTGTTTTTTCTTTTTTTGTGTGTTTTTATACCACTTAGTTTCACGGTCCTTTCCCACACGGGGACTTAATATACAGCTTGTTCGAGAAAGATCTTTATTATTCTAAACAACAAAAATACGAACAGGTCTAACGAAATGCAGTTTGCGGCAAAAGAACGAAGACATCTAACAGTTTTTGTTCTAGTATCGATTGCCTGAGGTAGTATCAATTATAATATCTAGTATCAACTCCCGAACGATGGATTGGTCGTGGAAGACCAGTACCTTGGCCTCTCCGATCGACCGACATAACTCCACTGGATTTCTTTTCGTGGGGTTACTTTCAAGACATTGTTTATCGAACACCTGTTTCTGATATTTCCGTTTGAAAGGAAACGATGCAATTCTCACTGATACACCGCGAATGTTAAAGAATACTTGGCGAGAAATCGACTCCAGACTCAACATTCTCCGCACTACTAACGGAGTTCACGTACAGCTACATTGAAGGTACTGAAAAGAAAAACTGTTAGATATCTTTATTCTTTTGCCTTCAAACTGCATTTTTTAACGTGTTCGTATTTTAGTTATTATTTTTTTAGAAAAATAAAGATCTTTCTCCGACATGCTGTATATAATCTGTCGCTGAATGTTATACCAGTCAGGCTCCACGATTGTGTTGTAACTATCTTTTTTTTTTCATTACGTCAGTTATAATGGTAACTGGTTTTATAACAAGTGTAGGACCTAGGACACAGATGACCAAAGTATGGCACGCGAATGGCTTTTTAAGAGTTCAATATAGAGATATAATGAATAAGTTTCCAATCCAGTTCAAAATGAAGCAAAAGTTTGTCGATTTTAAAGATGATACGGAAATAATAGAAATAGATCGCTTATCGGGCGTAAGGGGGAAAACTGAAAGCGAAATAAGGAGTACTTGAAATTCCATACCTGAAAATTTCATTTGCTTCTGAAAAATTACGGTATGGCTGTATCGAATGTCTTTTCATTTAAATGCATGCGAATATTTATCTTCGGGAATGAACTTCACAAAACATAATTTTAGATGGTCTGATGCATCTTATTCGACAAGTGTTTTTCCATAAGTGAACGAATATCAGCCTGATATGTCTCTCATTGAAATTTTGTCTTTCTGTTAATAAATAGTCTGGCACGTTAGTCGGTGAAGGATTATGGATTTTAAATATTTTGGGCACGTGCAGAAGAAAATAATTATCACCCTTGCTCTAGGATATTGAAATACATCGGTATGTCTAGTGCATGTGTAATAAATATTGCTTATTCGGAATAATTAAGTACTACAAAACAATAGGATGCATAAAATTGGCCTCGTCTAGTTATAGCTATAAGAAAATGACTTCGTCACACCTTTCGTTTAAGGCCGAGTTACGAGAGATCAAACCGCTCTATTCCTGGATGAATTCAAGAAGAATATTTGCTCCCTTTGAATACTTTATATACACTCATGGACAAAAAAATTAGCGCACCAAGAAGGAGTCGTCAAAATGAAACGAAATTTTACATACGTAATGACTACTTTGATATAAGTAAATGATAAGAAAATCAAAGAAAAAGGATAATTTATTTCAGAGAAAAAGGCAAAAGAACGGAGGAGCTAATACTCCGTTGGACCCCCTCTAGCGTGAATGCACGATGCGATACGATCGGGCATTGAGTCATACAAGTTCTGTATGATGTCTTGAGACATTTCGTTCCATATTTGCTGTAACCTTGCCTCTAGTTCGTTCAAACTCGCGGGATGCCCAACTCGGCGTCCCAAATGATCCAAGATATGCTCGATTGGAGACAAATCTGGGGATCGGGCAGGCCAAGTAAGGGTAGTAACAGTGCGGAGACAGTCTTGTGACACCCTTGCCGTATGAGGCCGAGCATTGTCTTGTTAAAAAATGGCTCCTGGGAGCCGTTGCATGAGTGGCAACACATGTGGTTGCAGGATTTCATGAACATACCGCTGGGCTGTCATGATGCCACGGAACAATACTAGGGGTGACCGTGTATTGTAGGCAATGGCACCCCATACCATCACACCAGCTGTGAGAGCGATGTGTCGCTGTACAGCAAAGGCAGGATTGAAGCGTTCACCACGCGCTCTCCACACACGAACACGATTGTCATCACTGCCAAGATTGAATCTGGATTCGTCGCTAAAGACGACCTGGTTCCATTCCGCTGCAGTCCAGTTTCCTCGTGCGCGGCAAAATTCCAAACGGAGGCGTCGATGGGTGGGCGTCAAGGGCAGCACACGTAATGGGAGCCACGATACCAACTGTCCTTCAACCAGGCGCCTTCGTATGGTTCGAGAAGACACAGAGGCCCCTAGTGAAGGTGCTACCTGTGCCTGGATGGCGGCCGATGAAGCAGTTGGCTGTACGCGTGCATTACTTACGATGTGGCGGTCTTCTCGACGACTGGTCTGTCGAGGGCGTCCTGAGCCTGGCCTTCGTGTACACGACATCTCTCGGGTCCACTGGTCCCAACACCTCCTCACAACACAATCAGAGTGGCCTAATTGGCAAGATACTCGCCTAGCTGACCACCCAGCTTCCATCATCCCGACGATTCTCCCCCTCTCAAACTTCGACAACTGCTTATATTGTCTTCGAACACGGCGTAATGTCATGTCTATCTCAGCTCTTCCTTTGTAAATGATTCAGCACACTCAAAAAAGCTTTGGTTACCTGTTTTATACTCCACAGAGTACGATGTTCAACGCCCTCTACCGGCTATACGTAATGCGCAATCACGCTGCATTTCTAATCATTTGCATATCTCCCCGACACGTACCTTCATTGCAAGTTTCGTTACGATCCCGCAATTATTTCTTGGTGCGCTAATTTTTTTGTCCATGAGTGTAGTTGAATAGAAAACAGTGAATTTATTCAGACTAATTTTTTTATGTACTATTTCATAAGAAACACTGGATTATGATTACATTATGATCCAGATGTCGCCCCCTTCGGGGAGCTATCCGAAAATGGAAGTGGCAACTAAGAAGGACTCCGACCCTTATGGTGCTATATAAACCGGAGCCGCACACATCATCCCAAAGCATATACGGACTTGGTCCGGAACTTCCGGTCGGGGGCATTTGAAATTACAACAACAGAAGTTACGTGTATTTTTTTTTATTAGCAGGAAATATCTTTTTTTGTGTGTGAAATACGGATTTTCAGCTAATGCCATAGTAAGATATATTTCTTACTCAAGTTATTTTAATGAATCGTTGTTTCTTTACCTAACTGATAAAAGAAGAAAGTTTTCAAAAGAAAAAGGTATGAAATGAAAACTAATAGGAATCTGTGATATATAAGTCACTAAATTACAAGTTTATATTCATTCGATGTATAGTTTTTACACAATACAAACGCACATATTACAATAATTTTCTTTTTTTCTTAAATGAACTATTCAGAGACGTTTCCAAAAAATTTTCGGAACAAAATTTTATTTTGAAATTAACAAAAGACAAAAATATAACTCATAGTTTCTAAATCTTTTAAAATTTGTTAAAGTTTTAGTGCACAAGAAAATATTAAGATTATTTTCAAAATTATTACTTTGTTTCGAAATCCAGAAAGCTGGATGAATAAGTGACTAAAGCAGGTGTCGCTATAGACAAAAGCCACACTATGAGAGATGGAAGAAATCGGAAAATGAAGAAACCCTGAAAGAAATATAGTTATCTGCTGTAAAAAGTTATTGTTTAATATTTTACACAAATTAAATATCTCACGTCAAGGGAATGATACAGCTTAAAGTATCTAAGAAACCTTAGAGACGCGATATCTTAGTCAAAGCATCCAGATTCTAATGACAGTTTTAGACCCCGACAATTATACGTCATGGAGTCTTTAGACTTAAAAATAATCTTTTTTTCCAGTGCAGCAGACAGTATCTTGGAAAATATCCTTACCGCCACAGTACACGCAGTTTACAAGCCATTTTATTATAGGGGCACCATATAGGCGGACTAGCATTTCCCTATGAGGGGACAACACAAACGGAGGCTTTTAGTGGAGCGACGCCTGCATTAGATCCGAGCACCGAGTGATCAGAATTTAATAAATCAAATTCTAAAAATTTATCTTTAAAAATTCACCAAAACTCAGAAAAGGGAGATAAAGATTCGAAAAAGATTTCATTTTAAAGGAATTTTTAGGATCTTTCTCGTGATATAAATTTTATAACCCTCAAATTATTATTTTAAATGCAAAATTAAAAAAAGTTACCAAAACAGCTTAAAAATTTAATTTTAAAAAATCTTAGAAGAGTTTTTCAAAAATCGTTCTTAGTGCACCCATACACTATAAGAAGAATCGCCATGCAAAATTTCAGCCCTTTAGGTACAGCGGTTTGGTCTGTGCGTTGTCAGTCAGTCAGTCAGTTACGGAACTGTGTTATATAAATAGAAAAACACTTGATGGCCGTTCTAACATAGGGGGTATGAAATTTACCATCCTAAAAAGGGAATCGGAAAAATGGGTCCCGTAAGCTAAAGGTTAATAGTTTTCAGTCGGTGAATGATTTTTCTCTGATGGAAAATAATTACAAGATAAAAAGAACTTTTTATATACCATGTTTTTGAATTTTCTGTTGAATCATATAAACTTGACAATTCTATGTATTGATAAATACTTTTTTAAAATTGTCTTTTGATAAATTATCCCATCAATTTGAAAGAAAATGAAGTTAATTGGAAGTTAACTTGCATATAACTTTTCGTTCCCATTCCGGCCAATAGATGGCTGTACCAGTCTACAAAACAAAATTAACTGAAAATAACTGAAAATTAATGTAATTCTGCTTAAAGATGGCTAAAAGTATTAAAAAAATGCATTGTCATCGTGTTCTGAGCTATTCTAAAAGTTTCAAATGTCTAGCTAGTCGGGAAGTTAGTTAAAAATCGATTGCAAGATTTGTACTGGACAAACACACACACAAACAAGAAAGCGAGTTAATTAACACATGGTAAAAATAGTCGTTAATGCTGAGTAGTCAAGAGATGTCGTCCCATGAGATTAACAAATTTTATATTTCATGACAAACGAACCAAGTTCTGAAATAGTTATTATTTATTACAAAAACATAATTGTCACATACCTGATTTCTTAATAAATCTGAGACATTTTCGAAGCCTGAGCTGCTAATGATAATTGTAGGTGTCGTTAAGAAAACCGCAACCAATAACACCGCCGTGTTGATGATTATAGTCTTGATAGTTAACTTAGATTTTCGTTTAGTCAAACTTTCCCTGTAAAGATTGGTTTAGAACTACATTAAGGCTGCTGTGTACAAACCCTATTGGCTTCGCTCACTTCAGTGTTAAAATTGTACTTCGTAATAGAGAAAGAAATTTGACACAATGGGGCATTTTTCGTTTAAATTTTTTTTAATTTTTAAAAAAATATATAAATTATTTTAAAATTTTAATGATTCAGGGAAAAAATCTAGTGTAGTGTGTTTTAAACGCTCCTCCATTCCATTGGTGGGCACAATTTATAAAATGACTAGCTGAAAACCCGCACTTCGCTACGGAGTACATTCAAATTAAATACAACGGTCAATGTATGCAATTAATGCCAAATATATATATATAATAAATACGACGATCAATATATACAATTGATGTAGAAAACAAAATATATTTTTAAAAAATCGTAAGGGATGTTTTATAGACAAAAAATGTCCAATCGTCTGCCGCATTAGCAAGAAAAAAAATATTTTTTGTCTATTTAGTTGTTACGCACAAGACGATAAATTTATTTAAAGTACCAGAAAAAGAAATCACGTGATCAGCATTTAATAAATTAAATTCTAAAAATTAATCTTTAAAAATTCACCAAAAATCAGGAAAGGGAGGTAAAAATTCGAAAAAAATTTCATTTGAAGGAATTTTTATGATCTTTCTCGTGATATAAATTTTATAACCCTCAATGCATTATTTTAAATGCAAACGTAAAAAAAGTTTAAAAAACAGTTTAAAAATTTAATTTAAAAAAATCTAAGAAGAATTTTTGAAAAATCTTTCTTAGTGCACCCCTACACTATTAGAAGAATCGCCATGCAAAATTTCAGCCCTTTAGGTCCAGCGGTTTGGTCTGTGCGTTGTATGTCAGTCAGTCAGTCAGTCAGTGAATGAATGAGTCAGTTACGGAACTGTTTTATATATATAGACTACTGTTGCAAGGTGCAGAAAAGTTGGGGCTCTCTGAAAATACCCTTTTTATTGGATGATCGGCATCTATGGAGCTCTCAATAGTAGACACATTTTCTCCATAGGTTAACATTGAGGTGAGCGATTCCGATAAGGTTAGTACACAGCAGCTTTAGGTTACGAGCGATTTATAAACTGTAAGCATTTCAATGTAGATTACAAGAATGTATCTTTATAACTGGAGAACAAGGATATATTGTACGCATATAACGTAGGATCCTTTAATACAAGCTACTCCACAACTGAACCCTATGACATTTATGAACAGCTGCTTTGCTTTTGGAAAGATAGTGAAATAGGTAGGTGTCAAAGTGGAGTGTATACTGTATGTTCACCCATAGAGAATGTCTATTCTTCATAAGTTGCTTGACACTAATATGATTTGTATTCAAAATAAATCATGATGTATATATATATATACATATATATATTTTATATATTATATATATATATATTATATATATATTATATATATTATATATTATATATATATATATATATATATATATATATATATATATACAGTGGACGCTCGTTAATTCGAACTCAAAGGTTCCCAGAAAAAAGTTCGAATTATCCGAAGTTCGAATTATCCGATGTTAAGAGAAAATATAACTTTAAATGTGTATCGCTGAAGAAGAAACTTCCTAGTATATAACCCCAGAAAATATATTATACTATGTTATCTAAAGTGAAACATATTAAAAAGCAATACAGACTTACCTTAATCATAAAATGAAGCCGAAGATATGCAGTATAAAATAAAATTTTATTAAAAATATGAATTACTCTTTGGGGAAAAACTGTAAAATGGATGTTTGGTTCTGTTTATGATGCCTACATTGTTCAACCAGATTCTCGATTTGAAGTAAACATTTCAATTCATTTTCAGAGGAAGGTTCCATCTGAATAAATGCTTTCAGAGTTTTAATAGATTCCATTATGGCTTTGTCCATTATGGCCGCATTAAAAATATCTTTCGGCAGGTAAGTAGAGAGAAAAGCCCTGGCAGTTTCCTACCGAAATTAGTACATACGTCTTCGTTACATCAGAGCTTTGGCCACATACAGTTTGATAAGAAATATTGTTCCTTGACTTAAATCGAGAAAGCCATCCATCACTGCATTTAAAATCTTCAATATCCATTCGACTTGCCAATTCATCAGCCTTCGTCAGCACTAGAGGTCCATTTATCGGAAAATTTCGAGATCTAACATCCTGGAACCATAGCAGTAGAGCTTTTTCTAGAACTTCTTGGGACGCATTTCCCATGCGTTTCCTTTCTCTAGCAAATTTGTTTTTCCCATGAATCTAAAATTGACTCCTTGTTTTCAAATTAGTTGACAAGGCATTTTTTTTAATTCCATAGTTAGCTGCTAACTTCGTTTTACATTCGCCATTCTCTACTTTCTTTAAAATTTCTACCTTTGTCTCCAAAGTTAGGGTTTTGTACTTTCCACGTGTAGACATCCTGAATTTTTACACGTTCACACCAAACAATCAGGAAGAAAAACTAGACCACATTAGCTTGTCTGCACTGCAGTTATAACTGACGCAGCTCCCTAGAATCTGTAGTAAAGACTAATTTTTCTGAAATTCTAAGAAAATCGATCCAAATAAAGGAAAATTGCTTTTTCCATTTAGCACTAATAAGGACAATAGCTACTAAAGTTTAGTGGACATGCAGTAGTCTTGGAATGCAGGTATGTGCCTCTTTAGACAGAAAAGAAATTTTGATACACAAAATAATAAATACAGTGTGTATTTCCTCCATTAAACGAGGAAAAAGAATTTTTTTGTCAAATTTTTAGTTCGAATTAACCGAAGTGATAAAAATTTAGTTCGAATTAATGAGATATTTTTAACATTAACTCCAATACAAGTTTTTGGGAGCCTTTGGATTAGTTCGAATTAACCGAAAGTTCGAATTAACCGAGTTCGAATTAACGAGCGTCCACTGTATATATATATATATATATATATATATATATATATATATAGTGATACCTCAGTACTCGTCGTTCATGGGATCCAGTAGGCACGACGAATACCGAACGAATTTTTCCCATAAGAAGTAACGTAAATTAAATTCATTGGTTCCTGAAAGCCAGACATTACACATTTTGCTGGGAAATTTATGAATGGATGTAAAACAATTTTTAATACAAAATCTTTACAATCGACAGGCATAATTTAAAACAATAATTAGATAAAATGTGAAGTGTTGAATCAAAATTAACCCCCTTCTGGTTTAAATAAATCGCCGTTTGAAGAAGAAACAAGCGAATGCAAATGAGCAGCGCATTTCTACTAGATAGGAATCCCCGTGGATAGCGTACACACACGACGGTGAGGGGGAAAATGCCACGAGGCGAGGTCGGACGGAGGTGAGCGACGAAAGAGAACAAATTGAAGATGTGGAGATCGCTTTTCCGTACAGCAGCCGGACATTAACAAGCTTACCGAAGGCGTTTTGAAGTTAGCTATCGTTCCAGCGACCTGGTGATAAAGTGAATCCAAAAAGGTTAGTGTGGCGTATGTACAAGTAATGGTGTGGCTGAATTCTGGCAGAGTTTCCGTAATATAGTTACCGGGATTAACACGCGAAATAAATTTCCCTTTGCCCGCTAGCATCGAATACGGAAGTTATGTGGTCTAATTGTTGTTGAATAAATAGAGTTTAGTGTAGAAAATCTCGTCGCATCTCGTTAATGGTGACTTGTTTGTTTTAGTGTATACGTTACCACAAACTAAGGTAATGAAAACAGAGAAATTTACGAAAATAAAATAAAATTTATCTTCACTCATCCTGTACTGAAAGGAACTGATGGCCTAATGGGATAGTGGCAAAGTAGAAAAGGAGTTACTGCATCGAAGGGGAGTGTCCTACTCATAAAACATCAGGCTCTTGCACAGGGATTCTTTTCTTAACATATCCGTGTTGTAGACTCAGATTGAGGGCGTTTCACTACAAACCTTTCAATCAAAACTTGCTTCTGCCGAGGTTTCAAAATGTTTCTGAAGTGAGGCATTACTTGATCTATAAACAAGCCCACATTTCGGCTTGCTACAGCTTTGTCAGGGTGATACTTTTGATAAAATTTTGTAATTCAACCCATTTAGAAAACATTTCAGCATGTGCGACGAGTAAACGTCAAGCATTTTACCGGTCGAAGTGCGACGAGTACCGACGTTTGACTGTAATATAACTAAGTGTTAAGTAAGTGACATATATTTACTATAATATTAACAGGATCGGGAGCTTTGCTAATTTTCAAGGATTTGTAGTATTTATCATTTTGATTGTCCGAATATTCCTTTTTGATATTTCTGGCCCTGAAAACCATGAGTATATCAATATATATATATATTCTAAAAGGATAAACATTTTCAAAAATATGAATATTTTAAACTGAATAGAAATATAAATTAAGTTTGATAAAATATTATTGTTAAAAAATAATTACAAGATAAAAAGAACTTCTTATATACCATGTTTTTAAATTTTCTGTTGAATCATATAAACTTGACAATTCTATGTATAAATAAATACTTTTTAAAATTTTTTTGATGAATTATCCCATCCACTTGAAAGAAAATGAAGTTAATTGGAAGTTAACTCGCGTTTAACTTTTCGTTCCCGTCCGGGCCGATAGATGACTGCACCATTCTACAAAACAAAATTAACTGAAAATGAATTCAATCCTGCTTAAAGATAGCTAAGAGTATCAGAAGAATGCATTGTCATCGTGTTCTCAGCTATTCTAAAAGTTTCAAATGTCTAGCTAGTCGGGAAGTTAGTTAAAAATCGATTGCAAGATTTGCACTAGACAAACACACAAACACACACACAAACAAACAAGAAAGCGTGTTAATAAAAACATGGAAATAAAAAAGAAGAGATTTTAGAAACAGGAGGAAGCTATTAGTGTGAAAAATTAAACTGTTTCATCCATAGATATTATTTTTTCATTTAAATGTTTTCAAAATTATTATTTTTGGTACTTGTCGGAGGTACTTGTCGTGTAGACATTCGCTTATAATTCACCGCAGTTTGCTGGCTATTTTATTATGAGGGCACCGTATGGGTGGACCAGCATTACCCCTATGAAGGGACGACAGGAATGGAGGTATTTTAGTGCAGGGACACCGGGATTCGATCCGAGCACCCTCGGCACCGAGAGCCAGCACGCTACACCACTGGGCCACCACAATCCCGTTTTCAAAATTATAGATCAGGCAAGCACACACGCGGTTCCTCTTCTTTTTTTCTAAGGTACATGATACGTGCGTGAGAAAGCATCAGGTATTATTTTACTTCTTCGCAGAAAAAAATCCAATTTAAAGTCACTCTTCACTATTTTATCATTTTATAGTCTGAAAAAGTTAACAGACGATCTCAATTGAATCGGCAGTTTGAAGAAGGGAACAAGCGCCAAAAAAATGAAATTTGGTTTTTTTCATCTAAAATGTTGTTTACATATAGACCCTCCTTGTAAGCTGTAAAGAAGGTAAAAACACTCACATTCTGGTGTAAATCGGGCCTCGCAAAATTTGTCAGTTTGAAGAAGGGAACATATCCCGGTTTTGTTTCCTTCTTCAAACTTATTGATACCGTGCTTGGCCAGACTGTCGCTGTCGTCGCGCTCTTTTACAGCTGGTATTTCCATCTGCTGTTCTGTTATTTCTTTAGCCTTTTGTTTGTAGCTCATCACAGTTTTCTTTTTTTGTTTAATCAACGAAGGCTGCATTTACACGGTAATCCTCTATTAACACTAGCATTACGGCGTTTTCCGTATAACTCTAACTACGATCAGCGGTCATTTTGACTGCTTGTCCCAAATAAAAGGAAAGGCGCGCTTTTTGCTAATATTAAGCACTATTAAAGCTTATAAATATAAACTAAGGTAATACAAGACAAGAAGATCCAGGATATTGGCAAGACAGTTACTCACATTCCACATGAGTGCAAACCATTTTATGAAGAAGTTTTGATGCGACCAACTACTGCAACCACTGCATATTATGATGATGAAAGTGATGATTAGTTATGATTTTTATAATTTTTTACAACATTTTACAAACATATACTAAATTTTTATACATAAAAATATTTCTCACTCTTTAATTATTGATTTTTATGCGTATTTCATAATCAGTTTGAAGAAGGGAACAAATCCATGGTTTTTAGTACCGTATAGTTTATTAAAGGACAGTTCAAATGACCTGTCCAAGGTACTGGAATAGCGGTAAATGTAAAGAATCTTGTATAAAAGTTTAGTGAAAAAAAATAATAAATAAGAAAAGTATGAAGCTTTTTTTAAATTTCCCACAAAAACAGTTTTTGGATTTGTTCCCTTCTTCAAACTGCCGATTCAAATGAAAACTATTCATTCTTACTGTACAGCAAATAATCACGGCGGAAGGTCACAAAAGCGAAAGGAAGAATCCTGGAAGGCAGCCGACTCAGTTCTTTTGCCAGTTGTATTTTCACTTTATATATCTCATTGCTATAATACTCCATACCATCCCTGTAATAGAGTGTAACATAATAACATTATATACTCTGTCGAATTCCTTAATACGAGATGCGCCCATAAAGTAACCGGACAATTTCTATAAATAAGAAAAATATTACTCATTTTCAAAAAAATTATTTCCTTCAAAATAATCGCTAAAGGAACCTATACAATTTTCCCAAAGTTTCTTCAAGTTATCGAAACACTGTTCATAGGCGTTGGAACTAGCCGTTCGCACAACACGCGTAACATTTGATTTAATATCGAGACGTTTTAAAATCTCTGTCCTTTCATGGATTTTGCATTTTTTTATTACAAAGGACTTATTCACCACGAATTTGTTCCTGAAAATCAAACAATTAATCAATATTTTTACAAGGACGTGCTTTTTCGATTAAGAAACAGTATAAGGCGAGTTAGGTAGGAACTGTTTGATTCTGGGCAATGATTTCTTTTATACGATAATGCTAGGCCCCATACAGCAATTTCTGTACAACAATATCTTGCTAAGCATTCAATAACAGTGATAAATCACCCACCATATTCTCCCGACTTATCGTCAGCTGATATTTTCCTTTTTCCGAAGCTTAAGACGGCCATGAAAGGACAGAGATTTGAAAACGTCTATTAAATCAAACGATATTAAATCAAATGTTACACGTATTTTGCGAACGGTTGATTTCAACGCCAATAAACAGTGTTTCGATGACTTGAAGAAAAGTTGAAAAAATTGTATACACTCTTTTGATGATTATTTTGAAGGAGATAAATTTATTTGAAGGTGACTAATATTTTTCTTATTTATAAAAAATTGTCCGGTTACTTTATGGTCGCACCTTGTACATCAACGGGAACAAACAATTAGCAAGATCTCTTCTCCAAATATTTTACTGACCAGTGCTTGGTTCCGAGGGGAATAGTTTTGTAGTGAATTAACAGTTCCAGATATGACTGACTTTAGCATAACTAAAACATTTTTGTTATATATCCTGGACCTGGATAAATATATCCTGGTTTACTTCACTGTTTATGATGAATTCTGTTGCTGTTTCTAATCCCTCCTGGTCTAGAGGTGCTATACCAGGCCCAGAAATCCTCACGAGGTTCATTAAAAGACAAGGATCGGTAATAAAGTCCTCCCTAGATAAATTTAAGCAAGTTAGAATGTGGCCCAGAGTGTCCTGCCTAGCATTACACTTCCTACAAGTGGGAAAAGTTTTGTTTTGTAGATACAAATTTAGGCACCTCAAGTAGCCACTGGCAAACTTAGAGATTGCAGTTTGCTCAGCTCTATCGTCCTTAGAGATAAGAGCTCTGCCAGCGCAGACACGCATGGACCACGGGAGATCTCAGTACTCTGGATAAACGATTTCCTTACGGAATAAATCCCCAGATCAGCAAGAACCGAAGAGGTTGGTGATCCTTCAGCGGTACCCTCCTTTGCCAGGGTGCCAGCCATCTCCGTGCCAAATAGGCGCACATCAGAGGGTCTTAACACAATAAATGCTACTATAAACAGGAAATCAAACGTAAATAAAGCACAAATAGCAATAAGGTGCAATTTTGCATACGGCCGTTTCGAAGCTGCAAAGGAGCTTCTTCATCAGTGCAAAGAACTTAGTGGCCAAAACAAGTTTTCGGCTTTTTGACCTGTATGCAAAATTGCACCTTATTGCTATTTGTGCTTTATTTACGTTGATTTCCTATTTATTCCTCGAGCACAAAGGTTTTGTCTTTTCTTTTCAAATGCTACTATGTTAAAACTACTGAGACGATGTAAAATCTAAAAAAACACAGTTAAAATTTTATGTTACAAGCAAATCCAGAAAATATTCAAGGTATGAAAAGAAAATGAATGTCATATCTTTTCAAATGTAAATTGCTATTTATTTGGATCCGAAGAAATAAGTTTAGCAGAAAGGTCATTCTTAAACGTTCTAAAAACATAGAACGGATCCTGAGTGGCGCTTTTGTCGATGGGTTATTTACCGAACAAGAGTATCAAATATAATAGCAGATGTTTACAGAGAATTTTCCTGTTTTTTCATAAAACCATTAGGAAAGTGCGGAACGATTTCGAATAAATAAAAAGATGTTATGTAAATATCAAAACAAAATTTGACATGTTTACACATGATATATTAAAATATTAGATCATTTGATGTTAAATTTTCCGAAACACCCGTATATTCAGGTTGTTGTATTACTGGTTCTGAAACATGGAATGCCTCTTCTTACCATCTTTCCCTTGCAAGGACAACAGCGATAGAAATGGCAATACCAACAATGCCTTTTCACGTACACTTGTCGAGATTCTTTGCTGAGGATGTGCTCACATACAACCAAGCATCTTCCAAGTACTTTCTGGAATGGGTTGAAAGTCAGCATTGAATTTAAGTTTTAAAACTAAATTAAATTACATACCGAATACATTGGATGCGTACAACAAAATACACATGTATATATATAATATAATATACATGCAATATATATATATATATATATATTATTATAGATATTATCTATAGATATATATATATATATAGATAGTATATATATTATATATATATATATATATATATATATATATGTATGTGTGTATGTATGTATGTATGTATATATATATATATATATTATATAATATATATATATTATTATATATATATATATAATTATATATATATATATATATATATATATATATATATATACAGGGTGATTCTTATTAAACTGACACTACTCAGAAGCATCTGTAGCGCGATCTATCAACCAGATTTCCACCAAAATTTATAGAGGGACAAAGGACGACATGAGAAAGAGTTTCCATGAAAAAAAAAATTCCAAAAGTCGCCGATAAGGGAAGATATGACACTGTTGTCGCGCATCCCAGAATTTGCACAAAACGCAAGTAAAACGCCAAAATGCAAATTCACGACTACGTATGTCGTCCTTAGTCCCTTTATCAATTTTGGTGGAATTTTGGCTGATAGATCGTGCTACAGGTGGCTCTGAGTAGTGTCAGTTTAATAAAAATCACCCTGCATATATATATAATATAATACACTCAAACCTCTTTTGTGCGGTCAGTATGGACAGAAAAAGAAACGCACAAAAACTACTTAAAATAACTTAAAATTCCCATTTAGTTAATTTCTTACTTAGTTTAGTTAATTTCTTATTTTTAACTTTTACTTTCCTTATTTTTACTTTCCTCAATAACGGTCCTTCGGAGAGAAAAAAATTGTCCTGCGTCGCGAGTTATAATTTTGGAAGCGCGCCAAACCCAGTAGCAGTAAACATTTAAACAGAAAAGTACCAAAATGCGTAAAAAAAGAAGAAAAAAAAGAGGTAAGCAACGATAAGTAGTCCTATGTTAATAACCGCGCGTAGTTTCGTTAGAGGAAACTACTCTGAAATATTTTTTCATTCATATTATGTAATTTCAAGAACATTTTTTAACATATACCGCATAAAAACAATAGTATAAAAATAAAAAATCGTACAAAAAAAAAAAAAAACCGCACAAAACAACAGTTTTGAGTATATATATAATATATATATATATATATTATATATATATAACATACAAAACCTTTTTTAATTTCCGAATTAAATTTATTTTGCTTTAAAATTACTTGGGCATAAGCAAACTAATTTCATTTTCGATTTAAGAACAAAGGATTTGAGCGTAACCTGAAAGCAATAGTAGGTAATCAATATATCATCTCTTTAACCTCCAGTCTCGTGGGCGCCAACTCTTATAACCGGCCAGGGTATCGAGCCGGTAAACTCCTCTGTCCAATCAATGCAAAATTAAGGGTCATGTGACGACGACCTCGTGAAGTTTTTAAAAGACCTTTTGATCGGGGATTTTGTGTAATTGTCGTGGTCCCGATAATATGTAGCAATGTAAGAAATAAAGTTTTTGTTCTCTAAATTTAGAGTGATCCTGTGTGTCCGGGGCTGGAGGGGCCACTCAGAGAGTTTTTTACAACGATCTTCGAGATGCCGAAACCGCCACGAACTTCACCGGCCAACTACATTGTTATGCGCGGGAACTGAATTAAGAACGAGATCTCTGTGACGCATTGGCGGCAATCAACACCTTTCTCCCTCGCCGCCGCCCGTGCTGTTACTTACTTACACTTACTTACATTTACTTACACACACACACATATATATATATATATATACTAGCTGAAAACCCGCGCTTCGCTACGGAGTACATTCTAATTAAATACAACGGTCAATGTATGCAATTAATGCAAAAAAAAATAATATATATATTCATAATAAATGCGAAGATCAATGTATACAATTGATGTAATATATATATAAAATCGTAAGGGATATTTATTTTTTTTATAATATCCAATCGTCTGCCACATTAGAAAGAAAAAAAAAATATTTTTTGTCTATTTAGTTGTTATGCACGTGACGATAAATTTATTGAAAGTACCAGAAAAAGAAATCACGTGACCAGCTTTTAATAAATTAAATTCTAAAAATTAATCTTTAAAAATTCACCAAAAATAAAAAAATGGAGGTAAAGATTCGAAAAAGATCTCATTTTAAAGGAATTTTTATGATCTTTCTCGTGATATAAATTTTATAACCCTCAAATTATTATTTTAAATGTAAACTTAAAAAAATTTACTAAAACAGCTTAAAAATTTCATTTAAAAAATCGAAGAAGAAATTTTCAAAAATCTTTCATGGTGCACCCCTACACTTTAAGAAGAATCACCATGCAAAATTTCAGCTCTTTAGGTCTAGCGGTTTGGTCTGTGCGTTGTAGGTCAGTCAGTGAGTCAGTTACGGAACTGTTTTTTATATATAGATATATATATATATTATATATATATATATATATATATATATAATATATATAATATATATATCTTTACTTATATAAAAGCCTAGAGTAGAAAAGTGTAGGTAACCATTCCGGGACGGACCAAGTCGGGAACATCTTAACAATGCGACGCCATTTTCTGAAATTTTTCTTGAAAAGTAATACCACAAAAGTTACATATTTTGAAAGCCCTTTAAAAAATATGAAAATTACAAGTGAACAACACCCTAGCTCAAAACAGTTTAGTTTTATAAATATCTTCAAATTAAAATATCATTGAAAAGAATCATTTATTCAATTGAGTCATTCACTTGAATTTCGAATTCATTCTACTTCATGGTTTTTCATATTCCCTTTAAATAACTACATTTTTAATGTTTAATTTTAATGTTAATTAAATTGTGTTTCACTTAGCTAATTATTATGTAATTATTATAAATTAATGCAGAATTTTACACTTAAAGGAAAATTAAATTTTTCTGGAACCTATATAACATTATGTACCTGTACTCATCGTAGTATATGTTTAAAATCTTTCTTCATTACATTCAAAAATAGAATCTTCATGCTTTTTTTTGTTTGTTCGTATGAACTCTTATGAAAAGTAAACGCTGATCAACATTCCGTCATTTTTGACGGGGGTTATATACTAGTATATATATATATATATATACATAACAGTTCCTTAACTGACTGACTCACTGACTGACATACAACGCACAGACCAAACCGCTGGACCTAAAGGGCTGACATTTTGCATGGCGATTCTTCTTATAGTGTGGGGGTGCACTAAGAAAGATTTTTTAAAAATTCTTCTTAGATTTTTTAAAATTAAATTTTTAAGCTGTTTTACTAACTTTTTTTTAAAGTTTGCATTTAAAATAATAATTTGAGGGTTATAAAATTTATATTACGAGAAAGATCCTAAAAATTCCTTTAAAATGAGATCTTTTCGAATGTTACCTCCATTTTCTGATTTTTGGTGAATTTTTAAAGATTAATTTTTAGAATTTAATTTATTAAATGCTGATCACGGGATTTCTTTTTCTGGTACTTTAAATAAATTTATCGTCACGCGCATAACAACTAAATAGACAAAAAAATTTTCTTGCTAATGTGGCAGACGATTGGACATTATCCAAAAAATATTAAAATACAATAAAAGATATTATGTTCCTCAAACTGTACTATATTAACTGTACTATATCTTTAGTATGTTATATTAGATTTAATTTGAATATTTTCTTCTACATTATTTTGTCTATAAAAATATCCCTTATGATTTTTTTATAAATATATATTTTATTTGCATCAATTGCATACATTCATCGTTGTATCTATTATATATATGTATATATATATTATATATATATATATAATATATATATAAATAATCCAACATATATAGATAAAAAATTATACTAAAATAGACAAAAACAAACAGAAATCAAGCTCTCTGGGCATCCACGCACCAACGGCAAGATTCTGCATAAGAGCCGGAACTGAACCATAAAACGACAGAGGTAATCGACAGGTCACGTCATCAGGGGACCTAACCATGTCATTACCTCAAGGGGAACTTTCTGAATAGGATGCAGGTAATCCCAAAAGACATCCCAAGGCCCCGAGTTCCCCAATGAAGCAATTAGTCAAGAAGAAAATGAAAAGACAAACACAACTTACTGTATGGGCTCAACGCACCTTACAAGCAAGCACACAAAAATCCTAATGCAATATAAACGGTGCCTACACCCTAATTCCGTAAGTGACGGTTATAGCGAAACAGCAGCCAGTACTATCCTAATGGTTACGTCATTGTAACATTACTATAACTCCACCCCCCATTACAACTTAACCAAAAAACAAATACTATTCTAAACAACTTTAAAAATTCCTGAGTCTAAATGCCATTTTTTTAAAACTTTTAAATTACCGAAGTTTTTAGGGAAATCGTTTTTTCTTAAGTTTTCCTCGAAAATACTACATGCCTCCAAAAAATCCCCAGCATTGTTACATATGTTTTTTATTCTGTAAAGTTGTGAGTAAAAATATTATAATAAATTTTATAGTAAATTGCTATGGAAATTGGTAAAAGTAATAACCTCGAAGTTAAAATCTAACCTTTTATCATAAATTCCTATTTTTATTCCCTATTTTGAATATTATTTTTAAATCCAGATAAGTCGCACAAAGATTATTTCGTTAGTCCGGTTTAAAGTAAGTTCCTTTGGGTAGATTTGATTAAGAAACTCCAAATCGTTACAGTTAAAAATTATGAGGTCATCAATATATCTAAAACCGGTAAGATATCTTTGTGCGACTTATCTGGATTTAAAAATTAATATTCAAAATAGGGAATTAAAAATAGGAATTTATGATAAAAGGTTAGATTTTAACTTCGAGGTTATTACTTTTACCAATTTCCATAGCAATTTAAACTATAAAATTTATTATAATATTTTTTACTCACAACTTTACAGAATAAAAAACATATGTAACAATGCTGGGGATTTTTTGGAGGCATGTAGTATTTTCGAGGAAAACTTAAGAAAAAACGATTTCCCTAAAAACTTCTGTAATTTAAAAGTTTTAAAAAAATGGCATTTAGACTCAGGAATTTTTAAAGTTGTTTAGAATAGTATTTGTGTTTTTGGTTAAGTTGTAATGGGGGGTGAAGCTATAGTAATGTTACAATGACGTAACCATTAGGATAATACTGGCTGCTGTTTCGCTATAACCGTCACTTACGGAATTAGGGTGTGTAGGCACCGTTTATATTGCATTAGGATTTTTGTGTGCTTGCTTGTAAGGTGCATTGAGCCCATACAGTAAGTTGTGTTTGTCTTTTCATTTTCTTCTTGACTAATTGTTTCATTGGGGAACTCGGGGCCTTGGGATGTCTTTTGGGATTACCTGCATCCTATTCAGAAAGTTCCCCTTGAGGTAATTGACATGGTTAGGCCCCCTGATGACGTGACCTGTCGATTACCTCTGTCGTTTTATGGTTCAGTTCCGGCTCTTATGCAGAATCTTGCCCAGAGTGCTTGATTTCTGTTTGTTTTTGTCTATTTAGTATAATTTTTTATCTATATAGTTGGATTATTTTGTTTTTTCATTATGGGGATATGAAGCTTCTGCGCTATCCTCTATTGAAAATGTTTTTTTTGCAGGATATGTTTTATGTTATAGTGATTTAGCAGTCTATGCTTGAATTTTAATTTTGTTTATTTCTATGGTTTACTGTTTAAAAAAATTATATATATATATATATATATATATATATATATATAAATTAATTATTTGGCATTAATTACATACATTGACCGTTGTATTTAATAGGAATGTACTCCGAAGCGAAGTGCGTGTTTATATATAGCTTTAAGTTGCTTTCTTGTTTGTTATTGCCCCCAGTAGTATTTGTTTATTTGTTTTTGCATCAATCGTATTATATATATATAATATATATATACAGATAGATAGATGGATAGACAGATAGGTAGATAGATAAGTCATAATAATTTTAGGGTAACACTACATAACTGCATTAAGAATTGTTAGGGAAAATCCCGATTAGCTTTCCTCTTCTTCCCCTAACCTTCCAGCCACGTAGCAGGAGCGATGTATTTACATCATTTCCCACCTCCACAGCAATGTGTAAGCATCGTCAGACGCCAGTTGCGTCATGACCAGCGATATGCCAGCCGAACGACGTCATTCATCCAACGATGACGCCATACCATCAGTTAAGAATGACGTCAACGCACATCACGTAAAATTAGCATAATTAACTTTGCTATTCTCCTGCCACGAGGGAGCGCGGCGGTCGACGCCGGTATAAATACCCAGCCCGTTCACTTAGACGGGGTATTCGATGTAGTATTCGCTGTGGTATTAGACGGTGTGGTTGAGTGATAGTTGCTGAGAAGCGATTTTACCGAGCCAGGCTCTACCGAGGACCCGTATTAGGAAGCGGCGACCAACTTGCCAGCAGTGCACTGATGCTCTAGTCGTCTCGACCTTGCATGCCCGCAGGTAGCCACGGGATAGTTTTTGTGCCAGGAAGGCGCTATCTACCTTAAGTGTTTTCTTACCACGATAGCAAAGCTTTGCCTCGACCACCTGTGAGTTATTTTTCTTTTATTTTTCCACACCTCGGTAAGAACACGACAAAGCCAACTTTTTAGGATAACACTACGAGCTGTGTAGTGCGTCTGTAAACAAGACACTTTAATGTCGTTTTACTAAATAAATGTATTTGTTATTTTACCTAAACCTTCGTACGTCTTTTTAACATCTTGCATATCACACAACAAAGCTAGCTAGCGTTGCTCTGACTACATCTAAAGATTAAGAGTCCAACCTTCCCTGCTAGCCAGTACGACTCTGCACTATTAGCTATCAGTAAAGTTTGGGGCATTCCTGCCCCCAAATCTTAACTAACTTTGGTTGGAAGAGCCGCCAGGTTCTAGCGGCTCAATTCCGTAACATTTTGGTTATGGGCCGCCAGGCCCTAAAGTTAAGTTGTAAACAACTACTTTTTACTTAAGGGTGACTTTGATCTAAAATAGCAGAGCACAACGCGAAAGCTTTGTGATATGTGAGAAGCTAAGCGTCGAAGGTATAAACAAAAGGTAAAGGCCCTGAATTTATGAAATTCTATATTTGGGGGGGGCCTATTTGTATATATATATATATTTAGTGTTTTAAATACTGTCTTGCATTTTTTTATATGCTTATATTATATATAGATTTACATACTGTACTTGTAACTTAAAACATGGCCTCTTTACAACCCCATATGGCTATAGATAAATTGACCGAGGAAAATTTCCATACCTGGGTAGCAGATATTAAATTTGTACTAATATCCCTTAATGCGTGGGACATTGTGAATAACCGCGAAACCAAACCGATAGCAAGTGCGGAAAATTTAGCTGAGGTAAGGGACTTTGAAAGAAGAACCCGACTCGCTTTATCTACAATCTTTTTAAATCTATCCCCTGCGTTTAAGTCGGTCGTGGAACATTGTACCACCCCCCCAGGACACATGGTCAACCCTGAATAGGCATTTTCAGCCTGACAGTCGTAGCCGGCACATGCAGTTATTTACCGAACTGGTTAATTGTAAGCCCTACGCTAGCGAGAAAATTAACATGTTTGCGGCACGAATCCGCAAGTTAAACGAAAGCCTAAAGGGAATAAATCAAGAAATAAATGAGACTTACCTCTGTTTCCAGCTAATCCGGTACTTACCATCGGAGTTTGATCACTTAGTGCAAACTATACTTCGTTGGAAAGATGCGGAATTTAAATTTGAAGCCATTCTAACTGAACTAGTCGCCGAAGAAACCCGAATTAGCGTGCAGAGACAGGATAAGCGTGAAAACGCTACTTGCGAAACGCAGAACACCTTTTCGGGTCGGCATAATTCTCGAAGTTGGAATAAAGACAATTTCCGACCGAAAACTCCATCAAGAAGCCCTTCTCCCAAAAACAAGTCCATTTCGGGAAATACCCAAGTGGGAAATCACCGGGGCGTAGAAAATCTAAACGCTCGTTCCGGCGAAACTCACCAAATAATGAAAACCCCAGAGCCATTATACTGTAGAAGCCCTATTTACATCTCACAGTAATCCAGGTGACTGGGTCGTCGACTCAGCGGCAACCCATCATTTTGTAAGGATAAATTCCTATTTGATGGACCCCTTGAGGATGTAAATGACAGGAGCCTAGCAGTTGCTACTAGGGGAAAGCCTATCCCTATCAAGCAAAGAGGGCCAGTCGACCTACTCTGTAAGGGCGAGAAACGCGCCATTACGCTTATGCGTGCATTGTATGTACCATCTCTAAGGCGCAACATAGTTTCATTACCTTTACTTGACGAAGATGGATTTACTTTTGAAGGGGGAAATGGACAACTCCACGTTTACGATAAAGATGGAAAAGGTTATTTCACAGCTCGCAAACAGGGGGGAATTTTTTATGCAAAACAGCAGCTAACCCCAGAACAAGCTGCGAGAAAGAAAGCTTACCAACACGAGAAAGAAACTCGACCGAAGAAAGGTAAGGCTTATGAAACTACAGCTAGAAAGAAACGAAATACCCTAAGCAAAAGTAATCAAAAACCTGCCAGTGCATTGAGCAGATGGCACCGCAGAATGGGCCATATGAACCCTGAACTAATCAGCCAGTCTTTTACAAATAAAAGTGTCAGGGGTGCTCAGGAGGTAAAATCATCCAAACTTTTTTGCGAGGATTGCAGGTTAAATAAAGCTAAACGGGTGACATTTAAACCAATCGGCCAAACTAGGTCAACAAAACCACTAGAACTTTTACATCTAGATTTGTGGGGACCTGCTTCAACGACGGGATATGCAGGAGAGGGTATTTTTTGAGTATCACCGATGATCACTCAAGGAAAATCGCCCTGTATCCGATTAAAGATAAGACAGCTACTTTTCCCACCTTTTTAAATCATGTGAAACGCGCCGAAAGATTCCTTTCAACTAAGCTCAAAGCTATCAGAACTGACAATGGTAAGGAGTTTGACAACTCACAATTCCAAGAGTATTGCCGTACGAATGGTGTGGCCCACGAATTTACCGATATTTATTCGCCTGAAATGAATGGAGTAGCAGAGAGGTTGAACCAGACAATAGGGAATACCCTCCGCACGATCCTAAATTCAAGTAAGGTTCCAGTAAAATTTTGGCCAGAAGCCGTCCGCTATGCGGCCTACAATTGGAATAGAGTGTGCCGTAGAAACCAGACGAAAACACCGTTTGAGAAATACGGAAAGTTCAAACCCTCCATTAGTCACCTTAAACCATTCGGGTCAGTTTGTTTTGTGGGTGTGCCGAAGCAACACCGAACCAAACTTGATCCCAGAGCTAATAAGGGAGTTCTTGTAGGCTACGCATGTAGGATTAAAGGGTACAGAGTGTTGTTCCCAGAAACTGGGCGAATAGTCGAAACCCGGAATGTTAGCTTTGCTGAAGATGAACTAAATTTTTATCAATTGAAAGCTAAGCAGACTAACAATGGAGCAGTGCTGGGCGACCATCCAGAAACTACCATATACTCACTTCACAACCCGGAGCTTGAGACGGTGGTAATCCCACATATGGATTCACGCCGAGTACATACCCGGAGTTACCAGCAGGATCCCAGACCAGGCCCTAGTTATGCAGTTCAAACTGATGAAGCAAGTGAAGACGAATCAGACAGAGAACTATACGTCCAAACACCTAGACTCCGAGTCGCTAAGTGGACAAGGGAAGCCGTTCCGAGACCAGATGGAAAGCGGACCGATATATATTATCGAGAAGTTAAAAGGCAAGGGGGCAAGAGCCACATATTGCGAAGCCTCAAAGAACTCAAGCAATACTGTAAAAAGCATAAAATTGAGTACCAGCCTGAATACTTCAACTTTAGCGGTAAGAATGGTAGGACGGGCCCTGTTCCAACCCCTCAGCGACAGGTGATTGACGATGATAGCGATCTGGAATCTGAAAGTCAGACGGAAAATGAAGAAATCAACTACTTTTCCGCCTATGACACTTCCGAAAGTGAGATTGACACAGCATGACTAGAAACTGTAGTCATCCCGAAAACCTTTAAACAAGCATTCAAAAGTAAAGAATCTAAGCTATGGAAGAAAGCGATGGAAGAAGAATTAAAAGTGTTAAGTGAAAGGGGTGCATGGAGCCTAGTGCCGCCACACTCAAAGTACAAGCCTCTCGGTTGTCGGTGGGTTTTTACAACCAAAACTGATGAGCATGGAAATGTGGTAAGATACAAAGCGAGGCTCGTAGCACAAGGCTACAAACAGGTAAAGGGAGAATCCTATGATGAAACCTTTTCACCTGTAGTCAATTTCACCCTTATACGCCTATTTTTCTCCATGCTAGTTTCCAACCTAAAGTGGTATCACCTCCAGTTAGACATCAAATGCGCGTATTTATACGCACCCTTATCTGAAACCATTACGATTACCCAACCACCCGGTTTCGTAGAAAAAGGAAAAGAAAGCTACCTCTGTCTACTAAAGAAAGCCCTTTATGGCTTACACCAGAGCGGAAGGGTATGGTTTTATGAAATTGAGAATATATTACTTGAAAATAATTTTAAGAAAATTAACTGGGCTAACTGTGTTTACCATTTATCTAATAATCTAATTTTACTTTTATACGTAGACGATATAGTTCTTTTTGGAAAAACTAAAACCCATATTGAAGCAGCAGTTAAAATTCTGCAGAAGTGTTTCGACATTAAAATACTTGGCCAAACTTCTAAGTTATTGGGGGTTGAATTTGAATTCAATCGAAAACAAGTTTTCATTCATCAAACCCAATACATAGATCAAGTTGCTAAACGCTTCAAAACCTTCAATATCCCAATTGTATCCTTACCCATAGCTAAAGGAACAATATATACCAAATTACAAAGCCCTACATCTGAACCTGAATTAACGGAAATATCAAAACTACCGTATCGAAATATCCTAGGGTGTTTAGCATTTATCGCAAGTCGAACTAGACCCGACATTGCGTATGCGGTAAATATCTTCAGTCAGTTTCAGTCTAACCCAGGATTTGCTCACTGGTACGGTCTATTGAAGCTATTAGGGTATGTAATAGGTACAAAAGATTTAAAGCTAAATATTTCCTCTACCTCTAATGAATTAACAGCTTACAGTGATAGCGATTTTGCCGCCAATCGAGACGACCGAGTTTCAATTTCCGGTCAACTCATTTTACTAGATAAATCGCCTATATTCTGGCGAACTGGCAAGCAAAAGGCCATAGCGCTGTCAACTATGGAAGCTGAATTCATGGCCATAACAGAAACCTGCAAGGAAATACTGTGGATCAACCGTATAATGCAAGAATGCGAAAAATTGAAGATAATCAAGCTAACTAGATCCAAACCCCTTATCAGAACGGATAACTTATCTGCAATAGACTTCTTAAAATCGCCGATTGAAAATAGTCGCACTAAGCTATTCATATAAAGCTTCTATTTGTGCGTGATCTCCTTCTAAAAGAAGTTTTCGAGATAAAATTCGTGCCTAGCAAAAAGAATCTAGCAGATCCGTTCACAAAACCAAAAACAAAAACAGACTTTTCAGCCTTTAAACAAATAATTTTTAAATCAGAAACTTGAAAGCTATAAACTTAAAGTAAATTCCTAACTCTAATAACCGAATTTCCTTAAAATAAACCTTATCCTTGAGACTAGGACGGTTATTAATTTATGAGTTATATTACTTTCCATTATTTTCTGTTTACGGAACTAACGGCCATTGTTTCGGGTTAGTTCTATGAGAACCTTCTTTCTCCCACATAATTTGGGAGGGGTTCGCTTAAAGTGTTTGAAGGCCACCTTGGGTCAGTTTGTTTTACCACGCACGAGTGGTGTGTTTTGTCCCTTTTCGTCGTTTCGCTTGGGAGAGACCAATTTAATTGTCCGCTGGAATCCGGTAAGTACCCTCAGGAAAGGGATCCTGAGAGCGAGCGGCCCCCTGTTACGTCTCGTTGGGGGTGAAAATGTAATCTGCCAGAGCTCTTGGGGGAAATTTTCTGGGGGGAGTACTAACTGGAGGTAGGCCTTTTCGTGGCATTAATTTCTTTTGTTTGTGAGTCCCTCATTTTAATATAAGAATGCCACTAAGTCCCGGACCTCACCCGAGCGGAACGAATTTATTTAAACTTAAGTGATATACAGTGGTAATGTGTTTATACATTCTGCATTTTTTGTCGCATGTGTATTAATACTAACGGTACCATTGCATATTATTCTGTACTGTGTTTATATATTGCACGTTTATGTCTCTATCTAGCATTGTGTTTATATCTACATACTAGCAATAACTGTTTCTATATTTTTCCGTACTGTGTCTATACTTTAATATATTACTAGTACGTTGTTTGTGACAAGCAAATTGTAATCAATTTAATATATTCTTAAAGTTTTATGCTATTTAAACATCGGAGGGTATGTTATACGCAAATGTTTTTTTTTTTCGCATGATTGTGTGTATGAAAGTGGGCCCAGCGAATGTTTTGAATTTTTGTCTGAAAAAAATACTGCGTGTATATACTTTGCCCTACCTGTTTGATGAATTGTATTGCATATTATTTGCCTAGGAATATTGCATTTTTGAATTGTATTGCATAATTGTTCAGGATTATAAGCTATTTTATAGAAACATGTCAACAGAAATTTATTGTATTTTTATACAAGCGACTTACCCTTATGGTTTTGCAAACATGTAACTTAAACCACGTTCATGTGTTGGTGCTCATTTCTGTAAAGGGGGGGCAGTTGTTAGGGAAAATCCCGATTAGCTTTCCTCTTACTTCCCCTAACCTGCCAGCCCGTAGCATGAGCGATGTATTTACATCAATTTCCCACCTCCACAGCAATGTGTAAGCATCGTCAGACGCCAGTGCGTCATGACCAGCGATATGCCAGCCGAACGACGTCATTCATCCAACGATGACGCATACCATCAGTTAAGAATGACGTCACGCACATCACGTAACATTAGCATAATTAACTTTGCTATTCTCCTGCCACGAGGGAGCGCGGCGGTCGACGCCGGTATTAAATACCCAGCCCGTTCACTTAGACGGGTTATTCGATTAGTATTCGCTGTGGTATTAGACGTGTGTGGTTGAGTGATAGTTGCTGAGAAGCGATTTTACCGAGCCAGGCTCTACCGAGGACCCGTATTAGGAAGCGGCGACCAACTTGCCAGCAGTGCACTGATGCTCTAGTCGTCGTCGACCTTGCATGCCCGCAGGTAGCCACGGGATAGTTTTGTGGCCAGGAAGGGCGCTATCTACCTTAAGTTGTTTCTTACCACGATAGCACAGCTTTGCCTCGACCACCTGTGAGTTATTTTTCTTTATTTTTCCACACCTCGGTAAGAACACGACAAAGCCACTTTTAGGATAACACTACGAGCTGTGTAGTGCGTATGTAAACAAGTGACACGTTAATGTTCGTTTTACTAAATAAATGTATTTGTTATTTTACCTAAAGCTTCGTACGTCTTTTTAACATCTTGCATATCACACACCAAGCTAGCTAGCGTTGCTCTGACTACATCTAGAAGATTAAGAGTCCACCTTCCCTGCTAGCCAGTACGACTTCTGCACTGATTAGCTATCAGTAAAGTTTGGGGCTTCTGCCCCCAAATCTTAACTAACTTTGGTTGGAAGAGCCGCCAGGTTCTAGCGGCTCATTTCCGTAACAAGAAGTTCAGATATCTAAGTTGACAGAGTCTACTCTATTAAATAAGAAAAAACATTAAAATTTGATTTGGCGCTACACACTTGACTGATTCACATGCCAGCTAACAACATGAGTATAGTGTTGACCCCTATAGATCCTTCACATGGACTTACAAGGCCTTGACGGCAAAAAAAATCTTGTTTCTTTAGTTAAACACGTGTTAGAGAAGACACCCAGCGTGAGAAAGTTGGCTTTGCACCGAGTGATATCGTTATCAGTTTCACAGATCTACGTTTCTTCCTTTTCCCGAGTATTTGCCAAATTTCCAGTGAAACAAGATACATGGCAATGCCTTGGCGACGTTTGACATAGGAAGGGAAAAGAATGAATTTTATAAATTAATATCTTGCTGCGTTTAAAAATATCGAACTTAGTTTTTTAAAGTTTCTAATTCCACCTTTATTTATGCTTTAATATCTCGATAAGCAATTGAAAAGTCAAATTGTAAAATGTTGAGTAAAAAAAAGCAGTGCATAAAAAGAATAATTAAAAATTTATGTATCATATGGAAACACAAGCTGTGGCTTTCTAAAAACTGAAATTAAGAAATATCATTCCAAATAAAATTTCAATGACTGCCTAAATTGAGAACCGAAATCTCCTTTTTTTTAAAATTGCAAATATTAATATTTCATCAGCTACTTTTAACATATTAAGTTTAAGGCTGCCGTGTACCAACCTTATTGGATTCACTGACCTCAGTGTCAACCTAGGGAGAAAATGTGTCTACTATTGGAAGCTCCATCAATGCCGATCATCCAATAAAAATGGTATTATCTGAGGCCCGAACTTCTCTGCACCTTGCAACAGGATTCATTGTATAAACTGGAACCACCAAAGGGAAGAGATGGAGCGTTTAAACAAACTAGTCCAGATTTCCCCCACGAATACTTTGAATTTTAAAATATTATTTGAATTTTTTTTAAAAATGAAAAATGTCCCCAGGTGTCAAATTTCTTTCTCTATTACGGACTATAAGGTTTTTCTAATAAAATCTTTCCGGTCCAGTCTTCAATCTTTGGGCCCCTATTTCTCCATAGGTTAACATTGAGCTGAGCGAATCCAATAGGAATTAGTATACAGCAGCCTTAAGCTGCTATGTACTAAAGAAGAAATCGTATTTCCTTTTCCTCTTCTTGGGGCAGACGCTTGTGGTGGGAGGAGTACAGTTGACAGGATTCGAGAATTCCACCCCCTTTAGGATTGACATTTTGAGGATTGTAATGGCTCCTCTCTCTATATATAGGGGGTTAAGCGCCGCCCCCAAATCTTTATTTAAAATATATTTTTGTCAACGATTTACAGGTAAATAAATGCTGATAATCAAATAAAATTGGTATTGTCAGATAGCCTGAACTTTTCTGCAAAGCGCTACGGGATTCATTTTAGTAAATTCGTCCCCGAAGGAATGATGAGCGTTTAAAACACACTATACCAGATTTTTCCCCGAATAATTTAAATTTTTAAAATATTTATTGCATTTAAAAAAACGAAAAATGTACACAAATGTAAAATTTCTTTCTCTATGACGGAGTACAATTTTTAAAAAAAAAATCTTTGAATCCAAGTTGCAATCCGTAAACAAATTTTCTCCATAGGTTAACATGAGGTGAGCGAATCCAACAGGTTAGTACACAGCAGCTTAATACAGCAGCTGACACGTGGCAAGAGAATGAAATTAGGGAAGGGGTGATGGCTTCTCACCATTTCCGGGGTGATGGCCGGAAAGCGGCATTTTCTGCAGGGATATAACTGTGCAGTTTGTCTATGAGTAGGACAGACAGACAGAATTTCAATTCAATGCAGATCGCTGTACAGAAAAAAATTACTTTATTTTTACTCTGTCATCCTATTTTAATTCAGCATTCGTCCACAGTCGCACGAGGTATACAAATTGAGATTCAAAAAACTTTCCTTTAGGGAATCATTCGAGTATGAGATCAACTTCATGGTAATAATTTCTAGTATGAATGTCCATTCCCCTCCCCGCTCTGCAGTATAAACTAATTCATCGTATATGAACCGGAACTGAGGTACAGCAAAATGCCTGCTCAATAACCATACTATTTTTTCTACATATATCAGTAAAGAAGAGTCCAGGCACGAACCCTGGGTGCATATTAACCGAGGTTTACAAAGGTTTAAAGGGTATTGCCCTTTACTAAACTTTCAGTTCTTACACGAACTCTTCTGTCAATAAATATAAATAAAAAAAATTTAAAACGACTCTCTGGATTCTATTGTAAAAGCCTCTGTTACGCAATGAGTTCGACAAAGGGAAGTCTGAGTTAAAAAATAAATAACTTTTATCGCTGTAGGTTTACTTACCAACATTTTACGAATTTTCATGCTTTACTAAACTGCATGTGAAAATGCCCAAATTGGTTGAAAAAAATATTATTGCCTGGCGCTCTAATTTAATCAAAAGTAAGAGGATAAAGGAGATGTTAAAATATTTTTTTAAAAATAGACATGATTAATACAGGTACTAAGGTAAATTGGGGTAACTGAGCCATAGATTTTCAACTTTTTTATATACTACAGAGTCTGTTCACACATTTTTTAGACGATGTATATTGTATTCACAAAATTAAATTACATAAAATTCTTGGGTTTTAAATGTTCTATTTGACATTCCTTATTCTGAACTATCTTTCGACACCGCAATTTCCAGGATAATAATGCCTTTTGAAGTGTCAGAAGAGGTATTCTATCTCATTCCTCTTGAACAGCTTTCCAGAGTCCTGTAAGGGTTTTGGGACGACGTTTGGATAATGCAGATTTTAAAAGTCCGAAAGCACTAAAATCCATAGGTGATACATCGGGAGATTTAGTAGGGATATCAGTGAAGGGTATGGCCTTGATACCAGTTTTTTGTTCCATTTCTTTTAGGAAATTTACAGTGGATTTTGATGTGTGACTGCTAGCTTTGTCCTGATGGAGTCTCACAGATTGCTGGCACTGTGGGTAAAGCGATGGTATTTCATTCAGAAAAATTGGCGATAAAATATATTCCTGATAGTATTTGGAGTTAATCTTGACATTTTTTCCACTCTCTTTATTTTTAACTTGCCATTATAAGAAAAACCAGCAACAATCATGAATCCCTTAGAAAAACTTTCTTTCGATTCTTTGAACAACGTACTTAAGTTTTTTTTCTCCCCTTTTATAATAATAAATGGCTCTTTTTTTGTTGCAGTCATTTAAATACACCCATGATTCATCTATTGTGACAATTGTTTTCCATTTTTCTTTGGATAAGTGTTTCTCATATAGAATTCTGCAGCGTGTCCTGCGTTTAACGATATGATTTGGAAGAAGACGATGCACATTGCGTTTTTTCGCTTTCTTAAGATTTAAATCAACGTTTATCATTTTGTTTACAGTGGACACCGAGCATTTTGATGATTTTGCAAATGTCCTTTGACTAGGGGGATTTTTCTTTTAACATTAAACAACGTACCTTTGCAATAGTCGAAGATGTCCGTTTTTTCCTTGGATACTTGTTTGGAATTTTTGTCCCACTTGAGGCTCCAATTTGACGTTTTTTTCCTTTCTTGTTGACGATATTACCTATCGACGCTTTAGATATCACAAAACCATGACTCTCACATCGTTTTTGGATAACGGAGTATGCATATTTCTCTTCGGAAAGAGCATAAATGTAGCCTTCGAACCACTGCTTTGTTAAAAACGCCATTTTGAATAAAAAGAAAACTTTCAAGCCCTAGACGATAATTTTGACTTTTGAAAACATAGTACAATTGCAATTATTTCTTTTGCAGCAAACGATTTTTTATTACCGCTTACCAAAATCGTCTAAAAAATGTGCGAACAGCCTCTGTATACTTTTAACACATTAAAATTATACTAACATGTATAATTTTCAAAAATCTTTGTATTACACGCATTTTAGTAAGTCTTAGGGAGTCTGTTTAAGCTATGATATTGATTCTTATTATATACATACTATATATAAATATTGTATATATATTTAAATACAGGTGGGCCCGGTTCCCTTGATAAATGGGGTAAGTGGACCAACCAGGTCTATTTCTCATAATAAACAACAAAATCTGTGACTGGGTAACTGGGTCCAATGCTTGCATATCTGGAAAAGGAAAAAAAATTCTACCCCCATTTAAAAATAATTTTTCGAAGCAATTTATCAATGTTGTAAGATAGATTGTTGCGAACACCGAAAAAAAATAACACACAGAGTGGAATTCCAACCTAATATGTAAAGGAAAAATTTGGGAGGGGATGGACCAGTTACACAAACTTACCTTATATGATTGAAGGGAAAAAAAGTATTAAATCTTATCAAGTCTTGATTATTTATTATCTGACAACAGATTTCACTTTGAGATAATTTGATATAATGATACTGACATTCGGATCCATTGTGGAGCCTGAGGAAAGTTTGACAGCACCTTTTCAAATTTTTGGAGCGACTATTTAAGTCATGAATGTATGTGACTATTCGAAATAGTCTACTTCATAGAATAACGGATATTTGGGGGGGAAATGTCTATTTATTTTTAAAAAATAAATAAAATTTTAAAAATGACAGAACTTTAAAAAAATAGTTAATTTTAATATAATTTGCTATATAATCAAAATAATTTCTAAATCCTTCTTCGAGCACTTTATGACAGCCAATTATTGGATTGCGTTTCTATAATTTATGTTACTTCATACCGTCTTTACTTTAGAAATGATTTCCATATCTTTAAATCGCTCCTGAGTTGTTGTTCATAGATAATCCTTTAGAATAGATAATTCTTTAAATTTTCAGTTCAGAAGAACTGCACTCATCTGCTGCTACAGTTACGGGTACAGTTAGTAGAATTCTTAGTAGTTAGTAGAATTATTACTATAATAACGTCTGGAAATAGGGATTAAAAATTTAATTCTCATACTCTCAAATTAAGGAGTTTATAAAAAAAATAGTGTAAATATTCGCTTCTATTTGTATATTTTTATGAATATCCTCATATATTTAAGTATTTATATTTTTTCGTTATCAGTTAAAATTGCGTATTTTTATTCTGTCTCATTTTGGCGCGTCTTTCAAAACGTCGCCTCACCCATGGGACCGGCTCTGCTGACAGGCAAACAGTTGCATAAGAAATGATGATTATATGGTCACCCAGCGGCTAAGTTGTTAAGGCATCAGCCAGAATTTAGATTTGAAATTGGGTCTCTAAATCTGTAGCCAACTCAATTACCTTAGGAACCTCAATTACTTTAGGAACTCATTTTTCGAATTCTTTGCCCCAGATATCTCCTTTCAAGAGCATATTCGCACGAACATACATTTTTTTTTCTTTTACTTTCCTGTGTTTCCTAACAGTCCATTGGCGTCCGTTTTCAACTGTCGTGTGCCACTGTAAAAACTCTGGACTGGGGCCATCAGGATCTCGATTGTAAAAAAAAAACTAGGATTCGAGTGTAGGTCTGCGAATTTCGATCTGCTTTTCGGCCCTCTAAACCAGTGGTTCGCAAACTGTGGGTCCAGACCCACAGAGGAGTCGTGAAAAAAAAATGGGAGGGGTCTCGGATAGCCTAACGTAAATTTATGTCATACTGAATTATTTAATTAAGAAAACATGCTCTACGCTTTCTATAATTACATATTTTTACCACGTTTTTATTAACTTACTTTCTTGTTTGTGTGTTTGTCCAGTACAAATCTTGCAATCGATTTTTAACTAACTTCCCGACTAGCTAGACATCTGAAACTTTTAGAATAGATCAGAACACGATGACAATGTATTTTTTAAATACTTTTAGCCATCTTTAAGCAGATTTTTACCATGTTTTTATTATTTACAGTTAATTTTATTTTGTAGATTGGTGCAGCCATCTATCGAACGGGACGGGAGCGAAAAGTTAAACGCAAGTTAACTTCCAATTAACTTCATTTTCTTTCAAGTTGATGGGGTAATTCATCAAAATGTTTTTAAAAATATTTATTAATACATAGAATTGTCAAGTTTATATGATTCAACAGAAAATTTAAAAACATGGTATTAAAAAGTTCTTTTTATCTTGTAATTATTAGTATTTTTATTTATATTTTTATGTGTTCAAAATATACGATATTGTTAAATAAGGTGTCAAACAGTCTTACAGGGCTGCATTGCTTCCATTCGCTTTTAACTATACGTGAGAAACTGGGTTTGCAAAATGAGTAGCTATAATAACCAAACAACGGTGATTAGAGAGTAACATTCTCAAGCATTTCACCAAATATTGAAGTAATAGCATCTGATGTCCAGGCCCACCATTCACTAATTTATTTCGTTAATATTTTAGTTTCACATAAACGAATGAAGGTTATAATTTTTAATGTTTTGATTAGAAGCTTGTAATTTTAAAACCCTGCTTCATTTTTAATTTCAATTTCTGTTAAATTTTACGTATATGAAATACTAATACATATTGATGTTTAAATATGAAGTATCAGTCACATGCGATTTGGCAAAAAAACAAGTGTAGATGTTAAAGAAGACGATTTTTTATTGTCTTTATGCAAAGTAAATATATACCCAAAATCTACATTTCATTGTTTTAACAAAGGATTACGTTCTTCCATAACGGTCCGCGGTAAAGCAAAATTTCGGACGTTAAAACCATCGTCGCGATTAATAAATAAAGAGTGGCAGACGATTACGTTCCCCCATAACGGCCCGCAGTAATGCAAAATTTCAGACATTAAAACCATCGTCGCGAGTTATAAATAAAGAGTGGCAGACGATTACGTTCCTCCATAACGGCCCGCATTAAAGCAAAATTTCAGACATTAAAACCATCGTCGCGAGTTATAAATAAAGAGTGGCAGACGATTACCTTCCTCCACAACGGCCCGCATTAAAGCAAAATTTCAGACATTAAAACCATCGTCGCGAGTTATAAATAAAGAGTGGCAGACGATTACGTTCCTCCATAACGGTCCGCGTTAAAGCAAAATTTCAGACGATATGGTTCCGCCCAACTATCTGAGTACACTGGGAAACTCATTGATTGACTTGACATTTACACGAAACTTTAACTTCGATTTTCTGACATATGTAACTTATTTTTCTTACCATCGACTTATTCTGCATAGGGTTATCACTCATCCTTCTCTTCGTATATTGGAATTTTATTATTTAAAAAAAAGAGGTAAGCAACGATAAGTAATCCTACATTAACAACCCGCGGTAGTTTCGTTAGAAGAGACTATCTGATATTTTTTTTTAAATTTGATTATTTCGCTCTTGAATTCTTTTGTTAACGTTTTCCTTTTTAAAAATACAAACCTGTTATTGCAAATAAATTTTCATTGGGGTAGCGTGTTTTTTATTTAAAGAATATGGACGGGGCCAAAAAAAGTTTGCGCACCACTGCTCGGTGTGAATATCTCCATTGCTTACAGTTATTTGACAAAGTGTTTCTGAGAAAAGAATTCTCTTTTGTTGGACAGTGGTGCTCAACCTTTATTCGACCGCGACCCACTTTCTTTAAATAAAAAAATCTCTCGCCCGCCCCAAATTAAAAATTTTTTTATTAGGAAAATGTTAACAAAACAATAGAAAGAAGCAAATTTTAACAAATTATTAAAAAAGTCAATGAATTGTATATTTTGGGTAAAAATGTACATTGCATAATAACAGCAAAAAAAAAAAATTTTTTTTTTCGCTTATCTTCCTCACTTGTTTTTGTTAAATATCCTGTAACCGAAACTTCATATTTTAATTTTAATGTGCACTTGTATTTCATTAAGGTAAAAGTTAACAAAAGTTACGATTATAAAAAGCGTGGTACCCAAATGATAAACTTTATGTTAAAACACTGAAAGTTATAAACTTTATTTATATAAAACTAAAATACTTCATTTTTGTCAATAAATATTTGTTAAAGTTTAGATTTAGATTAGATTCTTGAGGCCAAAAGGATTATACATTTAGAAACATTATCATGTCATACATTTTAACAATAATAAAAAAAATGTTAAAAATTTATAATTATAGAAAATTTGAAGCATATCTTTAATTAAACAATTGAATATGATATAAATTAACTTCAAATTATTTCGGCGATCCCCAGTTTGCGCACCACGGTTGTAGGACATGGACCGAACTTCTGCTTTTAGATATTTTGGATGATTTACTGCGATTTGCTAAAAACTGCGTCACGGGATTTTTCACTGAGAGTAACACTTACAGTTGGTGGTGGAGATTCAGCAGTCGTCTGTATTTGAAAACAAGTTTTATGTCTTCAATTTCAGCCGTAGGTAAGACGGTCCTGAAGAGAGAATAGGGCAGAGTTAAGGACTTTTATAAATAGAAAATACGATGAGCATATGAACAAGATAAAACTTAAGCCCAGGAATAATTACAAGATAAAAAGAACTTTCTATATACCATGTTTTTAAATTTTCTGTTGAATCATATAAACTTGACAATTCTATGTAATAATAAATACTATTTTAAAATATTTTTTGATGAATTATCCCATCAACTGGAAAGAAAATGAAGTTAATTGGACGTTAACTTGTGTTTAACTTTTCGTTCCCTTCCCGGTCGATAGATGGCTGCACCAGTCTACAAAACAAAATGAACTGAAAATGAACTCAAATCTGCTTAATGATGGCTAAAAGTATTAAAATAATGCATCGTCATCGTGTTCTGAGCTATTCTAAAAGTTTCAAATGTCTAGCTAGTCGGGAAGTTAGTTAAAAATAGATTGCAAGATTTGTATCGGACAAACACACCCACAAACAAGAAAGCGAGTTAATAAAAACATGGTAATAAGTAAAACTGAAAATAAAGCTCGAGGATATATTAATTACCGAACCCCCATTTAAATATGTATACACATACGTAAATCATTCTGCTGCAATTAAGGCTGCTTGTACTAACCCTATTGGATTCGCTCGCCTGAAAGTTCATCTACGGAGAAAATGTGTCCGAGGATTGCTAACTTAGATTTTTTTTAATTGTTTTTTAATTCTACTCCGTCATAGAGAAAGAAATTTGACACCTGGGAGCATTATTCATTTAAAAAAATGCAAATAACATTTTAAAATTTAAATGATTCGGGGAAAAATCAGGTCTAGTGTATTTGAAGCGCTCCTAAATTCCTTTGGTGGATGACATTTATCAATTCAATTCTGTTGCAAGGGGCAGAAAAGTTCAGGCTATATACAAATAGCATTTTTATTGGATGACTAGCTGAAAACCCTCACTAAGCTACGGAGTACATTCAAATTAAATACAACGGTCAATGTATGTGTTAGGCACAAATAATTAGATGTGCTCCCCTGTATGTTTGATGTGCACAGATATTTAGTTGTGTTCAAATATTTGAGTTAATATGCATGTGTAAATAAGTAGTTTTAACTTATTGTATGTATGTTATGTAATTTAAATAAGTTATTTATGCAAAAAAAAAAAAAAAAAAAAGTAAAACTGTGTTCAAATAGAGGTAAAAATATTAAAAGGTGGTTGATGGTGGCTGAGTGGAATTTCGCTGGTGGATTGCGGTGTTAATTAAAAAGTAGTTGATTAAATTACCCTTTTGTCTGGCCGTAAGGTTAGATTTTCCAAAACCTATTTTTTTCCTCTCTCTTAAACCCTTGCTATGTCTTATCGGGAAATCCGATACCTTAGCTTTCAACCATTTTGGAAATCTCCATGCCCAGCGAGAACGGAATGTTGATGACTTTAGCAGATGCCCGACTCAGAGGGGAGAGGCGACGCGGAAGGTTACAAGGAGAGTCGACGTCCGGCCGCTCTGTCACGGGTCAACTAAAAAGGTACTCCTTTGTAGGTTTCAAAGCCCAAGCTTTTTTTAATGCCAAGAAAAAAATAATATGGCAAGCGGCAGATCGAAATATGCAAAGTCTGTGGTGCTGGGCCGTTTGTACAAAGTCTAAAAATGCGGTGCCAGTTGGAACTCCTTACTTGTCTTCTCCTGCGGGGGCGGATAAACACAGGGCAGAAAGGGGTTCGTCCTCGGCCACAATTTGACTCCAAGGCAACACATGCTACTCCAGCCCGCCTGCCGTGAGCATCCTCCGACTTGCATCCCGTTCTTTGCCGAGATGAATCTTCCGTTCCATAACCCGAGAGCTTGGAGAGGGCGAGACGCTGTCATGCAGTAGAAGATACTCTTCAAGTCCGGACTAACTTATTTCCTTCCTATTTTTTTTTTACTCTCCACTCTCTCCTATGCTATCTTTTTATTTTCAGATTTTTTTTTATTCTCATCAGTCGACTGAAGGTAACGTTAAGATTTTTTTTTGTTGGTTAAGTTTTTTAATCTTTTCATAATTGGAGCTCATTATTAATTAAGACCTTAGGTCATTAAGTTAGGCGCACATCCACCAGCCACCTCACGAAATGAAAATTGGAATTATAAAGTGTAGAAATGTTTTGTTTTGTGTATTATTGTAATTATGTCGACAAGGATTAATTAAAATTGCACTAAAGCTCTAACTTTGTAAACTGCTAGGAAGAAGATTTGTTATAGCAGTACTATTCTTTCGGGTAATGTAAAAAAAAAAAAAATTTAGAGAAACTAAGTCGTACTAATTTGTAATAATAAGTTGGCCGGAAGGCTTTTAATAAATAATATCTTTTTCCTCTAAACCGTTATCCTTGTTATTTGTGTATGTGTGTTTTTTGGTGAGAGTCCATCATGAAGAGGGTGTTAAGATTAAGCAATGTACTAACAACTTCAATTAATTAGGTAATAGTTAATTCTTAAAAATAAAAGTAAAAGTCATAAAACATAACAATGGTGTCGTGCCCTTTCTGGGTTTTGGCACAATGCGATGTTGGCCCGCGAAAACTAATTTAAATGTAAATGAGGCAATAGTTTAAAATAAGATATGAAATGTATAATTGAGTATTGTGAAAAATATATTATTTTGTTTTGTGTTAGTGTGTATTTATATGTATTTTGGGGGACTGTATAAATTGCATGGGAAATGTGTTATATCTGATTGTATTTTATGTACGCGAATATTTTGGGGGAACAATTTGGTTATGTACTGGTGTTTTAGTAATGCGGTAAGTGATGTGTGCGTGAGGGAGTAAGTTGTATCCCAGTTTTGCCCTACTTGTAAGAAACTTTAGAGTTATGCCAAACTCAGGCGAATCAAACCCCCCAGCTATCGGCGAGCTTAGCCACTACGAATTACAAGACGACGAAACTCAACAAGTTGAGGGTGCAATGACTTTTCAGCGGCGTGATTTGCTGCTAAGTCATCTTGAATTGATTCCGACTTTTACGGGTACAGACCCCCATTTCACATTTGCGCGTTTCAAAAGTAAATTTGAGGAGATTGCTTGTTTCCTACAATGGTCAGCAGAGGACCAATTTTTCGCAGTGCGGCAAAGATTAGCAGGGCAGGCTCAGACCGTTTTTTCAAATTTTAAAGAAGAAATAGCGTCAGTTCGGGATTTGTTTGCAGTTTTAGGGGAGAGGTTCGAGACCGAGAAAGACCCGGCAACTTTGTTAGCCGAATTTTGGGCGTTTAAGCAAAGCCAGGCTACCCCCGTTAAAGAATTTCTAGCTATGGCGCGATCAAAAGTTAAGACGCTTATACAGAAACATAATTTACCAAACGCGACACGAAAGGAGATGGAAGAGCAGTGGCTTGTTTCTATGCTCTTAAAAAACTTATTGCCCCCTATTCGCAGAGCAGTCATAGCTCGTAACCCAGAGGATTTGGAGGAATTAATCGAAATTGCTTGCCTCGAAGAAAAGGCGATCAAGCAGGTGGGAGCTAGGACGGAACCTGAGTCTCCAGCGGTTGTGTACGCAATTGGTCAGGGAGACGCCTCGTTCAACGGAGATAGGCAAGCCAAGTTGAAAAACTTAGTTGCAAAGCTCCAGGAATCTGTGGGCCTCCTTTCCTCCCAATTAGAGAGTTTAACAGTTGCCGCACCGCTGCAGGCTTCGCCTTCGTTGCGTTGTTTTAAATGTAACCAGCTGGGCCATCTTAGAAGTCAGTGTCCTCAGCGCGAACGTACCGAAAGGAGAGGTTCCCTAGAGCAACGGCAGCCGGGCCAGAGCAGACAGCAGTCCCGAAATTTTGAAAGGTCACCGATCCCAGGGTGGCGAAATTGGAGGGGGGACAATGTGTACCGATCTCCGTCGAGAGAAAGGGGAGAGGGTTTTAGAATGCAGAGCTCACAGGCGCAGGGAAATCGAAACTGGGAGCAGTCCCCTAATAGGGGAGAAAATTTTTACCGCTCGCCGAGTAGAGAGAGGGTACGAGAAAATAGACCACAGAGCCCGCATTACCAGGTAAATCGAAACTGGGAGAGGCAAGATAGCCGATCGCGGGGGAATTTTCAAGGCCACAACAGAAGTGTACACTTTAGAGAGAATTCCCAGCAGTCCAATTTTTATCGGGGCAGAGGAAACAATGGGAGACAAAATAACAATTTAAACTACTACAGCCCCCATTAGGTAGCCAGCGTAATGGTAGAAAGGGGCTTTCAGACTGGCCGCTCGCTGAGACTTTTGCCAACACGGGTACCTCTCAAAATTTTAGGTGGCCCATTGTAACAATCAATGCGCAAGATACAACTTTTATCGCACTTTTGGATTCGGGGAGTTCAGTAAATTTGATAGGAGAGAGAGAAGTTAAACTATTTAAAACCTTCAGTTCGAATGACTGTAACACACCCCTTAGAACTGTTTCAGAGCAGGCACTGAGAATTACATCGCAGGCTGAGCTATTTTTTGATTTGGGAAATTTTAGGTGTTGTGAGAATTTTAAAGTCATCCAAGGTTCTTTGTCAACTCATTTCGATATTATTTTAGGTATTCCCTTTTTAACCAAGTATAATATTCGCATTGATTTTAAAACTAAACAAGTTCTGTGTCCAGATTTGACTTTTATCCCATTTTGTGTTACGGAAGAGAGTGAGGTTAATACAATTCTAGTAGAGGAGCCCAAGGTTGAGGTCTCTAAAAATGTTAAAATTTTTGCTAAGGTTAAAACTATCATACCCCCTGGGGAGCAAGTAATCATTCCGGCTAAAGTTAAGTCACCCCTTCCTTCATTTTCCGATTTAATCTTAATTACGCCCACTGCGGCTATTTCGGATATTTTAGTGGCCAACGCCATTTGTACCAATTCTGAGCAGTCACTTTTCGTTAAGCTCGCTAATTTCGGCACTGCCCAGGTACACATAAATAAGGGTACAGAGCTTGGATTCGTGGAACCTCTGTACAGTAATAAAAATATAAATTCGCTAAATTTTGTTGACAATGCTGATATTGCAACGTTAGATCATACGGACTTAACGTGGAATACAAATTTCGAACTTGATCACCTGCCCACCCAATTAAAAAGTGAAGTGCAAAATTTTCTAAAAATCAATTCGGATGTTTTCGCTGCCTCGGTGTTAGAGCTACCAGGGTGTTCGACGGTACCCCATAACATTAAATTAATAGATGACGAGCCTGTAAAATGCAAACCTTACAGAGTGCCATATCACTTACGTAATGAAATGAATGAGCAGCTAAACTTATTGTTAGACAGCGGCATTTTAGTTCCCTCAGATTCCGAATTTGCTGCGCCGGTTATGTTAGTAAAAAAGGCCGATGGTGGATATAGATTAGCAGTAGACTTCAGGAAATTAAATAAGAAATTAATTAAAGATTCATTCCCCATCCCTAATATTAATGAGACTATTGATGCCTTATCCGGTGCTAAATTTTTTTTCAACCTTAGACTTGACCTCTGGTTTTTTTCAACAGTTAATTAAAGAGGAGGATCAATTTAAACTTGCCATTTCGACCCATAAAGGTCTATTTAATTTCACGAGAAGCCCTTTTGGACTTGCCACCAGCCCCAACGCTTTTCAAAGGTTAATGAATGTTGTCTTAGGTGACTTAAGCGACCTGTCCATTCAGATTTACATCGATGATATTGCTGTAGCATCGCACGACATTCCTTCGCATTTTGAAAAATTGCAGCTTGTCTTCGATAGATTAAGGCAGCACAATTTAAAATTAAAACCAAGTAAATGTTCCTTTTTTAAATCTGACATAACTTTTTTAGGATTCAAGGTACAGGACGGCAAAATTTCTCCCACCGATAAAAATGTAAACGTAATTAAGAATTTCAAAATTCCTACGTCGCGTAAGCAAGTTCGTAGTTTTCTTGGCACATTAAATTTTTACAGAAAATTTCTCCCCGACTTTTCTAAAAGAGCCCTCAATCTAACTAATTTAACAAAGGACAAGGGTAAATTTTTTTGGTCAGAGGAAGCACAGGCAGAGTTTGAGGATTTAAGCGCAGGTTTGGCATCCATCCCCACCTTAAAGCTTCCGGAATTAGACAAACCCTTTATTGTTTATACTGATTCATCAGGCTTCGCCTCAGGCGCAGTTTTAGCACAGTTGGATGAAGACAATTTTCCCAGGCCTGTAGCGTTCGCGAGTAGAAAACTTAAGGAGGTAGAAACCCGTTATTCTGCGACTGAGCGAGAACTCCTAGCTGTCGTATGGGCCGTAAACTATTTTAAATGTTATCTCTTTAACTCAAAATTTACTCTATTTACTGATCACGCTGCGCTAACGCACGCTTTAAAACTTAAGGACCCCACGTCACGTATTGCCCGTTGGCTGTGTTCGTTGGCGGATTTTGATTTCGAGACTAAATATATAAAAGGTAAATGCAACTCCACGGCCGATTTTTTGTCTAGGTATATAAATTTTGAAATTTCTGAAGAGGTAAACTATGTAAGCGAACCTGTAAATGGTGAACAGTGCTATGCAATCCCTCCTGATCAGGTATCGTTTAATGTCATCGAAGACCAAAATTTTTTAAAAGAAGTTAGGGCAGCCCAGGAGAAAGATCCATTTTGTAGTAAAGTTTTAAAATTAGTGAAAAAGGGACTCCAGGTGAGACCTGTCTACATGAATTTTTTTATTTCCCAGAATAATGTTTTAAAATGTAATGATTTGAGGGGTAAGTCCCGAAGAGATTCCCAAGAGAAGGTGGTGCTTCCGCTCAGCCTGTTAACCAAAGTTTTTTCTTTAGCGCACGAATCCTTAATAGCTTGCCATATGGGACATTTTAAGACCTATAATAGACTTTAACAATTTTTCTTTTGCCCGGGGCTAAGTGCGCATGTCCAAAATTTAATTAAATCTTGTATACAATGTTTGGAGCGCCGTGCTCATAAACCAGGTGGTTTGGCGGAACTGCAGCGACTTAAAATTCAGGATGCACCCATGCAGACAGTTCACCTAGATATATCAGGTCCGTACCCCCTAACCGAACAGGGAAACCGTTACATTGTAGCATATGTATGCGCTTTTTCGAAGTGGCCAGAGGCGTACCCCGTTTCTAATATTACCTCAGATACCATTGCTGACACATTGGCAGATTTTGTTTCGCGACACGGGTGTCCCAAGACCATTATAACAGACAAGGGGAGAAATTTAGTCGGGGAAGCGATTTCGGACGTATACAAGAAATTTAACATACATCACATTTCTTCTTCCCCTTATCATCCGGCCGCAAATGCCAAGATAGAAAGGCAGCATGCTACAGTCTCCTCGGCCTTAGCTCATTTAGTGAACAACAGCCACACGGACTGGGACATTAAACTTAAATTTGCCCTATTATCCATTCGGTCGGCAGTCCATTTAGCCACTAACGAGACCCCAGCCTTTATAACTTATGGTAGAGATCTGCGCCTCCCTTATAACGTTTTAGCAGGGGAAAGTAAAATTTCGTATAACGACGCCCCCTCTTACTGTCAAAATTTAATACCGGCCCTTCAAAATTCTTTTAAGCTAGTGAAGTCCCATTTAGAGAAAGCAGCGGAATCGCAGGAAAATTATAGGAAAAAATTTGCTGTTAACAAAAACATAAATATTGGTGATTTGGTCATGCTATTTTCCCCAGCAATTAAACCAGGCCTATGTAAGAAATTTTCTAAATTTAATAAGGGTCCCTTTCGCGTGATTGAGCGATGCTCCAAGGTTAATTACAAAATCCAGCTAGTCGCAGATCCGTCAAACTGTGAAGTGGTCCACGTTGACCGTTTATCCAAAGTCACTGAACGTAAAATTTTTCCCGTTTGGCTAGAGCAGGAGGAGATTAGTGAACCACTTAGTGAGACACAAGAAAAGGCTAGCAGCGAGTTTAATGCGCCTTCAGCACAAACGCAGGGTTTTTCGAGACAACGCACAAGATGGTATGTCAACACAGCAAGAAGGGGAAACTTACGGCAGCCGCGGGTGGACACTTCAAGCGATAGTGTATCAGCTGTTCCGCAGAGGGACAACACAGAGGGGGGAACTGAGTCTCACCAAGACCGCGCTCAGCGAGTGTCAGTCAGGAGTACACGTTGGGAGAATTTTCCTCGGTCAAGCATTGTAACCCGATCCCAGACGCGGAGGGGAACTTCAAGCGGTTCGTAGCTGCCAGGGTGTTCAATAGTAGCCAAAGGGGTTAGGAGTCTGCGTTTTTTTTTTCTCTCTGAGGTTTTCTTTTCTTCTCACGTCCACAGAACTAACACGTATTGTTTTTTTCCTTTATTGCTTGTAAAACAGGCTATTGTATTTTTTTTATTTATTGCTTGTAATTTCCTGTTACCACAAGCTACGGTGTAGGCATGGGATAGATTAAATTTTAACTGGAGTCAAGCTGGCAAGTTAGCTGATTTTTTTTTGGCCATTGTGTTACCCCGACCTGTGACCTGTTTTTTTTTTTAAATTTAAAACTGTAACCTGAATGTGACCAGGGACAACTAGTGCTGACCACAGCCTGCATAAGCACGATGATGTAAAAGTGGTTAGGAAGCAAGTTAAGTAGATTGTAAATCTCAGCCAAGACTCATAGTACTGGTACTCGGCTAGTTGTCCCATATTTTGTAAAGGCAATGCATGCTTGCCAGGTGTCTCTTTCGCATGTAATGTGACTTCCCGAATATTTTTGTCCTCTCTAGTGCCCTTGGGGAAGGGTTATGTCGCCCACATTTATGTAGTGTCAGTTGTCGCAGTTTCGGTGACACTACATAAGGGTCCACCTCCCCGCACTATTCCTTGTAGCGAAAGTGCTGGAGAAGTGGGTTTTCTTTTGTTTTTTTTTTAAGCGTTTGCCAGCTGAACAATGTCTCACAAATGTTTTTCCTCCTATTTTTGTTGGTCCTCTGGTCACCGTGTGGTACGCAGTTTCGATTTTTTTTTGTTAGTATAACCAGATGTTAGTGTCATTGTATCACATACAAAGTTATTTAGTTTTATACAGGTGATTGGTATTACAGTATTAAGTGTGGTAAAGTGTATGATTTGCTTGGTGAAGCGAGATTTGTTGTTTTTGCATAGTTTTTTTTATTAAATTTAAATTCTGCGGTGTTTTGTAAATTGAGGTCGTCTATCCCGTTAATTTAGGTACAGTCCAGCATGGACGCATGTTTGCCCTGTACGGGTTAGCAGTCACGAACTGTTTGCTCCTGTCTGAGGGCAAATGGATTGTCAGCTTTCAGAGCGACAGTTCGTGCTGACTACCCACTCTGAGAAAATTTGGATAGACGCCCTCAATCAAAAAAAAAATTTTTTTCACTGCGTGCAATAAATTTTTTTTTATCGTGCAAGGGGGATATTGTTAGGCACAAATAATTAGATGTGCTCCCCTGTATGTTTGATGTGCACAGATATTTAGTTGTGTTCAAATATTTGAGTTAATATGCATGTGTAAATAAGTAGTTTTAACTTATTGTATGTATGTTATGTAATTTAAATAAGTTATTTATGCAAAAAAAAAAAAAAAAAAAGTAAAACTGTGTTCAAATAGAGGTAAAAATATTAAAAGGTGGTTGATGGTGGCTGAGTGGAATTTCGCTGGTGGATTGCGGTGTTAATTAAAAAGTAGTTGATTAAATTACCCTTTTGTCTGGCCGTAAGGTTAGATTTTCCAAAACCTATTTTTTTCCTCTCTCTTAAACCCTTGCTATGTCTTATCGGGAAATCCGATACCTTAGCTTTCAACCATTTTGGAAATCTCCATGCCCAGCGAGAACGGAATGTTGATGACTTTAGCAGATGCCCGACTCAGAGGGGAGAGGCGACGCGGAAGGTTACAAGGAGAGTCGACGTCCGGCCGCTCTGTCACGGGTCAACTAAAAAAGGTACTCCTTTGTAGGTTTCAAAGCCCAAGCTTTTTTTAATGCCAAGAAAAAAATAATATGGCAAGCGGCAGATCGAAATATGCAAAGTCTGTGGTGCTGGGCCGTTTGTACAAAGTCTAAAAATGCGGTGCCAGTTGGAACTCCTTACTTGTCTTCTCCTGCGGGGGCGGATAAACACAGGGCAGAAAGGGGTTCGTCCTCGGCCACAATTTGACTCCAAGGCAACACATGCTACTCCAGCCCGCCTGCCGTGAGCATCCTCCGACTTGCATCCCGTTCTTTGCCGAGATGAATCTTCCGTTCCATAACCCGAGAGCTTGGAGAGGGCGAGACGCTGTCATGCAGTAGAAGATACTCTTCAAGTCCGGACTAACTTATTTCCTTCCTATTTTTTTTTTACTCTCCACTCTCTCCTATGCTATCTTTTTATTTTCAGATTTTTTTTTATTCTCATCAGTCGACTGAAGGTAACGTTAAGATTTTTTTTTGTTGGTTAAGTTTTTTAATCTTTTCATAATTGGAGCTCATTATTAATTAAGACCTTAGGTCATTAAGTTAGGCGCACATCCACCAGCCACCTCACGAAATGAAAATTGGAATTATAAAGTGTAGAAATGTTTTGTTTTGTGTATTATTGTAATTATGTCGACAAGGATTAATTAAAATTGCACTAAAGCTCTAACTTTGTAAACTGCTAGGAAGAAGATTTGTTATAGCAGTACTATTCTTTCGGGTAATGTAAAAAAAAAAAAAAATTAGAGAAACTAAGTCGTACTAATTTGTAATAATAAGTTGGCCGGAAGGCTTTTAATAAATAATATCTTTTTCCTCTAAACCGTTATCCTTGTTATTTGTGTATGTGTGTTTTTTGGTGAGAGTCCATCATGAAGAGGGTGTTAAGATTAAGCAATGTACTAACAACTTCAATTAATTAGGTAATAGTTAATTCTTAAAAATAAAAGTAAAAGTCATAAAATATAACATATGCAATTAATGACAAAATAAATAAATAAATAAATAAATAAATATATATATATATATATATATATATATATATATATATATATATATATATATATATATATATATATATATATATATATATATATATATATGTATAATAAATACGACGAGGTTCTCCGGGCTCACCAGCTTTAGAGGTCTGTTGCAAATTGAAAACATATATATATATGTCAAGAAATTAGTGGGAAAGGAATAATTAAATTAAATTTAAAGGGGGCTTCGGGATTAATTTAGTTATTGGCGCCGAACGCCACTATTTTCACAGAGCATAGGATGCGCTTCGCGCGCAATAGGAGGGAAATTCCCCGTTTCATTATATAACCTTGACTCGCGTGTGTGGTCAGGCGAACGAATGTAGTTTTACAGCAAGCATAGGCGTTCGAGGAGTGAAACTATTACATAATTTCAGACTTGGAGAGGATTCTAGAATATTTCACAGGGCATGCGCGAAAGTTTTGCGCCTAAGTTTTAACAAAGGGTTTAGCAGAGCGTCTTTGGATTTCGATTTGAGCGGAGTTCGCGTGTCACGAGATGAGAGATCGGAACAATGGTCGGATTGAATCGGGTTAATTAATAATAATTTAAAGAAAGGATTTAGATGTAACTAATTGTCTTTAATTCCACAGGCCTACGATGTTACTGGACTGCATATTTTTAGAGTAAGTAGTAGGGGAACGAGTAAGAGGGAGTACGAGAATTTAAGCTCGTCATATATATATATATATATATAATATATATATATATATATATATATATATATATATATATATATATATATATATATATATATATATATATATATATATATATATATATATATATATATATATATATATATATAGCGTACTGGTAGCGCCACCTGGCTGCTTCTTGTGCGAATCGTGTATTTTAGTTGGTACTCTTGAACGAATAAAAGCTTGACGGTTGGATTCTTGATGATAATAGATTTCTTGACTTCAAGGTCCGCACTGGTCCTAGTACATGATTATACGGTTCAAGACCGAGGACCCCCGCACAAAAAATTTTCCCCGCACACAGCGTCGGCTTCCAATGCTCCTGGGGATAGTCTTTGACCCAAGATATGCCCCCTATTCTGCTTTCAAACTCTTAATGTGCCTTAAACAAGCCTTAAAAACAGCAACTGAACAGTTAATGTCCGTTGAAAACTTGAGTCATTTTGAAACATTTTTCAAATTTCTGCTCATGTGTTAGAAATCAGAAGTTGCTGCCCTAAG